>JAROOJ010000027.1:0-84151 GCA_030578275.1 Meda fulgida
AATACCGCAGACGTTTATTTAACCGTGGAACTTGAAAGGCAGAAGACTGGCATGTAAAGTGAATGTCGACACGATGGAAAAGTGAAGGGAAATCGGAGCGTGGTTGCGTCCCAAGCCAGGAAAGTTTGTCATTTGCCTCTACTTTCTCTCGCACTCTTACACTCATTTCTCTGTTATATTCTGTTAGATTTTGGTTAGAACTCCCACCTTAGGTGAGACAGTTGACATGTACCCCCTTTCCCTGGTGCTAGTATGGATTTGATTACAGATTTAATGGGATAGTTCACCATTTACACAATTCCATGACGTTCACTGAAAGTCTTACTTTAAATATTTTGCTTGAGAGTTATTGTCTCCATTCACTTTCATTGTATAGAAAAGATCATCTTGGATAATCTGCAATCATTAACAAACACATATGTTTTCAATGTATGAATTATAGTCAAAGTAAGTGATTTTCTTTTTTCAGGATTTTTTTTTTCAGATGAACTATCCCTTTAAATATACTCCTGATGCTATTGTAAGAAACACTATCTTCATATTGATGCAAGAGCAATGAATATATAGAAGAAAGCTGTAGTGGGAAAGAATATGGGTGAATATTATTTGCATATATTGGCCAATAATGTGACAACTGTGATCCTTTTTTGCGATATTCAGCACAGACATAAAGAGAGGAGGAAGTGAGATTTGGAGGAAGATGAAGTCACAAGTAAATTCACACAGAAGGAATGTGGACAGATGTGGTCTAAGAAAAACAGACAGACTGACATGGTGTGTAACTACCAGACTGCACGTCAATGGCCAGATGCCTGCTCTGAATGTAAAGTGATGCATCTCACCCTGCTAGCACTACAGCACTGAAAATTGGTTGTAGTATTTTATTGCATTTTCATTAACATAATTGCAGTTGTTAATGTGTTTAGTTTGATGTTACAGAAAGACAACTCATTTGTGTGGATACCAGGGTTGTGCGCCATTCAGAACTGAATCGACAGTGTCTTACACAGTAGTACATTACAGTACAGTCCAAACAGGATGCAAAATTGCAATTTGAAATTGAATCTTAGGAATTAAATTGAATTGAATGACATTCATGTAACTGTAATGTTATATGACATATTTTTTGACTACAAAAGCAAAGTTTATGAAGCTAGCGTCTTTTTTCTGAAATGAAAATTTGCTGTTAACTTTTGTTAAACATTCCACCTACGTTTTATTTACTCTTTCCCCGCCATTGATGAAATTTTCATGATACAACGCTTCCCAGCCCGTAATGGAATTTTCCGGATTTCCGGCTATTCACTAGTAAATGGTAGGGGGCGCTATTACGCATCTTCTGAAAGAGTACAGAATCTCTGCATCAAAAAAAGGAGCAGAAACAAGCGATAAAACATTGCTTACATTGTAATCTTTAAAAAGAAGAAAAAAAAAAACGATTTACTCAGCTTTTTGTTCAAAATGTTGCTTTTTGTAAAAGTTACCCAAATTCAAGTGTTGATTAAAAAAGAATGCATGAAGCTAGAATAAAACTTTTTTTTTAAATGTTTTTTAAGCAGAGGCTCTGTTCTTTCTTTTGAATGTTCTTATACAACAAAATATTCTGGGGGCCATGACATTTGTGTGAACTTGGTCAAAAACATTAGCGGTGTCTGGCAACTTATTTAAAAAAAACGCTGGCAGGGAAAGAGTTAATAAACAAAATGTCCAATAGGGTCTTTCTCCATAATTAACTCATAAACCAATGCTCTGCTTTAGACTATTCTTAGTGAAAGAAGCACTTACTGTAAGCTGCAGTTCTGATCATACGTGTATGAGTCGGTTCTGAAGCTTCCGATCATTTTCAGAACTCAACTAAACCTTTGTATTGTCAAAAAATAAATGCATCAACAACATTGAACATTCTATGAATCGCTTGTATTACCGCTACTGCCCTAGTCAAAATCCAGGGACTGCCCCTGTCAGTCCACTATTTTCCTCAGAATAGAGTGATTTCAGTGTGTTTGTGACATTTGTTTTGTAGTGGATTATCTGAGGACGTTTTGACTGTGATGAGAGAAGAGAGAGCACTTGTCCGTCTCCCGTGTCTCAGGGTTCACAGGGGCTGTGCGAAGACCAGTGGGGTATAAGTGCACTTGACAGGGATGTAAACACCCCTTAGATGAGAGTCAGAAAGTGCAGGCAGCAGAAAGGCAGGGCAATAGGTTAAAAACAATAGCAGCATGAATGGCAAACACTACAAGTTAAGGATGGCGTCTCTGTGGGAAGACAGACTAGGATATCAAAGCTGCTTTTAAGGGAATGAGGCTTCTGGATATGCGAAGGGTGCTACTTTTTGAAGTCGGCTTATGTAAGTTTTGTCCTGCTCCCGTACGCATGATTGCATAGCTGATAACAATGGATGCCTGTGTGCATACTTCTCCAGAAAATATGGCCCAGAACACTGCGTACTCCTGTAGTGCGCTGACACGTCTGTTTTACAGAAAATGAGACACACCAGGGGGTCTGATGGGGTGTAATAATGTTTGATGTATGCTGTAATGTGTGCGGCATACTTGCTGTAGCTTAAGTCGATATGAATGTTGTTTAGCTTTGGATTTAATTGGTATACATATATAAAAGATTTAAAAGGCATACATTTGTTTTTCCACAGTTCACGCTGACAAGATTTACGCAAGGAGGCGCTTAATCACTTCCCTTTAAAAATGCAATTTTATTTCTGTCATGAAAATCAGAAATTTTCCTGAATAATTTTCCTGGATCCTTTGGATATGTAAAGACTCACGGGCAGATCTAATCTGTGGGGATATTTGTATATCATAATTAATAATTGGTAATTAATAATTATTCATACATGTTTGGATTAGATCAGTCTTACATGTTAATAGATCTCCCGATAAGGGACGATGTGTCATTTTACCTGCATGCATGCATGTGTATCCTTGCAATTAACCACAAGTTGATAGCAATTAATTGCACGGACCACGTCTTACAAAACAGGCAAAATTAATTAGCTCAATTGTCAGAATAATATTTGTGGGAAGCCACAATATCATCTTACTTTATAGGATTTCAGGAAAAGCAATTCTGTGGCCACAAGAATTGGGTTTCTGGCCCTATAAACACATAATCTTTAAAGTATCTTTAATTGGTAAGCTTGTAGCTATAAGATCTTTGGCACTTAAGGGACTTGGAAAATGAGCAAAGAGGCAGTACATCAATCAAATGAATATATATATATAGAATATATAGTATTGGAACGGTTTCATTTCTCTTTCTCAGCAAGAATTCAGAGAGGGAGAGAGCCACAGTTCTGTGAACATTCCTTTAGGTCGTAAACGCTGTTATCTAAGAACACCAGTGATGTTGGTTTTGGTCTCTTTTCACTCCAAAGATGGAAAACATAGTAAACTATATTTTACTGGATATTACTGTACGTATTCTGATTGATCACACCGAAAGCATTCTGGAGGTGTCCAGAACTATATGTACAAGTTATGGGAATAGACAGTTATATTTAAAATGCATAATGAAGGTATTTATAATTCACTTTAAGCTACGATAAAATCATAGTCATTCCAATGTGACATGGGCAAATGGACACACATAAAAACACATCGAATATATCTGGTTAAATGTCTTTTAAAAAGAGAAGTTTCTTTCTCTTTAGAAATCACCTTCTTTGAGACATTCCAGTCAGTCATAAAAATGTCTCGTAACTGGACACCACGCGCTGTCCTGAGCGGGCTTCACTTGTGGGGGATGCGTGTGTGGTTGTGTGTGTGTGTTAATTTACATCCAGGCTTTTTGGGCCTGAAGGCTTTGGGATTTTAGCTAGGATGTATTTAGTTATTCAGATTCACCCTTGCCCAGTCCTTACAGATATTAAAAGGACATTTTACTAAAAAAAGTGAATTTACTCATTCAAAATCGTATGACTTTATTTGTTCTGTGAACAACAAGATATTTTGAGACATGTCACTGTTTTTTTTTGTTTTTGTGACAGAAAAAAAAAACTTGGATGAACTTTCCCTTTAAATACTTTAATTTATTGTAAATTATTAGAATATTGTGACTTTGTATCGTAATTGTCTCACATATTTGTCTCACAATTACAACTTTATACTTATATTACATTACATTTATGCATTTGGCGGACACTTTTGCATCGCATTTCAAGGTACAGATTAACATTCTTATCAGTTCTTGCTCTCCCTGGGAATCAAACCCATGACCTTGGCGTTGCAAGCGCCAGCACTCTACTGTATATATGTGTAAAGTCTTTGAAAAACTTTAGAGATTTTGAATTACAGATTTTTCTCAGACTTTTTTGCCTTAGTGCAAGAGAATCCCAAGGGATCCCAGCGTTAGGATAGAGTGGATTTTTAGACAAGATCCCTGACCCAACAGTTACTCATTTAAGATATGCGTAGAGGGCGTTTACACACTCTTAAAAGCACATCCAGCTCATCAACTATTGGGAGAACTAATCGACTAGTCTGTGTGCATCCTAGAGAACGTTCTCTCTCTTTCTGTGAACGCCAGAGTGGAGAGCAGCAGGCTATGATAAGGAATCCAACCATTAGTTCTATAAACTCTGATGTGGGCATTAAGAGCATGAGATCTGTTGAGCGGACTCGTGACTGCACTGGTTGCCGTCAGACAAAGAGACTGACCTATGCTTCCGTGAGAGACAGAGAGAGCAGATGAGAGTGATGTCATGCATTACTGGCAGAGACCGCAGAGCTCGGGTAATGTGCTGGCTGTGAGAGGAACTCCCCCGTTTTGTCCACTCTGCGTAATGGATCATTCCTGATGGGCTCTTAGGGTAATGCAAAATGGCAAGTGCTATCATTGGTCATTTCCACTGGGGTGAGAAGGGAGGGGAGACTCATCATCCGTTAACGCAGCCTGGAGTTATGAGCAGCTAATTTGAGCTCTTAATGTTTCCGCTCTGAGCCAGGGAAGTTGTGAGTCACATTATGAAACCGGTGCCTGTCCATGAGCTTTTAGAAGTATATTTTTACAAATATTGATGGCTTTGGGACAAATTTTTATTTCTTTATTGTTTTTTTTTATTGATTTGTAATGTTTTAAGCATTCTGTCAGGCCCTTTCACTGCTGCATTATTTTGATCAAAAATATTTTAAAACAGTAAAAACACTAATATTATGAAATTGTATTACAAATTTAAGTTTTAATATAATAATAATAATTGTATTCTTGTGATGGCCAAGCTGAATTTTCAGCACCATTACTCCAGTCTTCAGTGTCAAATTATCCTTCAGAAATCATTCTCAGTTGTTGACTTGGTGCTCAAGAAAAATGTCTTATTATTATCAATGTTGAAAACATTTGTGCCATTTAACATTTTTGTGGAAAAAGTGATTTTTTTTTCAGGATTATTTATTGAATGCAACGTTAAAAAACAGCATTTATTTGAAATTTCAGTAACAATGTTTTTTTTTTACTGACACTTTTGATTAGTTGAATGAATCCTTGCTGAATAAAACTATAATTTATTTAAAAAAATGTTTGAACAGTTAGTGTACTCTACATATTTTACACTAAATAGCATCTGTTGTAATCTAAAATCTAATTATACAGTATATAGAATATATATATATATATATATATATATATATATATATATATATATATATATATATATATATATATATACACACACACATATATATATATATATATATATATATATATATATATATATATATATAATAAAGTTACTGCATTTTTCTTGATGTTTATAGAACATTTTTTGTATTAATACAAAGGAAAATATGCCATCAGATATTCATTGCTAAAGTCATTTATTACTTTATTACAATGTGCTATATATATGAGGGACACACCTGCCATCTGTTTTTTAGAATGATACTTGTATAATGAAAACTTTGTAAGTCTGTCAGCACACACTCTTTATATCCCCTCTTCTCACCAGAATCTGATACATAAAGTTCAAAGTGTTGCTTCAGCATAGTTTACCGGTGCGTAAATAAAACATAACACTACAGGGTAGTGTTGGAGCTGCCCGGTAGGGGAGTTCTGAGCTCTTTTATTAGACAGTGATTTGCATCCGGTTAACGTGTTTCAAGGGCCACTTGCTCAGGAGTGTCGTGTAAGCAGTAACATGTCTAGCCTGGGGTACATGATTTGGCGTACAAGTTTGCGTGTTTGTGTTTTAGACAGAGAGAAAGGACTTGCTGTGCGTTATGCCTTTTTTGGTTTGCGATGCACACCTCCCGGGGGTGTGCGGAAGGCACACGGTTACGGCAGCGCTAGGAGATGGGAGGAATGAATAAGTGATGTGGGGTTTGGGGAGGCCCGGTTCTGAGGCAGTGGGGCTGAGAGATTGAGGCACAGAAGCGAGGCAGATGTAGAGCCTCAACCATCACTGCACTCTCAGGTGGGCCCTTGTGAAAATTCACACTGTGAAAAGCAGATAAATCTTATTTCGCTCCTTTTGTTCTCGCACATCCCTTCTGTCACTCTTTCAAACATATCCCCGCGCTGTTTTTATTTTTCATATGCATTCTCATTTTCCCCACACGACTCGCTGTGTTTTCTACCTGTTTTAAGCTTGTGTGCAGATTCCCATTTCTCTGTTTCTTTTTGTCTCTTTATGAATCCATTCTCTCCAACCATTTTACCTCTTTTTCAGTAACCTTGGACAGCTGAGAAAATATGATCATGTGGAAAAACAAAGCATAAAGGGATTGTTCACTCAAAAATCAAGCGTAGCGTCAGTTCTGGCAAGTCACGTTAGTCGAGCTCGCATCAGCTGACTCTGATCTACCTATAGGAATAGGACGCCTATCACTGTGTACATATATAAGCTCCTTCAGTATTATCGGCTGCTGTCGTGTTTCTCAGGAGCTAATTCATTACCCTCCTCCATCCCCAGCTCCTCCTCTCGTCTGTCAGGATGTGGCATTCTGATTCCCCTTGAATCAGAATAAATTCTCGAATTATGTTATACTTTAAAATCTTTAGTTAAATATATTTGCATACGTTCATGTTGGTTCTGTTTCATTTACCTTAAGGGTGGTTATTGCTGCTCTCCCTGCTCTTATCCATGCTAGGCTGCATGGATGCGCAGGGAGTTCTCGCCCAGAACGGAACCATACCGGCAATCCAAACTGCATTCTAATTGTCAATCGTATTTGACGATAGTGGTCCTGAGAGAAATGCAAATTCTGTCAACATTTACTCACCCTTATGTCGTTGCCAGAACTCTATGACATTCTTCGAAATATATATATATATATATATAAACATCAGGACTGAGTGCTTTTTTTTTGGTGCTCCGCAGAAGAAAGTGAGTCATGCAGGTTTGGAACGACATGAAGGGAGGTAATGATGACACAATTTTTGTTTTTGGGTGAACTTACAATCACACCAGTCTGTATTCACATAGTACCTGAAAGTTCACTTTAAAACACTGATTTTAGTCGAGGTTATACATGGTTTCTCATCCAAGAAACCTCAGTATTTTTCAGTTTTGATGATATTTATTTCAGTATCTTTTCCCAACAGTTATTGTCAAGTAGATTCACCATGACAGCATGACAAAAATACAGTAAAAATACAATTTCATCTAAATGAAAAGATGTATTTAATAATTTAATTTAATAATTCATAAGCAACAATATAATAATATGGTAACAGCAATATTTACAGTACCGGTCAAAGTTTGGGGTCAGTAAGATTTTCAATAAGTCTCTCAATAAGGCTGCATTTATTCAATCAAATGTACAGTACAAATAGTATAGTATTAAAAATCGTATTAGAATTTAAAATAACTGTTTTTGTGAAGTGAAATAATGTTGTTAATTAAAACCAAATGTTGTATTTGTTAACATTAGTTAATACATTGTGAACCAACACTAAGATTAATAAATACTGTAACAAATGTATTACTCATTGTTAGTTCATTTGACAAAGGAGACCTTATTACAAAGTTTTACTATAATATTATATGTAATATAACCCTTTATACAACTGAATAATATGTAACTTTACTTTCACTTTTGAAGAATTGACTGTCCTTGCTGAATAAAATCTTACTGACCGCAAACTTTTGAATATTTTAAAAATGTAAGATGCGTCCTTTTAGATTTGGAAATATTATTATTGTTATTATTATTATTATTAATATTATTTGAATGATAATGCAAACAATCTTCAAACTTTTCATTTAAATGAATCAATTCAAAGCTCAGATTCAAAACTGAATCAATTAATTTAAATGAGCAGTTTGATCTGATTCAGTAAAAGAGTCAAACTTGACTAAGTTGTAATGCGAGTCATTTTTATGGCACTATCATCACAAAACTTCAGTGAAATATTTGCCTTAATGCTGCTATGCTTGCATGACATGATGGGATTGAAAAAAACAGTCTAATGTCAGTCTTTACTTTATGGTGAAATAAAAAGTAAAAAGTCATACTTAATCAAACATTGCTTATCATCGATATGGCATGAATATACAATATATAAGCCAGTTTTATCATCAGACAAGCAAGAAGCAGTGCAATTTAATTAAGTAGTGCAGTGCCTTAAACAAAATATGAGTGTATTTCTGAAAGCTAGTAATCTGTTCTTCCTCTGTATCTCTTCTTCTCAGCACCATTAGAGCAGACAGGCTCTCATACTGCAAATCAGCCACAATCACAGACAGACACTCATCTCCACTCAGGTCTTTCAATAATTGCTGACCACAGGTAGCCATTACCCATCAGGCAATCCTAAAGATTTTTTTTCACCATCATCCAAACTGTTTTTCATCACAAACTATGAGAGACACGGGCTACTGAAGAGTAGGATTAGTTTATGAAATGAAATAATGGTCATGACAGGACAGAAATTTCATTTGTTTGTTCTGTACATGTGTATGTGTTTCTTCAGGTATAGACACTTTTATGTCACAGGGGTTGATTGCATCAACATATTTTATTGATAGATTTAAAGTTTTTATTTTTACACTAAAATTGTAACTATATCTTTAAAAGCAATTCTACTTTTCTAAAGGCTTCATTGTGCAAATTTAATTTCAACTGTCTTTCAACATCTTAAAAATATTAAGTATATACAGTATTAAGGACATTGACAATACATACCTTTTACATTATATAATACATACAGTACATTTTCACAGAAAAACAATTCAGTCCTGCAGATTTCATCATTTATTGCAATGAGAATGTTACACAAAGACATCAGTTTCAAAAAATTTTTATCAAAATTGTAAAAAGTGTATAAATTTGATTTGAATGTCTGTTAGGTTAAATGCAATTAATCTTAAAACAAAGTTGTGTATTTTATTTCAAAATGATTTAAATTTAGTTTCCACCACAAATGTATGATTTGAGTTGATGTGGAAATGGCATTTGTTCATGGTGGTTCTGGGATTATTGATAGTATGCAAAAAACACTGTATAAACTAGTGAAAGGATGTTTTTTATAGTAAAGCCAAAAGTGTCCATATTGAAAAAAAACACCTTTCTGTGTCATATTGGTGAGCAAATGGTAAAGAAAGAACAACGTGACATTTCTTCAGCTGACAGCACAATATGCTAATGTTCCTTTTTTACAAACATTCTGTCATCTATCTAAAGGTTTCTTGGGGTATTATTTTTAAGATGCGAATCGTCTCGTTTCACATATATGAAATCTCAACTCCCTGACACGGAAAACAACTGTAAAAACACTTTATTTACTTTGTCAGTTACTGCCAGAAACAACTGAGTTTTTCCCTTTTTTTGTCTTTCTCTCTCCCATAGCTCCAGGTATCCACCACTGACCTAAGTGGCAAGTTGGTAGAGGGACCAGTAGACTTGGACGTGTCTGTTATTGACCAGAATGACAACAGACCAATCTTCAAGGAGCCGCGATACTCCGGGGAGGTCCTGGAGGGCTCCCCAACAGGTACTCTACCCTAACCTGAGTATTCATGTTCTTGTGGTTAAAATGAATGTGTCTAGGGAAATTATTACTGGAAGAAGAAAGTTGAAAGTCTTTGATAATAGTGGCTGGACTTTGCTTCAGTTTGATGGAACACAGCCTGTGCAAGATAAGGACTATAACTACTTGTTTTCATTAGTTGTGTTTGTATCTCCATTATTATGGTGTTTACTAAATGTTATGGAGAACTCTTCCCGCTTTTGTGCTACGGGCTTGAATGGTATCTCAAATCGGGTGGCTTGTTGAATAGTGTGTGCTGTTACTAAGTGATTGAATTTATTATTTTCACCTGGCAGATAGAACTTTGTAACAATGAATACTTGAAAGTATATCAAAATAAATAGCAGGTTTTTTTTAACTCTTTCCCCGCCACTGACGGAAATTTCCGTCATTTGTGAGAAAACTTTTCCCCACCATTGACGGAATTTTTCGGCTTTCCTTGTTTTGACTGTTATACGGTAGGGGGGTGCTATCACGCATCTTCTGAAAGAGTGGAGAATCTCTGTATCAAAACACATGCGAAGAAGAAGCAGAAACAAGTGATATCATATGTAATTACATGCATATGTAAAATAACGTGATCATCAACATTAAACAGCATATAAATCAAAACTGCCTAATGAATGAAATGTCAACCCAGGATAAGCTATATGACGTGTTGTGTTGATGGACTCGATCTACTCCATTTATGTTTTGATCATCGTTCTGAATCCCATCTGGATGTAGTCTTTGACAAAAACATTATTTTCTCAGCTTTTTGATCAAAATTGTGCTTTTGCCCTGACACAAAAGCCAGTAGAGAACCAGTGATCTTGGACTTATTTTTTACTTAGATCAGTTAGCCACCACCTTAGCAACCTCTTATCTACAGCCTAGAAACCACCCCCAACACAGTAGCAAAATTCTAGAATAATGCAGCTAGTTTTGCACTGGCAAACATCACTTTTCTTCAGAAAATGTAAAAAATATTTATTATTTTCTCGAAAAACTATTCAGTCTTACAGATTTCATCATCTTACTGCAACGAGAATGTTGCACAAATAATGCATTTTACATAATAGTGTCCAAAGTGTTTGCAAAGGGTTGGACATGATCTCTTTTGTTTTCTTCTCAGCATAGCTTTTAAAGCAAAGATTACCTTTTATTTAAAAAAGTACACTTTCGAAGTCATCCCTAATGAGCAAACACATTATCTCCGAGCGTGTGTTCACACCGCGCGCCGCAGAGATAGCTTCGCCAAGCTAATCGTGAGCATCCCTCACAAATGGCATCCTGTGTTTATCTCGCCACCAGAGAATGCTACATTGTTTTCCTGACGTGTCTGATAAATCAAAAAAGAATTGGACCATTTACAGACTGCATGACACTTTCTTCAGTCCCTTGCCCTCCAGAAATAAGAAAAATTCATTAAGACGCAACCCTGTCCTAAGAGGCCCCAGTGCTGCACTTCCATTTCACAGTCCTTCCATTATTTTTCCCACGATTCTTCAGCAATTCCATCACTGCACTTTGCCTCTTTCCTTTTTATACTTAGGCTACTCTGTTTTTGTGTGGCCATGTCACCATGGAAACCTGAAAAACACTAGGAAAATGGTTTTAGTGTTTTAAAAAGGAGAGATTCCGCTAACCTTCATCACCCACATACTCACAAAAATGGCACACAACAAACTAACTCTTGTAGCTCTATCTTGCTCGTGAACTCTACCTCAATGAGCGTGGTGAGCACAATAGGATGGGAGAGATCATATCAAATCCTTTTCTCTGTGAAGAGTGGGCTGCGCTGCTTTCATTACAACATAGACAAACAGACGTCAGCCTGATAAGGGCTGGATGAACTGATCCAGGTAGAGTAGGCGGATACAATGTGCCTGCTTGTAGATACATTTAGCCCAATGAAAGGGTAATGTGCGCTCAGTCAGACGAGAGAGTTAGGGCGGAAGGAGATGAGAGTCCCTAACAGTGGGGAAACTTTCCGCCCACCTCCAGAGTTGATGTAACTTAGTTAAGTAAAGTGGGTTTATCTAATCGCCAAAAGAGGAATGAAATTTGGCAGAAAGACTTAATGAAATTAAACTAAGACCTTCATGCAACCGGGGAGAACATAAACACCCACAGGCCAAGCACTGTTCAGCCAGAAAGTGTTTCTGTATAGAAAAGCTAAGTTTTATCTTGTATAATTATAATAATAATGAATAATTGTAGTAATAATAATAAATTATATCAAATAAAATCATACTAAATATAATATAAATATAATAGTAGTATTATTATAATAAATAATACTAAATGTTTATTTTTATATAATTATGTGCTATTATATAATATATTATTTTTGGGGAAAATATTTTATAAAACAAATCGTTTTTATAATAATATATGTATTTTTTTTATTATAAATGCATATTTGATAGTATTTTCACTCACCGGCTACTTTATTAAATACACCTGTTTAACTGCTCATTAACTCAAATATCTAATCAGCCAATCACATGGCAGCAACTAGTGCATTTAGGCATGTAGACATGGTCAGCATTATATGCTAAAGTTTAATTAGTGTTGTCAAAAGTACCAACTCGGTACTGAAATTTTAAAAATATGACCATACCAGCATTTCCCTCTAGCATTTTGACCGCTGTTGAATGGATTCTTAAACACCTCTGATTGGCCTTTGTGTTCACGCGCTCAACATACATATATATATATATATGTCTCTGATTGGCTTCAATGATCAACGCTTCCAAAACAAGTTGTAAACAGACGTCTTTGACGCTCTTCACCGAGCGCTTACACAGATACAAAGGAGCGTTTGAAAGCAGGCGTCTAGATGTTTCTGCTGATAGATGGCTGCTTTCAAACGCTCCGGTGTCTATCTGTGTAAGCGCTCTGTACGGTAAAGAGCGCCAAATACGTCTATTTACAACGTTTTGGAAGCGCTGATCATTTTAGCCAATCAGAGACATATATGTTGAACACAATGGCCAATCAGAGGTGTTTAAGAATCCGTTCAACAGCACTCAAAATGCTAGAGGGAAATGCTGATATCGTCACAATTTTTAATTTCAGTACAGATTTGGTACCAAAGTCGGTACTTTTGACAACACTATTGAGCATCAGACTGGGGAAGAAAAGTGATTAAGGTGACTTTGAACGTGGCATTATTATTGGTGCCAGACGGGCTGGTCTGAGTATTTCAGAAACTGCTGATATACTGGGATTTTACCATCTCTAGGGTCTGATGAGCCTTTATTTCTGCTATGACATTCAGATGGATCCATCCTCCTTTGTATCAGCGGTTCAGGCTAGTGGTGGTGTAATGGGCCTTTTAGTACCAATTGAGCTTTGTTTAAAGGCCACAGGCTATCTGAGTATTGTTGCTAACCAAGTCCATCCCTTTATGACCACAGTGTACCCATCTTCCTATAGCTGCTTCCAGCAGGATAACACGCCATGTCACAAAGCTCAGAAGAATTTAGACACTTCTGAAGGCAAAATGGGGTCCAACCCATTATTAGCAAGGTGTATCTAAGTGACCAG
The DNA here is from genome assembly GCA_030578275.1 of Meda fulgida. Classification (NCBI taxonomy): domain Eukaryota; kingdom Metazoa; phylum Chordata; class Actinopteri; order Cypriniformes; family Leuciscidae; genus Meda; species Meda fulgida. Next base: position 13,519 of record JAROOJ010000027.1, read on the forward strand.
TGAGTGTATAAGAAATATGTAAGAAATATGTTCCATATTTTCCCATCTCTGGGTTACAAACTCTTTAGGGGTCAAGTCTAATTGATTTTAGAGGACATATTGCTTACAGCTAAGTTGATGTAAAAAAAAGAAAAACGTTGACTGTCTTTTATAAATACACTTTATTTCCATCAGGACTGAGTGCTTATTTTAAATTCATTTATATCTTGGGTCTTATTCTTTGCTACATTTTCATTGGCATGTCTCTCATCTTTTAAGATATCTTAATGGGGAAGATACATGATTTATGGAGAGTAGATCCATTTTAATGTCTATTGCCTCTCAATTATAACCATTTTCCATGGAATAAATTTTAAGTAAATCATTGAAAAGCCTCACCATTCACCAATAAATGGAGATGCTTTTTACAGTTTCATCATCATATTGATCACGTGTTGCTTTTATCATTTTCACAGCGTCTCATCCTGACCAGTTATTCAGAGGTGCAGAGTTCCTGTTCAGTTTGCCATTGTCACTGCTCTACTCAAGGAGCATGTGTGCAGTGCATTGTGGGTGCAGGTGTGCGCCACAGGGGCCGGGTTTTCTTTTCCAGAGACTTCCTCTCTCCTCTTTAGGCTTGTGTATATGCGGGTGCAGATGTGCACAGCGTGCCTCATCCGCTGTCTCCTGAGCGCATGGCAAAGGAAGGATGAATCTGTACTGCTTTTTAACCCCTCTTTTTAAAAGGCCCCTTTAAGCAGAAGAGTGGGCCTATGCCAGTGTGTGTCCGGAGAGGAAATGAAAAATGGGAATTGAGAGCTTTTTAAAGGAGCCTACATTAATCAGCACTGGAACGAAAAGTTACAGGCCTCCCACTCGGGCCTTGGGTTTAAGATATTCTGCCCCTACCCCCTGCCTGCTTTAATCAGCATGACCGCTGGCACAGGTTAGAAATTAAAGGGCTCAGCACGGGGTCTGATATTGAAGGTTTTTGCAAGCTGCCTTTTCAACATGTTGACTAGATGTGTAAACGTGTTTACTCCTGGCAGTCTTATGAAGTGCCAAGTCAAGATGAACCACTGAGTGACGTTTAAGGAGAGCAAAATTTAGGGCAAGACTTGGTTTTATTCCTTTGGGAAATGTTTGGATCATGAACAGTGGTCTCTATTTGACAGATGGTTGGAAGAGAGGTGTTGAAAAACAAGAGTGATTGGTGACATCATCAAAGGGAAATCATGAACGCGTGTGTGTGTGTGTGTGTGTGTGTGTGTGTGTGTGTGTGTGTGTGTGTGTGTGTGTGTGTGTGTGTACTGTTGTTACATGTACTGAGGTTGACACACGAATAGTAAAGGTACTTGACTTCTGTAATTTTATACACACATTTGAGTCCCACCTGTTTGCAAATCTATTTGTTAAAAACACTGTCAATGTAAATGTTGCCAAAATGACCAGGAACATGCATTAGGAAAGTAAACTGGGCCAATGTTGATGGCGGTAGTAATGAACATATGGCTTGAACGTATAATTCTTTCTCTCTTTTTCCACTGGCTCCTCCCCACCTCCCTTCGCACTCTTTTGCATGTGTCGTTTGAAATGTTTATTTTGTTCTGTATTGGGAGGACAGTTGCCTATAGGGGGAAACACAGCAGCACTCTGACATTTCTGTGTGTGGTGATAACTGAGCAAACAGTTAGACTTCTGGCAGGCCTTTATTCACTCTCCCTCTCTTTCTTTCCCCCCTCTCCCTCTCTGTTTCTACAGGCTATTTTTGTTTGGGAAAATATCTTCATTTCTCAGTTGCCTTTCCTCTTGTCGGCTCTTTGTTTCTTTCTATCTATGTCTTCCTGGCTTTTGCATTGCACCTGTGATTTTTAGCAGCTCAAATGAGTGTTCCAGGTTCAATACAAGTTAACCTGTATCCACAACATAGTTGACATGGTATAAATAAATAAATTCGACTCTCTGTTTTACCAAATAAACAATCATTATTTAATAAACCTTGTCAGCATAGATAGATAGATGGATGGATGGATGGATGATAGATAGATAGATACTAATAATACATTTTTTGATAAAAAAAAAAATCCAATGTATCTATTAATTTATTGATTTATTTATTTATTTTTACATCTAATGCTACTGATTTTTGCTGAAAGATAGAACTTAACTAGTACTGAGGTATGATTGTGCCCATAGCTCAGGTGGTCTGTCAACACCAGTGACCCATTCAGCACAGTGTAATCAGTGATGTTCACCTCTGTGGCAGACGTTGGTGATTACCTGCTGCTCTGCCTGTATATCCTCACCTTCTGACAGGACTGTTCTCCATCTCCGCCGTGTCGCAGCTTTTGGCCTGATGTGGCAGCTCTGAGAAAGTGGCGTGTGCGGCTGGTGGAGCGTCGGCCCCAGAAAATATAAGGCTAAAAAAATCAATAGCTAATTGCCAGGACAGGCCCCCGAGGAGGGCAGCTAGACCCCAGCTCGGATTGATCTTGGCTAGAAATGATTGGGCTGAGGGTGACACTAATGCCGGCAGGTAATTTGTAGCATAATGGCATGATGTCTGTGCCATTAGGATTTCCCAGCGCCAATGTCTCCCTCACAGGATGACCCCTGCTCCCTGCTGCAGAGCGGCTTTTCAATCCCACAATGCCTCATTATCTGTCGATCAATCCCATGCTGGCTGCCATGTTATGGACTAATACTGAACTATGCTCTGAATTGTTTGTGTTGAAGTAAAACTCCAGTTTTAGACCAAGAAAGAAATGGACAAATCAGTTATTGAACACTTTTGTAGCTGTATACAATATTTAGTTCTGGTCCTCGAATTTGATTTGCTGAGTGGCATTCCAACAGTGCAGATATTTAGAATAACATAATATTGTCATTCTGTTCTACTCATACATGCTCTTCCTGACCAGCCATCAGTGCATTTAATCTCTCTCTCTCTATATGAACTTTTGTATTAAAGCAATATCACACTTACATTCATTCTAAATAGCAGCACAGATGCGATTACTTGTGGCCAAATCAGTATAGTACATTAGCATGAATGCAAGTGATACTGCTTGACACCTGCTATGTTTATTCGCTCTCAACTGCTGTGTGGTTTTGTCCCAGGTTGCAGCTGTGCCTTTCACATGAGAGTTCCTTTCCATCTGTTTTACACAGATATACCCCATGAGGGATGACACAGGTGTTCAGGGCGGCATCTGCATCCCACACAATCACAGCTGGATAAGCTGTCACTCAGAGCAAGAAAGAAAGTATGAGAGTTTACTTAGTTTACGTTTCACTTCATGCTGCTCTCTCAAATGCAAAATTAGCAGATTACCACTGAACTGTTCATCTATTTTAAGATTTCATCTATTTTTAGTCTGTGAGTCCAACCAATTAAAATGTATTCATTTAAAATAATAGCTTTTCCAAATACCCAACTTGTCTTTCCTGCTGGAAGTAAGAAGATTAAGCTTCTATCTGTGTTTTGGAACACAGTAGCTGGTTTCTAGCTGGCCCAAGCCACTTAGAAGCTGGGCCATTCCTAATTTATGATTCTTCATTTAAATCTTTCTCCGCCACTGACAGAATTTTCCGGCACTCCATTTTTTCACTGTTATATGGTATGGGGCGCTATCACGTATATAATCTTCTGAAAGAGTAGAGAATTTCCAATTCAATTTTTTTTTTGAAATGTGACCTGTATCAAAATCTGTGTCCCTCTCATACCTCAAAGATAAACAAACACACCAAAAACATTATTTTTTAACTAGTTAACCATTTTAAATAATTGTAAGATAATTTTTAAATTTGTGCAAATTTCAAACACTGCAACATACATACAAATATAACTTATTGTCAAAAGCTCTGTAGGATAAGATTTTGAGCCTTGCATCTATCATCTAAAGTATTGTTTCTAGACATAAGCAGATTAGTATTTCATTACAAATATTAAAAAATTGATAAATGTTAAGCTTCAATTTGACTAGATAGCATTTAAAAAATATCACTGTTAAAGTAATGTACATAATTGCATGAATAACAAATATTTTGAGAAATTTCTGCCTCGTTTGCCACTGCATTTAAAAATGACCCAGCTGCACCAAGTTGGTTGTTAGCAGATACAGTACAAGCTGATCACTGAGTGTTCGACAATGGTGCCGTGTTCCAAAAAACAGCTATTGAGGAGCTTGGACCAGCCAGAAACCAGTTAGCATGTTTCAAAACACAACTACCAACCTAAGCTGGATTTTCCAGAAGAGTCTCCATGAATTTATGATTCAATACCCTCCAAACATCGTTTGAATATATTTCATGAATTCACTGTAAATCACATCAGCGCACTTGAACTCAGTGTGCTAGTCTGCATCATTTCAAAGCTAAATTGCATCATTACGTGCCATTCAAATGGATTTTCCCCCCCTTTATTCTCTCATTCACTCTCGCCTCTTTGCTTGTTTATAGTTCTAGGGGTTGCGATGCAAATGGCGAAGACACTCTTGGAGTTTCAGAGCCCTGTGAAAGGACAGGGAGCTGCCCCAGACATGAGTGGCGGGTTGGCCGTGGACTCCCTTTGGGGGTTCTGCTACACGAGCGCTTCTAATCTATTAAAGAGCTTCTGCTCTTTCCTCTACCCACAATCCACCAGCCCTCTGCAGGCCTGCACTTGATTATCTGTCCCTCACTCTTTCTGTTACTTCTCCCATTGAGGAATAGAAGCAGACAGAGCGTGCAAGACACAAGAAAACCAATCTCGGCCCATCTCCCTGTCTCGTTGTCCCTTGTCTTTGATGGCCAATGCTATTTTAAAGCCCCGGGACTCCCAGAGCTCCAGGCCTGGTTATCTTCCTTTCACTCTTCCTCTGGTACATCTCCAGATGAGATAATTGTTTTAGAAGCGCTGGCTTTTAAAGCGCTTTGGAAAAAAATTGAAGGCGAACAGCAGATTCTGAGAACAAAGCGTTCATAAATAACATTGCTTTTTTCCCTCTTTTTTTCTAGATGTGTTTGATCTAAAACAGGAAGTAATCTTGTTATCATGGCAGGTCAGTAATAAGGTAAATGTAGCATCTTCTGAAGCCGGTTAGTGAAGTACAACCGTATTTTGTGTAGTATAGAAACAATCGACGTCCAGTTAGCTTTGCCTAGTTGTGTCTGAAACACAAGTCAGAGGTTTAACATAAAGATAAACGGCCTCTAATTATGTAATGTCTAATGCTATAGAACTAATTCAAGTAGGGTTTAGTGCAGTGGTTCTCAACCAGGGGCCCTGGCAAACTTCCAAGCGGTACCCAGTAAGTGTTAAATTTGCTTAAATGCTGTTGTATTATACCTGTGTCATGTTTTCATTATAAGTTAACATGGTAGCTAGCCCTTATGCACCTGTTACCAGGAGCAATTATGAAAGCTTAAATAAATCTAAAGGCCAAAAAATGTATAGCACACTTAAGTTTATGAACATTGTATGTTTGCTATTTACAGAAATTTATGGATAGGGAAAAAATGCAGCAACCTACCACACAAATATAAATTATTCGACTCATAAAAAACATATCAAGCCAAGGCACCAAAGAGTTAAAGTAAATGTATATAAAAAGGCTTTTTTTTAATCATGGCTTATACAATTAAAAACAGTTTTCAAAAAGCTTTTGTTGAAAACTCGAAATATCCCTACACCCAAAGAGCACCGGAATTTTACACCCGTGCAGCGCTTTTTTGCACTCCTTATCTTATAAATATACATTATTGTTTCAACCTCTATGTCACATCCCTAATAAAATAGGGATCTGACATATAGTGGTTGAAACAATAATTTATATATGTATGGTATGCAGCCCCCCCCCCCCCCCCCTTTATTATTGAAATCAACCACTGAATCGCATGCAAAGGATTGTGGGTGCTTGTGCAAGTGTAAATGGGTGAATGTTAAGTCTCAGGATTAAGGACCAAGTGTCTTTCTGAAGCAAGCTTAGCTTTCAGTGTCATACTGTCATCTAAGAAGCAGAAGTAGTGACACTTTCTTCAAGTGTCATTTCAAATGCCTCAAAACACAGCGGAGAGAACAGCTTTTGACGCTTCTAATCCTCCAGTCCATGATCTCCGCATGACGACCAAGTCTTCCATGTCCTGCACATGCCTCCTCTCTCTCTATCTATTACAATTCACTATTCAGTGTGACAGGCTGTGTAAAAATAAAGACTGGATTTTGTTTAGGATCAGGTACCAGCTGCCTCATAGTCTTGCTTACTTTGAAATATACCTTATAGGCTTGTCTGAACAAAAAGGTGGATATTAATATCCCAAACAACTGCTCTTTTTGTTCTTGGCCTGATCGGTTCCTGTCTCGCATTCTTTTTTTATTATTTGTGTCGACAACTTTAGCTGCATGTGTGCATATAGCTGGGAGGATTGCTGTCTGAGTGCACATTTGCTTTAGGGCCTGAACGCTTTGATTGGATATTGATCTCCGATCCCGGCGAGTTTTGGGAGCATGGTAACACCTGGGCTTGTGGGATGGCGGCGAGCACTTTTCTGACCCCACCACCACCCTAATCATCTGTCCCATTGCTGTTAAGATTTGCCATGAAAACATTGTGTCACACGACTGATTAACTGATTACAAGCCATTGAAATCTGTTTCTTTTCACATGGTTGCAAATTAGGGGTGGTTTTTTTTTTGTTTTCGTTTTTTGGAGTTGACGGGTCAGTTGATGGGGCCCTGTTGACTTCCATGTTTGGAATATCTTCTTTTGTGTTCAGCAAAATTAATAAATTCATGCAGGTTTGAAACAACTTGTGGGTGAGTAAATGATGAGGCAGAAGCAGACAATTGTGTGTGAACTATCCCTTTAAAGAAATACTATGCTTATTTAATAAGGAAACATTTTGCTGCAAACTAATTGATAGTTTTCACATGACATCACACCATTATAGGAACGTCCACCTGGAGGGCAAAACAAGGCTTTCCTCCGCTGCCCTCCAAGTCATTTTACCAGGTTTGTAGTAAGTACTAATGTAGTAAAACAGTGATATTAAAAGACCATATTTAATATACACTATATTGATGATGCATACTTTGTACAGGCAAGCAGATGAACACAATATAAATGCAACACAAGGTTTCTAGTTAAGCCTTTTTTTAAGCCCCATGGAAAACCATTATAAAGAAAATGTTACGTTTATATTCTGGGCTCATCTGCTCGACTGTATATAGTTTGCATCACTAAAAAAGGTATTAACTGAATTTGATATCACTGTGGTGGGTTGCACCAATAAAGATTAAGCATCTCCTTATCCTGGCATCGGTTCACCCTCCACCTATATGCTGCTTGATCAGCCCTTTAATTCTAAAGGTCTTTCTACGTAGCAGTTTATAAAAACAGTTGACATTTTACACATTTATTTCTTATATCGACAAGACTGTCAGAGAGAGAGAGAGTTCCTGGTGGTAAATAAAAAAGTATATGGAATATTAACATGGTTGACGTTTAGTTGGCGAATCCATCATGGGGGAGAAAATTAATCGTAGATGAAGGTTTTAATCACAGGTTAGAATTGTAATCCCTGATTTGTTAATTTGTAATTAAGTGGTGCCACACAACTCGATTTAAAATAAAACCCAGATCAACAAATCCTTGATTAGCGTTAAACTTTTCTTAATTTAATTCTTAATCGTGCAACCCACCCTAATTGTTTTTCATGTTCAGCGTTTAAGAACTGTTCCGCTGTTTTTAGTGATTGAAATACTGCAGCAGGTGCTGTACTGTATATGGATCACAGGTGGCCAAAACTTGCATCTTGTTCACATATTTTGTTTTTGAGATGTAAAATTGACAGGCTTGTGCTGCAGATCTATGGCTGTTTTGCACCCCAGAGCTCCACTACTCTCATGATTCCTGTCTTGTGTTCCCCTTGTCTTGTGTGGACTTTTATGTTATTTCCTGTTATGTCCCATGTTTTGTAGTCATTTGTTGTTTTTCTTGTTGGTTGGTTCCTAATTGTTCCTAGGTGTGTCTTGTTTTCTAATCTCCCCGTGTGTGTGTATATATACCCCAGTGTTTCTCATGGTCTTTGTCTGGTGTTGTCCTTTGTTTGATGTATTCTGTGTGTCGTTTCAGTTTCTGGATTTTCTTGTGTTTGGATTATTTTGTGCTTTGTCTGGTTTCTTGTTATGCTCTGCCTGGATTTACTTTCTGATTGTTTTGTTTAATAATAAATATAAAAAAATGAAAACTATGAATAATGGTAAAGAAAATAACAGTCACCACAAAAGATTGAATACAGTTCACTTGAGAACACGTATGACAAATGTTCAACGACTATCCTGAAAATTAGCCTGCAAAAAAAAAAACTGTTAATTATTACATATTGTGAAACATTTGAAGGTGTAAGCAGAAAACTGTAGAGAAAACATCTCGGGTTACGACTGTAACCCTTGTTCCCTAAGAAGGGAACGAGACACTGCGTCGTTGAAAACAACTCTTTGGGGACGCTCCCTTAACTTCCAGGGCTTGGAGATCTCCTACCCTAAGGTAATAGCCAAGAGAAAAGCCATCTTGAACGTCAGGTCCTTGGGCGAAGCCGACTGAAGGGGTTCGAAGGGGGCTAGGGATAACCCTTCGAGAACCACCGCCAGGTTTCAGGAAGGAACCCTGGACCTGATTGTCGGTCTCATCCTCCATGTACCACGGAGAAAACTTATGACCAGTTGGTGCCTCCCTAAAGGCCCATAACTCAGTGGTGCATGGAAAGCCGCAATGGCAGCCACTTACACCTTAAGTGTGGAAGGGGAGAGACCTGCAGATAAACTATCTTGAAGAAACTCCAGAACTGAAGCCACCGGGCAGTTAACTGGATCTAACTCTTGTTCTCTACACCATGTGTAAAACACATTCCACTTAAGGCCATATAATCTCCTAGTGGACGGAGCCCTGGAACTAAGTATGGTTTCAACCACTCCAGCTGACTGTCCAGCATCTAGGTACTGAACCCCCTCAGGGGCCAGACCCATAATTTCCACAACTTCGGGCGAGGGTGGAATGTGTCTTCCGCCTGAGACAACAGATCCCTCCTCAGAGGAATCTGCCATGGAAGACCTATCAGGAGTGATATTATGTCTGAAAACCATACTCGGGCCGGCCACAATGGGGCTACCAGAAGTAGACTGATGCCCTCCTGACGGACCCTCTCCAGGACTCCCGGGAGTAGAGCAATCGGGGGAAAAGCATACAGGTGTATCCTCGGCCAGGCCTGTACCATGGCATCCAACCCCAGTGGGGCTGGATGTGAGAGGCAGAACCAGAGTGGATAGTGGGACGTCTCTCGAGACGCAAACAGATCCACTTCCATTGGTCCAAACCTATCCCATATAAACTTCACCACATCTGGGTGAAGTCTCCATTCCCCGGGCCTCAACCCTTGCCTCGACAGGATGTCTGCTCCCTGATTCTGAACCCCCGGAACGTACATTGCTCTGATAGACAATAGTTTCCCTTTGGACCATAGGATAATCTGATGCCATGAGGCCCAGCAGTCTTTGAAATTGCTTTACAGTGATGGCCTGGCCTAGCTTTATCGCGGACACCATTGCCAGGCTGGACTCAATACGCGTGGGGGACATTTGTGCCCGCATCATAACTGAGTTCCATACCATGCCCAGAAACGTAGTTTTCTGAGCTGGTTCCAACACGCTTTTCTTCGTGTTGAGTCTCAACCCCAAGTTCTGAATATGGCCAAGGACGGCATCTCGATGCCAAACTGCTGTTTCTCGAGACTGGGCCAGAATGAGCCAGTCGTCGATATAATTCAGTATACGGATGCCCTGAAGCCTCAGTGGAGCCAGAGCTGCATCCAAACACTTGGTGAATGTGCGGGGAGAGAGTGCAAGGCCAAACGGAAGAACCCAATATTGGTAAGCTTTGCCCCCGAAAGCGAACCTCAGGAACCTCCTGTGACATGGAAGGATGGAGACATGAAAATAGGCGTCTTTTAGATCTATCGTGACAAACCAATCCTTGGATCTGATTTGATGCACGATGATGGGAATAGTGAGCATCTTGAACCTGAACCTCCTTAGAGAATGATTCAATTGTCTTAAATCTAAAATTAGCCTTAGCCCGCCATCCTTCTTTGGAACTATAAAGTACTGGCTGTAAAACCCAGACACCCTGTCTGGAAGGGGAACATTTTCTATGGCCCCTATTACCAGTAGAGTTTGTGCTTCTTGTTACATAACCCAAGCCTGTTCTGGAACTACTGCAGTCGGTACCACCCCGGCGAATTTCGGGGGTCGGTGACCGAACTGCAGTCTGTATCAAATTTTTATTATATTCAGCACCCATATCGATATATTGGGAAGACATTACCAATCCTCTATAAAATCTACTAGGGGAAGTTTTCCAAGCACTGTTCTCAACCACCTGAAACGGAGGACCGGCAGGAAGTAGTTGAGAGAGATTTTGTGACCATAGTCGGTGTTCTTTTGCAAGCTTTTAGGGCGAACGCCATGGCGTGCGTTCGCTGGAAATCGATGCGGCCCGAAGCGGGACAACATCTTTTTCAGAGGGCTCCGCTGTGAGAACAACCTCGGTTGCTCTACAGCAGGGGGGACAGCCCTTAGAGGTCCTATTACTCCGGTTAGGACCTCTTTCCCAAAGCCCTCTTCGCCTGAAGGACATCCCTCAGGTTTCCCTTTTAGTTAGAGGACTTCGAGTGAGAACGTTTTCTCTGCCAAGCTCCCGCAGGAGGGGCTCTAGAGGCAACGCTCTCTTTTTGCTCTTGGCGATGGGAGGAGCTTGATGACGGCTGGGGCTGGCCACTCTGACAAGCCTTTTTAGATCTGGACTTCGAGCGGCGAGGGAGATACTGCTGGAACGCCACATCATTGAAGACAGCCAGGCGGGAGCGCAGCACTCTGATAGGAAGTGCTTCACAGTGTTCATAGGCAGCCCCATTGAGAGCTGCCTGTGCGTGCTGCACTCCCAAACAATTCACACATAACGGATGTGTGTCTCCACCCATAATATATCTTGGGCAGGGGTGAACAAACTTAATGAATTGTTCACTCGCCATGATAAAGATACTGATATTCAGACAGACAACACCAAATAAGACAGAGAGTGCTTGCTGAAGAGCGAAAGCTAATGTGTGTGTATGCCGGCGTCACTTTTATGCATCCGGTCATGCCATCACATGTTACGTCATGACGCAACACCAATCAGGATTGGATTAGTTTCATTCATACTTCAGAGGCGCACGCTAAGGGAGCGTCCCCAAAGAGTCGTTTTCAACGATGCCGTGTTGAGTTCCCTCGATAGGGAACGTGTAGTTTTCATGTTTTCTTTTAATTATACAGAGAAAAAGATGCCAGAGTTGGAGAGGTGAGGAAGAGAAGTTGTGCTGTTTTGATAAATGATGTAGTATTCAGTGAAAGTGCTGGCAAGTCTTTGTGACATCCTCGCTTAAACTTTTTATTCCCACTTCTTTATGTCAACACAAAATGGCATAAACAATTCCTGCACAGTTTTTCATTTTAATTTTTCTCCCTTTGAACTCGAAATGTGCTAAAAGTGAAATGTATGTTTCTAACATAAATAAAAATGCAGCCAGTTCCAAACCTGAATTACTTACTTCCCTCTGAGGAGTAGTAACTGAAATAAAAAATACAATAAAACCTTAATACTGTAAAATATTACAATTTCAAACAACTATTTTCTATGTTAGTACATTTTAAAATGAGGGCAAAGCTGAATTTTCAGCAGCACTTTTTTTTACAGTCTTCAATGTATCCCACAGAAATCATTCTAATATGCTTAGTTGGTCCTCAAGATTTATGAATATTATCAATGATGAAAAAAAAAAAGTTTTGGCCCCCATTTACTTATTTATATTATGAGCAAACACTGCTTAAAATGTTGTCTGTACTATTCCTTACACATAATTCCTGTACTTGTAAATCGCCTTTTTTCCCCTCTGCCAGTAAAAATCAGAGTTCCAGTCTTTGTGGGACTTGATCCCATCCGTGTTCAAGTCTAATAATGTTGCATGAAATACATTAATCGAGGAAGTATGTCTCGTAAACTCAGGTTTAAAGCCGATAGGGGAAGTCCATAAGCCGTCTGGTAAAATCACACAATATTCCCTGCTCAGTAAAAGAGGTTTTATAGATGCATACGTGCGTTGCATTAATAGAAGAAGGAATAAGGTCATGGCAGCCTCTTTTGAGTTGAGAAATGAAGGAAAGAAATCAATAGCAGAATGTCTTAGAGGCGACCGTGGGTTTGACATTTATGAGGTGGCAGGTGTAGAGGTGCCGAATGAAAGGAGGTAACAGCAAGAACAAACTGTGCACATACAGACCATCATACAGTGTAATCAATAGGCCTCCCTGTCCCACCGGGGCGGCCTCAATCCCTTAGATTTAAATATTCAAAGAAAGAGTCTAAATGTATTGTAAATTAAATGTGCTTCATTGTCCTATTTGCATCTCAACTTCCCAGACGCTTTGACAGACATCAAAATAGATTTTCCAAAAGCTCTATAAAACTAATAAAGCAGGCAAAATAAAAGGAGGAAGGCTGGTTATATTTCCCTGACGTTTTTCCTCAAATGACTTTGAATTGCTTTCCACCCTTGCATTTGTCAAGATGCATTCAGGTTTACTCTGTCCCCTGGGGTAAACACAAACATGGCATTTATAGCTCCACAAGTGAAAAAGCTTCTTAATTACTACATAGGCCTTTTATAGTTTCACGCATCATAGTTTTGAACATCAAAAGTGATTTCCAGACAGCACTCAAGAGATCTGGATGGCTTAGCTTGTGCCACAGAGCGACTGAAGTAAGTCTGATGGAGTGGGAGGAGGAACAGCAACTGTATCAGCTCAACTGACAAGAGAGAATGACTGGGTGAGCTTGTAATTCTGTCTAAGTAACTAAGTAACTGAGGACAAATGATTGCCTATTACTATACTGATGTCTTTGTAAGGTCCAGTGATGATTCTGATGAGTTTAAGGGATTCCGTAATTCTGTGTTAAGTGTAAATGAATAAAAAAAAAACAGTGACCGCCAATCAGAGTCCTCCCAACTAAAGAGTATTAGCATTTAAAGTGGCAGACAACATACCCAAGCGTGCGCTCATAATAAGCAGAATGTTATCATCCGTTGATGTGGATAATGTTATAGTTATAATTCTTGGAGTGAAAGAGCATTGAGCTAACCTTTTTAAAGTTAGATGTATTCTGATTAGCTCTCAATGTTTTTATAGTTCATCAAGGTCATTATGAAAGTGATTCCGAAGATATCATTGATCTGTATCATTATCCTTATAGCTGTGGTGGGAACTCCTCTATTTTTTAATGCATTTTAAATTATTTTTTATAATAATAATTATTATATATGTGCATGAATTAGCATAAGCATATAATGCTAGCCACAGGAAGTAGGTTAAAACATCAGCAAATTAGCCTCGGGAAATTATAAAAACAGATGCTGTGTTAATTACATTACTGGTTTTTAGAGAGTACAGTCCACATTTATCGCAGAAATTGGCATGCTTATTTTCCCAGGTCTAGTTAAAACACTTTTCCCATTCCATCTTAAATCATTTTTTGCTCCTTCGTTTGGAGTCACTAAACCTTTTAGAATATAGTCTACAAAAGCAGGTAACTTCTGTGTCCTCCAGAGCTCTACTTAAGGGCTTTGTTAGCTCCTGGGCTTTTGAACTCTCAACCTGTACCATTTTCTTTTCAGGATTTGATAAAAGAGAAATAATACATAGTCAAGTGTCAGCAACTTGAGAGGATTTCAGCTCAGTGCTGACTCAGCCATGACTTCTGGGAACTTGTGAGCAAGGACTATTTGAGAGATCAGGACCAAGGTAGTCCGCTGTGAACTCTGTGATTGTTTCATTCACTCATATTATTTTGTGATTTTTGGATTTATACTAGCATTAAAGAAAGTTAACCCAAAATGAAAATTCTGTCATCATTTTTTCATCCTTTATATATTTTAGTCTTTTCTTTGTATGGAAAAAGAAAAACAAGCAGCTTGATAAAAACTTTTAAATGATTTATATATTTTCTTTAGCCAGTGAAAATACATACTTTTAAATTACTTCTTAAATGTGTTAGAGATCGCAGTGTTAACTCTCGAGGTGAATCAGGGATCACAAGCTGTTCAATCCACAGGGTTCCTTGTGCTTAAAGCTCGGATCCTGCCATTCAGACTTGTGAGATGAACAGACACAACAAAAAACGATTTTACCAAGCCTCCAAATGCCATGTTAGCAAGAATACAAAACCCTGCCCTACTTTTCTGTGCATTTTAGTCTTTCTGCTGATTGCATCAGTAGGGGGAAAATTGTTGCATTTTGTAGGAGAGAAAAAGACAGAAAAGCAAAGAGGCAGGTAAAGTTTACCATTCCTTTTTTTTAAAATGCAGTAATGACCGGTTTGTTCTTTTCTGTTTTGAAAGGTTGAATACAGTGCTTGAATAAGAGTTTTCTGCTGTTATCCTGCCGTTTGTGGTGAGTGAAGTTTGTTACGAAACAGTTTTCTTTTCTTTTCCGTTTTGGATGATATCAGATTCCTAATGAAGCCGTGAATATACTTTGTGTCAAATTTGGATGGCGCACAATTTTAACTCTCCAAAATACCATTTATTTTACATCAAATGAACTGTGTTCAAGATCTGAGAGTTTAATTGTTTTGTGTTACATATTCTAATGAGACTACTAATATGATATTGTCACATTAGACCTTGTTTCCATGGCATATGTCGTCAGGGAGACCTGGCAAGCTATTTCTTTGATGTGCTCCTTGTGTGTATAAATATCCGAAGTTTGTGGAACAAACTTCTAAGAGCTGTAATGTGTAGGTAGGTGAGTAGGCGTCTTTGGATGTGAGGATGTCTATTGTGGGGTTCAAGAGCGCTTCATTTAAAAATGATCACTCATATCGGAGGTCGTTCTGTGTCTTGCTCCATATTACTACATATTGTGAGGATGAGAAAATGTCCTTGAAGGACACAATACCCTCTCATCACAGACAAAGCATTAACCCGCTAGGTTCTGAGGTGTTTTGACATGCCCTGACATTTGTGCTTATTTCTGTTATAACATTTTCTTGGGAAACTACATAAAGTTTCTCTACAATTGCCTCAGAACTGTTTGTGCAGGATAAACAAGCTCAGGTATCTTATTAAGAATCATCTTGAAGTTTGGAAACACTGATGTAAAGCATCATTACGGTTGGTGTTCCTAAGAACCAAAGAGTAAAAAATGTATTTGTGGATTTTATAATTGTTCCTCTATGGCATAAGTCTGCGAAATACTTTTAAAATTGGATGTAAAAGCAACACGATGGTGTCTGTTTGTGCGTATGTGTGATATGGAGTTAGAGAGTGAGTTGGAAGCATCATAAAGGCATTCATTACAGATGAGCTCTTGGTTTCTGTCACTCAGCTTCTGATAAAGTCGTATCTTTTTTTGTCTCTCAGCTGGAGTTGTGTGGACTTCATGGCTTGCCGTAGGCTGTAAACCAGAGCAAAATATGACTTTCATGTAAAACATAGCCATTTCTCCATTGAGAGCCAAAAAAAAAATAATAGCTCAATGGGGACAGGGAGAAATGTTAGAGAGAACTTTTATTTCATCTTTGTGCTTCATTTATGTCGACGCCTGAGTCCATTTTGCATTCATCAAGTACTCGTCCTTAATGTATGTACAAACTCCATGTACTGCAAGAGGAAAACAACAGATTCTTAGGAACTCGACTAGAAAATAACATTCCATTTGTACTTCAACATTTGCATTTCACTTTAGGAGGTGGTTTGAGGTGCATTCCAGATTAAACTAGGCATGTGTAAATACTTCTGGTTGTTGGAGCCACATATGTAAATTGTACTCCTCCCAAAATGGTAAAAAATAAATAAAAAAACCTGTATGTGTGATATATATATATATATAGTCTCCTGGAAATCACATATGAAAGCACTACTGCAACACGCATCACCCCAGATTTGGCCTGCTGCAGATGAGTTGAGTATCAACAAGCCGACACACAAACTGATGCAAATTAAACTGAAAGTTCGGCGTCGAATCCTGAAGCTCAACACACACAATCATCTTCATTAAGGTAGTGAGACTAAATGATCTTACCAGTGCTGATGCCGCTCTCTCTCCTATTGTGGTCTTTGATCTTGAAATTAGCTAATTTTATAAATAAAGCTCGTATCGGTAGCTTTTCATTAACTTTCATGAAATTTGGATTGAACGCTGGAATTGAAGATTGGATTTATATTCGTTTTGCAGAGACACATTTATGTGGCCAAGTGTAAATGGACGTATTGTTTTAACAAATCGGATTGCTAACGCATGAAGTGACCATGTGTAAGCAGGCCTTATAATGCATCTTAAATGGTGAGTTCACACGCAAATGAAAATTATGTCATTAATTACTCACCCTCATGCCATTCCAAACCCGCAAGATCTTCGTTCATCTTTGAAACACTATTGAAGATATTTCTGATGAAATCCGAAAGCTCTCCGACCCCCCTATAGACAGGAACGTCATAACCACTTTCAAGGCCCAGAAAGGTAGTAAAGACATTGTTAAAATAGTCCATGTGACTACAGTGGTTCAACATGCTATGAAGCGATAAGAATACGTTTTATGCGCAAAAATAACAAAAAAAACAAAACAATCTCTTCTCCTTCATGTCAGTCTGCTACGCTGTTCACGTAGTAAATACAGTGCAGCACTTCCAGGTTCTATCTCAGAACGCCAGCTCAATATTGGCTGACGCAGTTCACTTGAGCACCACGATGTATGTGTGCGCTGCTGGCGCAGGAGCTGGCCAATAATGAGCCAGCGTTCTGACATAGAACCCGGAAGCTCTACACTGTGTTTACTACGTGGTAGGTGGTCACAGGGTAGGTGATTGTTGAATAAAGTCATTATTTTTGGGGGGGGTTTTTTGCACAAAAAAGTATTCTTGTCACTTCATAACATTAAGGTCAAACCATTGCAGACATTTGGACTATTTTAACAATGTCTTTATTACCTTTCTATTGATATAAATTGTATCAATTTATAAATTGATAATAACATTGCAGTTATGAAGGGACAGAAAGCTCTCGGATTTTATCAAAAAGATCTGAATTTGTGTTCCAAATATGAACGAAGGTCTTATGGGTTTGGATCGAAATGAGGGTGAGTAATGACAGAATTCATTTTTTTTTTTTTTTTTTTTTTGAGTGAACTAACTCTTTTAAACTTGGTATAACCTGAATTCTAAGTTGCTTTCGCCTTTATTTTTTATATGGATGATGTCACAAATAATAATTTTTATTACAATAATAAGTTTTGATTCGTTTTGTACTGCATATAGAGGGAAATTGAGCAGTTGGCTACATTTATTTGTAATAAAAAGACCTAAATACAAGTAAACGGTGTGCAAAACGTAATGTTCAATTAAGAGTTTTTGCACATAGTTCGCAAAGTTTTCCGTTCGCTCTCCAATTAAACACTTGGCTTCATGATAATGAGTTTTCCCACCTTCTTTCTCATAAAGGTGTCTCTCATAATTTCTAGCTTGCAGGTAGAATTCAATCTGAAATGTAAGTTGGGCCGCACTCCTTGCGAGATATGAGAACATTACTGAATGCTGGATGTCTGCTACAGCTCGGATCTCTGAGGAACCATATTGGTTTCTCAATTACTGACCCGAGGCACTCATCGCCTGGTCTACGCTTGGAGAATGCGATTGAGATAAACACAACACAGTTTATGCTGCTTTTGCATGTATAACGCCCTTAATCAAATTCTCCCTCTCAATTTTTTTTCCCATTTCCCCTGTTTTTTTTTTTTTTTTTTTGCATATCTCATTTAGCACCACCTGCCTTAAACTTTTCATCAACACCTTCCTTCTTTCTCACTTCTCATCCCCAGGAGTCTTTTTATTTGTTCTTTCTCAATGCTCATCTGTTTCCCTCCTTCCTTTCCATGTGTCCTCATTTTCTGTTTCCATCTCTTTTCTCATACCTGTGGTCTTTTGGTTGCTTTGAGTATGTTTTAACAAACACAAGCTAATAGGTTTTCGGTTTCATTTGCAGACTTGTGAAATAGATGAACTGTCCCTAATAATTAATAGATATGTCTGTTAAAAAGGACTCGCTTCTTTTGAATGTACTCAGAGTAGCGAAGAAATGTTGATGAAAATGCATTGCAGACGGCTCATGTTCAGTTAAATAAAGAGCCATTTTAAAATGCCAAAATATTGTATTACGTTGTCCCCAAGAAATTCATTCAGCTAAACCTGTTTGTATTGTTTTGAGTGGCATTTTACTAAATGCAAATGTTTGGGACTTGAAATGTCAAATTCAAAGCTCTTTGTATTGTTTTCGACTGTCCTTTTGGCTGGCTGACGCCCATCAAAGCAGAAAATACTGTAGAGATGTCAGATCTGTGTGAGTCGCCTTAATGATGTGTAGCTCGCTAGCAGATGTTGCATAGAAGGCCCGTCAGTTTTGCACCATCAGCTACTGTCTCTCAATATAGCTTGAGCTGAGTGGAAAGTCTGAACACTCACACATGCACATGGCACACATCTGCATGTCTCTGCTGCCACTCAAACTGGCCTGGCATGACTGCACATATATAGTTTTTATTTTTTTCCTTTTGTGTTTGATTGTCTTCCGTTCTAGCCCAATGATTTGCGTCCACTTGTGTTTCTGTGTGTTGTTGGAGACAGTGTGAAATGCCTGTCTTCAGGGTGTTATCAGATAAAGTGTAGCTCATCACAAGGCTTTGGTGATGGAACCATGTCAAATTCTAGTATGAGTTTTCCTCAACAAGGGAACATGGCACTTCAAAGCAGCTTGTTTTGATAGATCTCCAATTCCCATACCGAAATTATGGCCTGCCAGGTACCTATGTATTCATTGCCTATCCCTGTGCACAGAGTGTGTTCTTCCTTTACTGAATTTTAACGCTTAAAATCATTGTGAAAGTTCTGTAAACTTGTAAGTACTCATAGACGGGACAAGATGTGTGGTGGTCATTGGCAACAAAGATTTTATTAGTTAAAGTCTGTTATTATCAGTTTTCCACTTCTAGACTGATAAAAAAAATCTCCTTGTAAAGAAGCGCAAGATTTTTGAAAGATTAAAGAGCGCTTTTAGTGATTCTTTTTATTTTTTATTAACCGACTGAAATCACAATATAGACTTTAAAATGCAGCGTTTTGTGATTTAATCTGTCTGCTGATACAGACCGGAATGATTAATTAGACTTTGTGAGACTAAATAAAAATTTCACCACATCTCTCAGTAGATTAATGGACTTGTTGTAAAGCACGCAGACTACTCGTTTTAGTACTTTTTTTCATTAAGTGTATCATAGATCATGAACAGATTTAATTAATTGTTAAGTTAATTGTTTTTTCCCCCCACTCACAATACTGTCACAGTCATTGTTTCCACTTTGGATGGTTCATTATTTTAGAAACAACCTTAATGTGCTCATTTTTTTAATGGTGCAGATTTTCTGATATTTACAATGAAATAAAAAATAGGCACTTTTGTTCAAATGCTTAATACTTTAGAAATAATTATCTTTTGCTCACCAAGGCAGCATTTATTTGATCAAAACTAAAGTAATATATTATTAATATTATTACAGTTTAAAATAACTGTTTTCTATTTTAATATAAAATGTAATTGATATATGTAATAATACAAAGCTGACTTTTCATCATCATTACTCCAGTCTTCAGTGTCACATGATCCTTCAGAAATCATTCTAATATGCTGATTTGATGCCAAAGAGACATTTCAGATTATTATTATTAATGTTGAAAAAAGTTGATTTAATGATGTTTAATATTTTGTGGAAACCATCATACATTATCAAGATTTTTTTATGAATCGAAAGTTCAAAAGAAGATGCATTTATTTGAAATATTAATTATTTGTAACATTATAACTGTCTTTACTGTCACTTTTGATCAATTGAATGTCATTGTTTAATAAAATTTCTTTCATTCAAAATAATAAAATCAAATCTTACAGACCCTAGTGTTATGAATGGGATAGTGTATTACCTTTAATTTGGTCCAATACAGATCAAAATAGTACAAGGTAGCAATAAGTGACTTACAGTACAAGATTTGTGCATTTAAATTGGTTATTTATTTTGAGAATACACACAACAGTGTTAGACATGCATTGCCATTCTTTTGACTGTTTGCTCTCAGGCCAAAACCACCCAATTAGACAAGAAGAGATCGTCTAGGTGTCATGCAAAATTACCAACCTGTTTATACAAGTTTGATCACTGCCACTAGACACGGCTCAGAAAATACTAGAATTGAAAATTCTGCTCAGGGATATAATGTAGTTTCTTACTTACTACTAATGGTGGGTCATGGACAGTCTGAAGCTGAAACTATATTACTGCAAATGTATTTTTTTTCAGAATCAGTTTTACATCCAGGTTAACCAGCTGTCCAGGCAATCCTCAAAGCAATCATATATGTGCTGGGACATCACCTTAAACCTCACTGGGCCAACAAAGGTTCATTTAGACAGCTCCAAGAGTCCTGGGACCTGAACTACATCTTAGCTCTGTAAGCCACACGGACAGTGATTTTTATAGAACGGGTCCCAGAGGAGACAGTTCATTGCTGGGGTCTCAACCGACAGGAAGTAACCGAGGCGGACAGGTTCTGACCCTGAGCTGTCAATGATTCTGCAAACAGTTTTGGAGGGTGATGCATCAGGTAAAGATCTGGGATTTCTGTAACTTTGTTCTGTCTTGTTTTACATGCCTCTGGTGCAGAGATCTTGGGTTTCAAAGTGCATTTCAGTGTTGACAGACCCAGTAATTCTCCACGGTTCTGTCCTGAAGCTGCAAGGTTCTGAAAGCCTCTGACATGCAAATGACAGTGGTCTCATGAATCTATGAAATGTTCTCGTTCAGAAAGCAGGACATTTTTGGTTTTGTCAAAGCTCTTTTATCCAAAGACTCCGTCTTTAGGCTTTCGTCAGCCGTGATGTTGACAGAGATTATTATTTATTTTCCCTTTGAGTTCCTGTGGACGCTGTGGGGAAAGACTTTGACTTTTAAGTTCACAAATGGAAACGGAGTGCAATTTTTGTATGGTAAAAAAGGGAAAATAATATCCCCAGGCACTTTTTCGACCAGGGGCATAGTGGATTCTCTGAGAGAAGAATTTCGGCTGTGTCTTCACATGCTGTGGTCCATTAGCTGCAGTCTCCGATCTGTGTTTGATGAGTTCCCCACGTGTGTTTGTGTTAGCATGCATGCTGTTGTCAGTGTCATGTGTTATCTCTGGGCTGATTGTGCAAGCGTGTTTGTCAGAAAGGTATCATAAGGCCTCTGCCTGCTTTTAGGTTATAGAGCACAGTGTGTGAACACACACAACTAATGGGGTGTCAGGGACCGTCCACTATTGCAACGCCAAGATGGAAGCTGTGGGTCAGAAGAAAAAAAAATCCATTCAAGTAATCCATTTAAGTTTTGGCAGGGGACTTTATATTTAGAAAGGGTCCACCATTTTCAGCTGCCTTTGACTGAGACACGATATAATGTGACAAAGTGTGCCCACTATTTCCAGAACTAACTATATATATATATATATAGCAGCACAGCTGAAAGGTTTGTTTGAGCTGCGCCCTCTTCTGTACAGGAGTGAATTTGCATGTCCTTCGCCCTGCCACTGAGGCTTATATGCGTATTTGCAGAAAAAGCAAATGCATTTTTTAACTATTATTATTATTAAGAAACAAACAAGCAAGCCTAGATGAGAAAAAGTAATGCAAAAGTAACGTAAAGTTTCATAAAAAGTATTTCATACTAAGTAACGCAATTGTTTAGAGCCACTCAAAATTGTAACGCATTAATTTTGATTGATTGATTGATTGATTTGTTGATTGATCGATTGATGTGTTATAGAAGATGCTGTCTTGTAAATTCAGTTTGCAAACAACCTAAAATCTATGATCTTATATCATAGGTAAATAAAGCATGGCACAGTTTACTACACTCTCCCTTGCCTATATTGACTTGGATTGTATTAATTTCAGGTTTATATTAAGTCAGGCAAATTATATAGTCTGAGCTGTTTGTTTGCTTTGCAGGAAGACTTGATGGCTGAGCAAAATATTGTTTTGGTTGAGCTTAATGTCTCCTTATACATAAATTATGCCCCTCTGAGAACTCATGATTAAGTTTGATGATCAATGATATAGTAAGATACACATTATGTTTACGCCACAGCGATGTGTGCATTAAACCGTACATATTCTGCGCACTGCCAGGATTCAAACGGATTCCTGCTGCTTTCAAATACTTTGTGAAACAGTTAGCTAATGCAGCAAGCCCCCATAGAGGTGTTAATTAGATTTTCTTTTCATCCGAACATGACTGCACACATACTCTTGCACTCCCCCTCAGATATACACACGCAGACACAAACAAATTTGCTATTTAATTGAACACAATTTCATTTGATGATATTCATTCCAATCCATTTCCATTGCATGTACACACACTAGTCCACCTTATTGGCATTGTTTGTATTACTAGAGCATGTTATGTAGGGGCACTTATTAGAAAATGAATACACAATGTGTTGCTAATAGTAATTGTTGGGGTTGACATTTTGCTCCCTAAGCTGCCATCCTTGTTCCTGTGAGTAATGTCCATTTCCTGAACCAGCAAGATCATTGAGTAAAAATAAATGTGCCTTTTTTTCCAATAGTGCTGTTTTTAATATAATGACGAATTCCCCCAACAAACACAACATTTTGGCATTGGGGCAATGATATGTAATTTGCATCAGTGAACCTGTTGTTTGGACAATTTGTTCTGAGAGTTTGTTCAGTTCAAAAAGAAATTATTGACAGATTCATTTATGTGTAGAATTCCCTTGTTTGGCGTTTTCAAAGCAAAATATTTAGTTAAATGCTACTGTTTGAGCTGAAATCAGTGCAATGGAAACTGGTAGAATGAGAGAACAGCATGTTTTAGTGACGGGAACAGTGTCGAATTGAATTGGCCAACTGTAGGTTGTAAAGGCGAAGAGGTGGGTGGGAAGAGTCACATGTTACTGTCACTCTGCCGCAGGACACTAGACCGCCTTCACATAGTCAAGGGTTATTATATAGCATTTTAACCTGAAAATAAAGGATTCACGTAAGCATATGTATGCGATTGTCGCTACTAAAACTTTGCAGTGTTTGGCCATTGATTCTTGTGTAAATACAGTTATTCTACATCTTTGTCTTAGTCTACAAATGCCACTTAAGGTGTTGTTTGCATTCAGTGTAAAGACACTTTTTGTTTGCTTCTTTTTTTTTCCAAACACCCTTATATTTTCTACTCCTTCTCTGTCATTTGCTTTCTCATCCTCTCTCACTCATCTCACACACACACACGCAGACACATACCGTGTTTATTAAGTGCTACCTCTTGCTCTCTATCAGTAATGGAGAAGCTGGAGACAAGGACGAGATGAGAGAATGATGTGTGGCTTTATGCTGTAGCACTTTCCAATGCAGGCCTGGGATCAAACTGGACACACAGATTATATTTCTGTGTTTACTTGCCCGTGTGCATTGTGAGACTTTATGTGAGGTGCTAGAGCTTCAGAGGCTTAATGGAACATAAAAATGTGGAAGTGCAAGGCTAGGATTTGATTTTAAAACATTTTTCTTAGTTCTGAAAGTCAATTTCTGTACTGTGTTGGGTCGTCACTTGACATCCGATGTAAAATCACTGGTGTTATTCTATAACAAAAGCTTGCATAGGGGGCCATTACGATGCTGAATCTTGTTGAAATGAGATTGATTCTTTCAATTTAAGCATCACTAGCTTCAATTCTGAGAAACTAAGTTAGCTTTTGCTAGGTTAAACCTGTATCAGTCACAATAGATAGTTTAGATAACAATATAATGGTGGAAGTGATTTGTGGAAAGGATTGTGGCTTGATGAGAACTTGTATGCATTAACTCATTTACATTTATATGATAATATCATAACAATGACAAGTGCAGGTAGTTCATTATTAGCCTTTTACTGGTGCCCCGATGTTCACCTGTTATGTAAATCATCCTTGTTCTCAAAATGTGGAGGTTTTACACACTTTGTATTCCCTTTTGGGATCTGAAAAATGGTGTTTTAGAATGAATCAATTATAAATTAGCGCTGAGTGTTCTGTACTTATGGAAACAGTTCAGCAAAAGTTCTCATTATTTACTCACTCTTATGTCCAAACTATTCCAAACCTACATGCTGTTATTTTTTGTTCTCTACACACAAAAGGTAAACACAAAAACGTTGCTTCGCTAAAATACAATGACGAAAAGCATCATATAAGTATCTTAAAAGTAGTCGAGATGACTTATGCTCTGTATAAACCATAAACTGTCTTTGAAACCATTCGAAATTTAGATTGTTGTTCAGTGATAACCTTGCCCCCAAGGGAGCTATTACCTTATGAAACGGATCATTGAGTCAGTGAGTTGAGCTCAGAAACTGCATCAGTGAAAAAATCAGTCTTTTAAATATGAATCACTTTCATTCAACTGGTTGATCCATTTCACAAATTGGACTGATTAGTTAAGAAATGATGCAGATGCAACATTTTTTCTCACACAAAGCTATCATATTACATAAGTCGTAAAGAGTTGTCATATATCTTATAGACTACTTTTATGGTGCTTTTTTGTGTCTCTTTTTCACTATGACACGTGTAAGGGTGTTTGGAAAAAAATGTAATTAAAAGCAAACAAAAATTGTCTTTACACTGCATGCAAGCAACACCTTAAGTGGCATTTGTATAAAGACAAAGATGTAGAATAACTGTATTTACACAAGAATCAATAGCCAAACACTGCAAAGTTTTAGTAGCGACAATCGCATAAATATGCTTACGTGAATCCTTTATTTTCTGGTTAAAATGCTATATAATAATCCTTGACTATGTGAAGCCGGTCTAGTGTCCTGCGGCAGAGTGACAGTAACATGTGACTCTTTCCATCCACCTCTTCGCCTTTACAACCTACAGCTGGCCAATTCAATTCGACACTGTTCCCGTCACTAAAACATGCTGTTAAATTCTACCTGTGACACTGTTCCCATTGTTATATGGAAAAGACTCTAATATTGTGCTCCATTTATGTTTGAAGCAATATGAGAGTGAATAAATATTGGCAAAAGTGTCTTTTTTTGGGTAACCTGTTCATCATTTGGAGGGAAATCATGCCATTTGTTCCATCTTCTTGGTCATAAGAATAAACCATTAGCTGAGGGCTACTAGTTGAGCAGTAAATGTCTAACCTGCAAAAATCCTTTAATTTATCATGTTCTCCTTCCCTTAGGTCCAGTGTGTGAAAGTGTGAATGCAGAGTTTGAAGTATTTCTTCTTTATGCAGCACTGTTTCTTCCTGGGATTACATTTTAAGGGAATGAATACATTGCAGAATGCCTAGCGGTTCAGGGGTTTCTATAAAAATGGTGCTTACTCGCTATGGTGTAATGAAACAATGTGAACGTTGAATAGTCGGACTTTGCCTGTGGACTTCTCTTAGACAGAGGGCTGAATTTCACTAGAGTGCCTTTAACCAATGGAGAATAAGTCAGCTGGTCCATTCAGGGCAAGAAGGCAGCAAATTTCACCTCAGTGCTCCATTCCACATTGTAGTCCATTTATCTTTCTCTAGAACTGCTAGATGTATTGAATTACCTCCTAAAATGAAGGGTAATTCTGCTCTGTGCTTTCCTGTTGCTATGTAGCAGAGATGGACTATAAAAAGCCATACTTTGTAGAATGTTGTGCTTTTTGGAGTCTTGCACTCCAGACAATACAATAATCAACCAATATCCCGAAAAATTTGAAACGTGTCCTTAGAATGAATCTTTCTCCGTCTCTGAACAAAAAAAAGTTGTATAATTCTGTAGATTTCGGGTGTAAAATTAGCCTCATTATTTGTACACTTTTAACTTAGTTGAAGTCCAAAGTGCTGTGATCCCTTGTCCAGAAGCTTCATAGTCTGGTTTCCCTGTGGACTGTTCGCCCTTCCTCTCTTTCTCTCTCATCCTGGTATCTAGTCTGATCACTCGCTCACACACACCTGCTCCATCATTATTTCATCCTGTCTCAATCTCTCCCCCGTTCTTCCTATTATAAAGCCCATCACACAGTGCGCTGGCTTCCCCGGTGTGAATGAGATCCTGAAGTCATATTGATTTCCCTGGATGTCTATAATAGAGGATGTGCCATGTGTAACCGGCCTTGTGTTAGCACACTGTTGCCATTACTTTCTTTTCCAACTCTTTTTTTTTTAGTACTGTAGAACTGTGAACAGAAAGGGGAAACTAAAAATCAATTGTTCCTGCTGATGTATTTTTTATTCGCACATGTTGTTTGTATTATTTTAGCACCTAAATTAATTATGTATCTGTTAATGCAGATTTGGCCTCAAAATTAGCACTGAATGTGATATGCGGTTCTAACGGCTAGGTTAGCAGGGATCTAATATACTATTATGGGAATGTACAGTATCACTCCACCACTGAGATTCACACACCTGAATCGACTCTTTAAAAAGCCAAAACTGTGCTAAAATATACAGTGCACCAAATGCTAAAACATTTAATTATTATATATATTTTTTTAATTAATACAATTCTGTTTACCGCCTACTTTCCAACGGTTGTAATATTTTTAAAGGAATAGCTTGCATAAGAAATACAGTTTTGGGAAAATAAACTTTTTTTTCTTTTGTTTCTTTCTATTTCGAACAAGAAAAGATACAAATAAAATAAAATTTAAAAATACAATAAGCATGTTGCAACATACCAAAGGAAAAAAACAATATCTATAAAGTATTATAAACAATAATTACAATATGTCCGAAAAGGAGTGGGATGAAGCATGTTATTTTTCCCACCCCTTATACAACTCTAAATAGTTCCAGTATATATTATATCATTATATATTCATAGAAAGATGACAAATATACAGCAATTTTAAACACCAACCAATTTTTTTTTAAAATTTTGCACCAAACAACCCATCACCCTATAATCACACATCCCAATGGAATCAGTATTATAACCCACATTCACAATCACATCAGTTCATCCTCATATCCTTTTAATTAAGTGTTTTTATACAACTTTTTAAACTTCTTAATGTTTGTTCAGTGTTTTAACACCTGCTTCAAACCGTTCCACAACCTTACCCCACAAGTGATGCACATACTTTTTAGAGTTGTTCTTATTTTGAATTCTTACAAGTTTAACTCTTCTCTCAAGTTATACCCATCCTGCCTTTTCATAAACTTGTCTTTCCTGGAAGAATGTTTAGTTTATGCAACAAAAAAAAGAAAGAAATCTGAATATCCCTAAACAGTTTGTGGATAAAGCAGCTTTTCCATACAATGATCATTTTCATTTTTGATTAAACTATCCCTAATTGTGCCGGGCAAATTACAAATTAAATTCACAATTTGGATTTAAACAGCCATCAACTTAATTTAAATGTCATTCAAAATTCCAATTTAAATATGTTTAGTGCTTTGTTAAACTAAATTGCATATACTTAGTATAACCCACTGAAATACTGTAACTCACTGCCTTTGAGAAGAAACAAGAGGGAACAAGAGCAACAGATTGAGAATAAGAAAGCGAAAGAAGAAAACGGGTCTGATTTCTTTGCCTTCTGGCCCAAACTGTCGTTATCAGGATATAAATATGCCTTTTTAATGCCGTGACACACTTTGAGTTGTTATTATGTAAAACCTCTCCTCCACAAAAGCTGAAGGGCCCTGCTTTTTAGCTAGCGCTTGATTTTAGGCAGCTGGGGCCATGTCGAAGTGGAAGGCACCCTGTGGAGAAGCCCACGGTTTTGGATGGTACACCACTGCCTTCGGTTCTGGAGTGGGGCACTGTGATTGGCACCCACCGGGCTTCAGCTGTTGGCAGAAGGCAGAGATGCCCACTAAAATCCCTCGATCTTCCAAACAACACATTCTTCTGCTACATCAGAGAGCGAAAGAATGAGAGGACGAGAAGAGTTTGTGCAACAGATAAAGACATTGTTCCAGGTATAGCCACAGCAAGTCTGAATGTTTGGCATCTGAAAAAAAAAAAGACTTACCTCTTACCTGTTCATACTGCGGTTGATTTCAGCATGCCAACAGTGTGCCTTAGTTAATGCAGAGTTAGACACAGAACCTGATATCGAATTAACCGCTCAAGTCAGGCATTTTATGAGACATTATTCATTTCAATGTTCTGCCTCTTTTTCAGTGTGACAAGATGGTGGAATTAAAAGGGAGAAAGTAAGAGCCAGAAAGAAGAAGTCCTCACTCTGACTGATCCCATAGCCCAATTAGATGAACAGAGTTGATAATACAGTAATGGAGACCCGCAGATTCAAGTCTAGCCATTTCAGGTCCTCCCATTAAACCTTCCAATGTAGTTAACATTGATTCCGGCTTGGCACTGGGGAGAGTATGGACTTCATAAAGGAAGACAATAGCTCCTGAATTGGGCTCAGCTTTGACATAATTGCCTCATAATTGCATAGCAGTGATTTGCATTCACTTTCTGGCCCTTCCCATCAGCCAATTAGATCCGCTTGTTGATTTATGTGTGTGCTGATGGGAGCTGATGGCTTTTGTCATGGTTCATATTGATGAGCACTAAATACCTCAAGGCTTTTTTTATCCTTATGAGGGTGCAGGAGGACAACATGTTAATAGAACTACGGGAAGATTGAACGGTGATTCACAATCATGTGGTGATTAGGTTCATTGTGCTATTCAAATATCTGTACCGTTGTAAAATTTCCTGATTAAATATATATTCTATACATAAACAGTGTTTTTTTTTTTTATAGCCCTATTGGGACAGGACTACTTTTCACGGACATGTAGCGAAAACTAGACTTACTTCAATACCACATCCTTAACGGCCACGTTCAGTTTACAGAGTTCCCAATCTTTTCCAGATCAGTATGAAGTAAGTGTGTCTCAATTGTATCTCAAAAGTCTTTAAATCCTGTTTGAATTGTGGTAAAGTTTACTTTTGTTTCAACTGAGCAATGATGCGCAGTGCTGCTGTAATTCGTTTTCACCGGATTTACAGTCATTGATTTAACTGAGCTAATGAAAAGACAAAAAAAGGATCTCTTTATCATTTTAAAGCGAATACACTTTTCCTGGTGTTTAGATATTTCTGATGGACAAATACAGGTAAAAGAAAAGTTCATGATCATGTTCATGTTCATATACTAAATATAAATTCAAATTGATAAAATAAAAAAATGCCTCATACTCACCAAGGCTGCATTTATTTGATCGAAAATACAGTAAAAAAAAGTAATATTGTGAAATACTGTTACATGGTTTTCTATTTTAATATTTTAAAACGTATTTTGTTCCTGTGACAACAAAGCTGAGTTTTCAGCAGTCTTCAGTATCACATGATCCTTCAGAAATCATTCTTATATGCTGTTTTTGTGCTCATTTATTTTCAATGTTGAAAACAGTTGCCTAATGTTTTTGTGGAAACTGTAATACATTTTTTTCCCCTATTTTTTGATGAATAACATTATGCATGTCTTTACTGTCACTTTTAATCAATTTAATGCATCCTTGGTGAATAAAAGTATGAATTTACTCATAAAAAAAAATATATATAATATATAACCCAACCTTTGAACGGCAGCGTTTCAATTAATGTGATAAATTGCCATATGATTACATTTTTGTAGCCTACAACTGACAAGTACAACAAACACATGACAAGAACAAAACCATCTGATAACTATCAGGGCTTTTAAACATAAAGTTGCCCTTCATAAAGCTGAGCATGAGTGCTCTCGTTTGGGTGCTTGTCTTTCTGTATGTGTGTGAGAGAGAGAAAGAGGTTGTACGTGTCTGTGTGTGCGCATGCATGGTCGGCACACACTCGAATGTGTGTCAGCGTGTGTATCTGCTAACACGGAGGTCGAATAACTTGGTGTAACCGAACAGTGAAGTGGAACCGCTCGCCTTGACTAGCGGTGTCACGAGAGAGCCCCACTATGAGCTTCAGCATGTGTAATTAATCATTAGAGGTGTACTTCTTAACCGCCGCCTAATACCATCTCTCTTCCCTTGCAGAAACCCACTTCTCCCTTAATTACTTATAATTGCCTTTTACTCATTCACTCTAAGATGCTAATATTCCTATTTCAGGGTGTTCAGCACATTTCCTCCACAGTTTTTTATATTTGTTTTGTGTATGTCTTTTTGGTGCCTTCTGGATTTATGCCGTACCGTGCAGGAGCTCTCGTAAAGGCTGATCGTGAGGTTAACGTCAGTGATAGAGGCCATTAACTTCAAGAGATAGATATGGCTTAGCTTCATGTCGCTGTCTGGTCACTGTGACTTTGAGAGGCTCCGGCTCCATTTGCGGCCCAGTTTTGCGGCTGAGCACATTCAGATGAGATGGAAGGAAAATGAAATAGATGAACAGACGCCACCTGAACTGAGATATCAGCCTCTCTCCGGATACCGTCGAGCCGCTGTTCATTCCAGGGGCCACGTCTAAGAGAGGAGGCGAGCAGATATGTCAAGGATTGACTAGGATTACAGTTCATCTGCCAAGAACGGCATCCTTATTTTAGATGCAGTACAATATAAAACTCAACTGCGTTGGGAGAATCAGAACACAGCCTCTTAGAAGTGGAGATTTGCTCTTCTGTATTTTCTATCTGCCCTGAAACCCCATTCAAACGTGGTTTCGATCGATTACAGTTTCGGTGTGCTGTGCAGTTTAATGAAAAATGGAAATACAAGTGGTGTCGGTGTACAGATAAAACCTTAAGAATAAATTTGGCACCAAACCGAGTAGCATCCTACTCATTTGTCTCCATTATAACTCATTGGTTTTCAAATTGTTTTTGGCAGGTACTACAGTGATGACCATGACGGCTTACGACGCAGACGATCCCAACACGGACAACGCTGTGCTGCGCTACATCATCGTGAGACAGCAGCCCGATAAACCTTCACCCAACATGTTCTACATTGACCCGGAAAGAGGCGACATTGTCACCGTGATATCACCCCACCAGCTCGATAGAGAGGTATGCGCTTTCTTTGAGTTCCTCTTTTTTATTGTTGGATGGACATAAGCTATTATATATAAAGTAATAACAGATTAGTGAATAACATGCTGTATGTTATTGTATGTTTTCAATTAGTGGTGTACCGTGAATCTTGTATGTACCATAAGAAAAGGCCCCCTCCACAGCTGGTGATGTCATGCATAAACTTTTGTATCCGGTGGAAATATTATGATGCAGCTGATGGAGAAAGGCAGTAATGTTATTTTGGGCAATTTATCTTGCTCTTAAATTCATTTTTTTCTGCAACACTTTACAACAAGATTCAATTAACAGAGGTTAATGCTTAAGTATAAATTAACAATATATTCATAACAAACTATGAATGAATATTAAATTAATATGAATGAACAAATAATATATACACTCACTGGCCACTTTATTGACATACTTTATTTAGTTACATGTACATCCGTTTAACTGTGCATTAATGCAAATATCT
Source organism: Meda fulgida (assembly GCA_030578275.1). Lineage (NCBI taxonomy): Eukaryota > Metazoa > Chordata > Actinopteri > Cypriniformes > Leuciscidae > Meda > Meda fulgida. Next base: position 45,140 of record JAROOJ010000027.1, read on the forward strand.
AATCAGCCAATCACATGTCAGCAACTCACTGCAATTAGGCATGCAGGCATAGTCAGGACGATCTGCTGAAGTTCAAACTGAGCATCAGACTGGGGAAGAAATATAAATTAAGTGATTTTGAACGTGGCATGTTTGTTGGGTGCCAGACAGGCTGGTCTGGGTATTTCAGAAACTGTTGATCTGCTTGGATTTTCACGAACAAGCATCTCTAAGTTTTACAGAGAATGGTCCAAAAAAAGAGGTGAAAATATCCAGTTAGCTGCAGTTCTGTAGGCGAAAATGTCGTGTTGATGCCAGAGAACAGTAACTGAGTTATGCAGAAGAGCATCTCTGAACGCATAACACGTCGAAACCTTGAAGCAGATGGGATACAGCAGCAGAAGACCACAGCGGGTGCCACTCCTGTTAGCCGAGAACAGGGAACTGATGCTACATTTTGCATGGTCTCACCAAATTAGACTAACATTGCCTGGTCTGATGAGTGTCTATTTCTGCTATGACATTCAGATGGTAGGGTCAGAATTGGGCATGGATCCATCCTGCCTTGTATCAGTTCTTCAGGCTGGTGGTGGTGTTATGGTGTGGGCAATATTTTCTTGGCACTTTTTTTGCCCCTTAGTACTAACTGAGCATCATTTAAAGGCCACAGGCTATTTGAGTATTGCTGCTTACCAAGTCCATCATTTTATCACCACAGTGTACTCATTTTCTGATGGCTACTTCCAGGAGGATAACACCATGTCACAAAGCTTAAAACATGTAAAATAATAATAATAATAATTATATATATATATATATATATATATATATATATATATATATATATATATATATATATATATATATATATATATATATATATATATATTCAAAAAGTTAAATAAAATCAAAAGTGGCATTTACAATGTTTAATTATAAATAAATTATGTTCTTGAATCCTTTCACTGTATCCACAAAAATGTTAGGCAGCACAATTGTTTTCAACTTTGATAATGATAAGAAATATTGGCAACACTCTACAATAAGATTCATTAGTTAACATTAGTTAACTACATTAATTAGCATGAACTAATAATGAACTGCACTTATACAGCATTTGTTAATCTTTGTTAATGTTAATTTCAACATTTACTAATACATTATTAAAATCTTGCTAACATTAGTTAATGCACTGTGACCTAACATGAACAAACAATGAATGACCGTATTCTTATTAACTAACGTTAACAAGGATTACCAAATACAATAACAAATGTATTGCTCATGGTTAGTTCATGTTAGTTAATACATTAACTAATGTTAACTAATGAACCTTATTGTAAAGTGTTACCGAAATATTTCGTAAGCACCAAATCAGCATAATGATTTCTGAAGGATAATGTTACTGAAGTGCTGAAAATTCAGCTTTAACATTATATAAATAAATTAGGCCATAAAATATTTGAATATTAGTGCAATTTAAAAGAAATGTTTTTAATTTAAATATATAAGTGCTCTGTTGTAATCTTAGTGATTAAATGAACACAGCATTGGTGAGCATCAAAGATGTGATATGAAGTATATATCATTTAATATAATTGTTTAACATAAAAATACTCATTAATTGTGAATTTCTGATGCCTAATGCACTAACTAAAGTTAACAAATTGAATCTTATTGTAAATTCTTTCCATTCTCTTTGTTTTTGCTGTTCAGTTTTGAAATACTTTCTATTTATCTTTCAAGATTTCTGCCATTTAGAAAGTGTGTATTTGATGGTCTACAGCAAATTTACAGCATGTTAGCACTGGCTTTAAATTTCTCAGCAAACATTTGCAAACATAAAGGAGAAAGGAAGCTATTTTACCATTCTATTCTTGAATATCTTTACACTGCTGCTCTGGCATGTCAATCAGCACAGGTCTTGTGTCTGCAAATACATTTTACAGTTATCACATGTGACACAAACTACATTTATCAAATGCTCCAGATATTTAAAAAAATACCCATTTGAATGTTTTAAAGACTGGCTGTTTTCTTAAAGCGCCATGAGAAGAACCTCTAACAGGAGGGCCGACAGAACGGAGGCTTTCTGTTCAAACCGAGCTGTGCAAATAAGCAAGCATAACAACAGCAAACATGAGGGGCAAATCTGCAGGGAAAAACAATAACTGTGGTGTGTTTAAATGTTTAACTATCCTCAAACCACCTTTAGAGCAAGTATATTAGAGCAGATTCTTCGGCATATAAAAGCAGTGTTTTTAATGTTGTTAAGAGACGGGAGGTCGGATGAATGCAGGGGAGATGCTACGGTGTCTCGAGGACAGAAGGTGTTAGCGGTGCATGCTAATGAGCAACTGGAGGCAGAGCTTTCCAGCTCCTAAGCAGAGCGAGACAACAGCATGATTGCTTTTTCTGCAGGGTGACGAATGAAGGAACATCAATTCGGCCCGCTGCTGGAAGAGGAATATTAGCTGTTGTCAGACATTTAGAGCATGCTTTAATTGAGGTTATACACACTTATCCACTAGCATCGGCTGTGTCCGACAAGGCCAGTAGAAAACCCTTCAGCTGGAACAGTGCGAAGCCATCATTAAATGCATGTTTATGTGCAGTCGGGAGCACGTTTGATAGTCGAGTCGACATTATAATTGAAATGTTGCATGAAAGGTGTCTGAATGTAGTTGTTTATTGCAAACTCCGCTAACTTTCACTGTCACCGCTACGTCTTACTGACACCATGCTTCTTCTGCGCGATTCCCACGAGTCTGTTCTTCGTCGCAGTTGATCTCTTATGTGTGACAGATGTTTTACACAAAGAGCTCCAGGGGATTTTAGGTGTTTTAAGGAGACAGGTGTGTGACGGGCCTGCTACGTGTGCGGTTCTCTGCTATAATTACAACTAGAGGAGATTCATTGTCAGAAATTTGTTGGTATTTTGAAAGTTCCCTAACTACACTTTTACAATGTTACCGCCACCCACTAAGCTGCCTGGATTTTCACACGGAATTGTATACATGCGGAATTGTATAATCTAGTTTGTCTCTGAACTCTTAAAAAATCTAGTCAAGAAATGCATATTTATTTCTCGCAAAAATCGGACAGGTTGATCTAATTAATCGAATTCATGCTCACATCAAACTACACTGCAATAATGTCAGTTTTGCTAGTTCAGCTAATGGCTTGTCAACTTGCGAAAGCATCACGGAGAGCGTTTTCTCAGTGCACGCATTTCTCTTGACAGGTCAAAAGTGCCTGTTCTTTCCGCTGTCTTTCAGATCAGCATGCGTGACTAATAATGTTTGTAGCTTGGTGTTCCAAGCTTCTGGTATAGTACCTGATGTTCCTAATGTAAGATTAATCAGGTAAAATCCTGTTGTCAGAAATAGGAACATAACAACTTGGTTAAACCTGGTAGTCTTATGTCATCAACTATGCTATCAACTATGTTGGATATCATTTATAATTAAATGGAAACCAAAAGCTTGTGTATAAGCCCAAATCCGGTTCTCAAATTATCATCTGTCCATGTGCAGCAGACAGCAGACACCCTTTCAAAAAGATGCAAAGGATGATCACATGCACCTGTCATGGATTGATCTTTTCCTCTGATCTGATTGGTTCAGAAGCTTGCAGCACTGATCCTACACACATTGCCTTTTGGAACACAGGAACACAGAGTAATGTAAATGATCACACAGTGTTTCCGTTTCACTACATTCTGATCATTAATGGGGCTGTGTGTCGATGTCTGCATGTGATTATGTGTGTGTGAGCATTTAGTTTTGAATGTAGTCAAAAATAGAAGGAGTACTCTTCAATTGTTTTGTTTTATATTATATTTTTGTTAATGCAATTAATTTAATATAATTATTTTAAAATTGTTAATGTATGTTAATTTGTATGAAATTAATGTAATCACATTTTTGTATTTATTTCTAAAATTATAATTATAATGTTTATTTTGTATTGTATTATTTGTTAGTGTTTTTTCTTGAATTATTTGTAGGGGTGTAACAATATGTATCGTGGATAGTGACAATATTTATTGTTCACCCAAAGTAAAAATGTTAATAACAAAATCAAGTTTTCAGAGTTTTAGTGTCAGTACTACATTAAACTGCTATAGCCTATATAATGTTGAATGTAATGCATAATAATGCAATGGGGGAATATTTTTGGGTCCTAATAATGCCAAATTTCTTATGTTACCAGTAAAAAGTGGCCTACATTGTTTTAAATATATCTAGTCAGTGACATTCAGTCAAATAATTCTGTATTTTCAGCTTCAGAATCATGAATATTTTTATTCTAGTATCTCCATTGTCCTGTGTATTGGGTTACCAACATCAAGTCCAAGCCTATTCATTTACACCCACAGTGTAATATAAAATTTGGCATTTTAATCAACAGTACATTTTTTGTTAACCTTTTATCATATGTCTTGGAGTATCGTGACATGTATTGAATATCGTTATACCCCTGATGTCAGTATTTTTATTTGATTTATAATGTAATGTAAAAGAAAATCACAAAATCAATGAGTGGTATTTCATTAGGACACTGAACAAATGATACTCTTTCATGTGATATTTATTGTCATAAAGGTTTCATAAGAGTTCTTATCAGAGGCATGGAATTCTGTTTGAAGTTTAGTTTTCAGTTTTATTTGACAGGCGGACAGATTGCAGACTCGCTTTGGGGGGTGGTCATCGTAGGACCTCCTCAAACTAATTCCTTTTGGTCAGTCTTCTATCGGCGGCTACCCACAGCGCATCTGCTCCCGGTCCTGGCAGTCAGAGTCCTGCCACTAAATCTGACAGCCGATTGACAGGCAGAGTAGCTCCACCATTGTTTCATAAGCCCAAATGACATAGTAGCAAAATAGACATCTTAAAATCAATACCCAGTGACAGAGTTCTGGCAGTCCTCTTATGGAATATGTCTAATCATTACAGTCCTGCTTCTGATGGCCAGTCTGTGGTCAGATATAAGAGCTCTTTTCTGAATCCTAGTGAGCTGCCTTGCTGTCAACTTTCCTTCATAGGCTCAGTTTGACATCATCATGCTGTTAAGCTAATGATGCTGGGAAGAATAAAAAACACACATATAGCATACAAATATTGAATAAAATAATATATTTATACCATTAATATATTTTGGTATTTACAAAATATTATTTATCTATTACCATTTCAGTCATATCCGACTCTTGGTGATTCTATGGCCATCTCTTGATATATGTACGTCTCTTGAGAGACTGTCCATGAATTTTTTTGGCAATGATTTTTCCGGGGTAGCTCGGCAGGTCTTTCCCCAACCCTCCCCATTACATGGCTTGGGACAATTTAGCATCTTCAATTCACCTATACTGCATGTTTTTGAATTGTGGGGGAAACCAGAGGACCCGGAGAAAACCCATGCAGACACGAGAGAGAACATGCAAACTCCACTAATATTATACTATTATATATATTTTTTTTATTTTATGCATTTAGCAGATGCTTTGATTGAAAGGGAATTTTGGTTGCCTTTTCTACATACAATGTTGACTCATTTTGCCCTAAAGAAAGTATTTTTCAGTCTTTTTTTTTTTTTGCACCTATGTTGCCTTAAAATGCTGTCTAGATCAGAAATTGCTTACGGAAAATGCTGTGTGTGTGTGTGTGTGCGTGTGTGTGTGTGTGTGTGTGTGCGTGTGTGTGCGTGTGTGTGCGTGCGTGTGTGTGTGTGTGTGTGTGTGTGTGTGTGTGTGTGTGTGTGTGTGTGTGTGTGTGTGTGTGTGTGTGTGTTTGTGTGCGTGCGTGCGTGTGTGCAAGAACAGGATATTATTGCCTCTCAGTGGCACATTTAACAGCAATTGTGTGAATATTGTTTCAAGCTCTTACAACCATTTTAATATCACATAATCTATTCATATGTTGCAGGGTTTATGATCAAAGTGTGATTTTTAAAGCTTGTTGGTTTTGTAATAATAAAAATTTAGTGCAACGATTACGGACAGACTTTGCGATTTAAGGCCCATTTTACAAGCTTCATCACATTCCTTCTGCGGGCACATGCACTGACACACAATAGACATCCAATTACTGTGAGGTCGTAGCGTTGTGATTTCCCTTACTGTCGCCACGTTCAGCCAGGACCCAAACGGTCATTCAAATTACAGCTCCAGCCTCCCCTCCGCGCTCGCCCGCAAAATAGCCTTTTCAGACATGCTTTTCAGACTTCTTTTTAATCTGATCTCTCTCGCATAATTGAATGTCAGTCGCCATATGAAGATTCTTCCCCGCTCTCAGTTAATGAATCATTGTGTTTGGCAGGACGGCTAGACAAAACAGACAGCAAAATATTTACTCCTGCAGGTGATTCCTGAGTTATTATGTTATGTCATCTAAATGCAAATATTACAGTGAACGCAGGAGGGGTGTGGGCGGCGATTGAAAACACTGCATTATTGCATGATTTGATGTGCACTTCACTGCATAAAAGAAATAAACTGTCATTTACTCAGTCATTATTATGTAAAGATCGAGCTTAGTTGGGTAGGAAATAGACTTGTGAGTGAGTTTTTGCAGGACGGAGAATAGACTACTCGAGGATTGCCCCAGGATTGTTTTTAAATATGTTCTGTCTTTTATTCAGCAAAATTCCCCTCTGTCTGTTATTTATAATTTTAAATTCATTTTTACCTGGGGCTTTATTAATGATAACTAAAATTGTTCTTCAATATACTTGCATCAGAATTTAAATAGCTGAATTATATCAGTAGTTATGAGAAGATTTTCACTATAAATGCCATTCAAACTTTTTTGTGTGTGTGGCTATTTTGTTCCCAATGCTGGGATGCTGTCAGAAACATTTGTCATTTTCATTGTGACACATTGTCATTAGACACATGATTCCAGTCACCAAACGTCAGTGCCGGGCCTTTGACGATATACTCATGAAAACTTCCCCCATTCCATCAAGCCCAGGGGTCTGAAGAACAAGAGGAACTCAATCTTATGATAGACTCTAAACCTTGTAAATTTCTATAAATACACTAGAGAAAGGTGCAATTCTTTTCTCCCCTTCGGTTTCTCTGTCTTCCCGTCTTGTCATTTTCTCCTACACGTCTACTGTTGCCATGTGTGCTCTGCCATGGACAAAAAGAAGGATTTAACCTTAAGGTAACATTTTATAGTGTTACTTGGTTATTAATATGAGTTAATGCATTAGTATGTCATGAACTCAAAATGCAAAATAAGTTTACAGCATTTATTCATGTTGGTTAATGGTCAGTTTCTACATTCATTGAAGTTATTTATCATATTTTTATGAATTTATCTATCATAAAACCAGGGTCTTGAAGCAAATGTCTTGACGGTAATGTATCGGTGTTGTGAAACTCTTGTGAGATTCATCCTAACCCTGCCCTTTTTTAGCAGTGAGCAAACAAAGCACTCTCGCAAGAATTTCGACTGCACAAGAGTTCAAATCTAGACATTTACCTGGTTTAACCAGAGAGCTACTTGACAGCAAGCCAGGAAGTTCAGTTGTGGTCCTAAAGTGCATAAAGCATCTGGAGTCCATCTTGAGTGATTAAAAATGGCACTCTCTCCCCCTCTCCTCGCACTCCCTCTCTCCCCTTTCTCCTCTATCACGCCTCTGTCTACTTGCATTAGTGCGGAAATGAGATTCCACTAATTAATTAGATCTCCAAGTTCTAAAGATGAAGATTACATCCCAATGAAGGTTAGGAGTGTCAATCACATTTTTTTCACTAGTTGTGGATTCCTGGAGATAAATTGAGCCCCATGGGAATTGTGGGCTGAAAAAAAAAGGTCAGGCCGTTAATCCTTCTCCGTTATTAATTGAGCCTCGCTGATCTACTCAGTCAATAAAGGTGTGGAACATCAGAAATATAAAGAAAATCTAAGATGAGTGTTGTTGAAATTTGTGGAGAAAGACGTTAAATAGAAGAGAGCTTAGAGATGAACAACGGAAGAAGAATGGGAGGTATTAAAAGGGATAGTTCACTATATATATATATATATATATGTATATATATATATATAAAGTCATTATTTACTTGCCCTCATATTGTTCCAAACCTGCATGATTTCCTTTCTTATGTAGAGCACAAAATAGTTTTGAAAAAAAATATATAATGTTATCACTGCCATTGATTACATCACCAGTATTATCCTGTTTTGTCCATACAATTATTGTATGGATAAAAGTACTTGAAACATTCTTTAAAGTGAATTATTTTGTGTTATGCTGAATACAAAAATAAATGTTTCTTGAAGACGTTTCTAGGGACCTTCCTGTGAGTTTTACTAACAAGACCTTTCAGAGACACACTCTGATATTGATTAATATTGTGCATATTGTCTATGATTCACCTCGATGAACTGAGCAAACAAGTTTAGTACACTCTGAATGTCAATTAGCACAAACTTATATAGAAAATATAAATAACAGTGGTACTTTTGCCTGCTATGGTGTCCCTTCCCTGAAGAGTTATTGGCACAGAAGTAGAGCTGTCAAGTACCCTTTAGCTCTCTTGTTTAGCTCTGGAATCAGCTCTAAACTCCCATTCTGTGTCATAAAGGTGCCAAAGTCCTCATGTTCTCACAGGCAGGCCGGCATGGAGGCTCGTGTCTCTTACAAATGCACCGACTTAGCACTATTGAACTCTCCAGGACTTGGCAGTAACACTTTACGTGTAAAATATGCATCTTTTATTTTACTGGCAAGGAGTTGGGAGCGATCTAAGCACAATCTGTTCCCATAATGGCATAATATAATGGGCAATTGTCTGCATTTATAAGGAATGAGCAGGTAGGTGCTAGCCTCTCCTTATCCCAAGAAGTTCCAAATGTCTCCAATTACCACAACCCTTATGTTCTGGAAGGAAATGATGAGTGGGTATTTTAAATATCTCCGGCTGGCTTGTAAAAGTGTATTGGTGTTTTATTGGGAGCTGTAAAGCCGGGCCACGCCTGAAGAGAGGTGTACAAAATTAAGTACTGAAATAGGCCATATTGTGTGAGTGTAGTAAAATCTGGTAGACTTCTGATTCCAGCTTTGCTATAGGTCAGAAAACTATAGCTAAGTTGGTCGCACTTTCAACAAACTGTGGAAATAGAGTATCACGCATCAAGGTCAGACTTTAATTCATGGACATGCCTATCGGCTTGACTGCTCTTCCTGTTAATCCCACCCTAAGAAACCCTCACCTCCCGGCCCACGCCCTGGGATGCAGCCATTCAGATTCATATGTCTCAGATGGTTGTGTGGGTTGAGATAAGAACAGAGCCGGTTGTGTGTTGAGGCTGGAGGACTGAGGGGTAATGAAGTGAGTGATGAGTTTCTTCTCTTCCTGACTGAGCTTTGGGTCAGAGATCACCTGGTGTCCATAGAAGGCGAGAGAGTGAGTAACAGCAGATGAGAAAGAGGAATCATTCTTTTTTCTTTCATTTATCAATCTGACTGGTTGACTCGTGAGGAGGTGGAGAGAAGGATTTGGTCAGATCTGATCGTCCTGGACGGGTCACTGGGCACGGTTCACAAAAGTAATAGGGTCCTAAAGGAATGCTTTCCTCATGCCAAAACCAGCTATTTTGTCCAGGCTGTGCTGTACTATTTGTCTGAGCATTATGTTTAAAGTTCTTAAACAAAATCTTTATAAATGGACATTTTCTATTGATGCTTTATACCAAATGTATTTCTTTGCATAATTTTACGATGTATTTTGTGAGCCAGTATACGTGTAGATGGACATTACTATTGTGTGTGTGTGTGTGCGTGCGTGTGCGTGTGCGTGCGTGTGCGTGTGTGTGCGTGTGTGTGTGTTTGAAATATTTGTGAGCTGATGATGACCTCAGTAATGTAGAGATGATGATGTTCATGGTGATAAATTAAATCATCATATTGTTTAATTGTACTATTTGTATAAAGCAGTGCATTTTAAGAACCTAAGGTAGTTTTTGTTTGTTTGAAAGGCAGTGCATTTTGTGAGTCAACACAGGTAGAGGATAATGCTGATGTCATTGATAATGTGATTTAATAATTGAGGTAATTTTTAAGTGTACTTTAGATTTAATTGCAATGCATTACGTGAGCGAACCCAGTTTAGTTTTTGTTTGTTTGCTTGAATGTATTTTCTGTTTTGAGCCAGCATGGGTAGGTAGAGGACAATGCTGATGATGTCATCATCAGTGGTGTAATGATAATGGCAGTGGAATAAATTAGCTTATGTTGTAATGCAGTTTGTGTATGGCCGCAATGTACTACCTTGTTCTGGTATAAAACCTCAATTTAAAACTTCTCAGTACATTTCCCTTGCTGATGACAGTGGTGACAGCTGGAGGCAGAGACATCAGTAGCTATGGGCTATTTTGTCTCTCTGCCAGAGTCTAGAGCGTTTTCCCAAACAGTGGACCCACTGTGCTGGATTCACAGGCTGCACACTCACATACACACACACATTCATCAGAGATGGAATGTCATGTCACCAAGCTCCAACTGTTTTTGTGTGTGCTATGTGTAGAGCAGCGATGGCACTAGAGCAGGGCTATAGCAATATCGCTGTGTCATGCTAAAAGAAGTTTAATTTAAAAACACGTCTCGAGACCCTGCACTCTTTTCCATTTCGTTCATGTTTATAAAACACAAGTGTTCTGTGTGCACAGCTTGTTAATTTAGTTTTTTTTATTCAGCCGGTCTTTATATAGCAACTGTTGAACAGTACCTTTTCCAGCCAGTAGGAGGGACTGTCAGTCGGCAGGCTTCAATAAACCGTCATTGATTGAAGGTAGTAATAGAGACTGTCCAGAGAAACTGATCAATTCTAAAAATATTGGAGAGAGCGTTTCCTCACGTGTGTTGCCAGATTGAGGACATGCAACAGGAACGAGCGCAATTGACAGTGGAAAGTGATGGGCCTTACACTGTAAGTTGATCAGCTAATGTATCTGCATTTTAATATGTTGGTCATAGAGCTTTTTAGATGTATGTCAAGGCTTTTTATGCCAGGTAGAATCTGCGATGTCTGATCCAGTTTGTTTGCTGGCTTCCATGGTTGCAATGCGTCATGGAATGCATGCACGTTTTAAAGTAGAATAACTGGCTGTCCCTTACGAAAAAGAAGTTTATTCAAGTGTGTCATTAGTATACTTCTTTTAAACTAAAAATAAGAAAGTATACTCTCAGTCTACATTTTATGTACTTCTCAGAAATGTACTTTATTTACTTCTCAGAAATATACTTCAAATTGCACTTAAGTATACTTGACTTACACTGACAGAAAAGTATATGTGGCCTATACTTGTTGAACGAGATATACTTAAAAGTATAATTAAGTATTCTAAGTATTCTTGCCTAGTACTTGTGTTTAATATTTTTATTGAGTAGCTTATAAAATACTTTTTAAAAACATAATATTACACACTGTCTTATATAAACTAACATGTTCAAGTTTATTTAGTGACAAGCTTTCGGGTGGAATAGCTTATAGAGTAAATAAAATAAGCTTGGAACTGAACCTGATCTTGTACGCAGCGATAATAATTACCCTTACGAAAAATAAGTTTATTCAAGTGTTCTAATAGCATACTTCTTTTCAGCTAAAAATAAGAAAGCATACTTTCAGTCTACATTTTATATACTTCTCAAAAATATACTTCAAATTACACTGAAGTGTACTTGACTTAGGCTATACTGAGAGAAAAGTCCATGTATATTTTGGCCTGTACTTATACTCAATCTTTTGATCGAGATATACTTAAAAGTATAATTAAGTATTCAAAGTATACTTGGCTTGCAGTGGGTTAACTCTTTTGATCGAGTAGCCTATTAAATATACTCTTTTTTTTACATAGTTATTCATATACAGGTCCTTCTCAAAAAATTTGCATATTGTGATAAAGTTCATTATTTTCCATAATGTAATGATAAAAATGAAACTTTCATATATTTTAGATTCATTGTCTACAGTCTACAGTCTTGGTTCTCTAAACAAGCTATTAACCTAATCATCTGAATCAACTAATTAACTCTAAACACCTGCAAAAGATTCCTTAGGCTTTTAAAAACTCCCAGCCTGTTTCATTACTCAAAACCTCAATCATGGGTAAGACTGCCGACCTGACTGCTGTCCAGAAGGCCATCATTGACACCCTCAAGCAAGAGGGTAAGACAGAAAGAAATTTATGAACAAATAGGCTGTTCCCAGAGTGCTGTATCAAGGCACCTCACTGGGAAGTCTGTGAGAAGGAAAAAGTGTGGCAAAAAACGCTGCACAACGAGAACAGGTGACCGGACCCTGAGGAAGATTGTGGAGAAGGACCGATTCCAGACCTTGGGGGACCTGCGGAAGCAGTGGACTGAGTCTGGAGTAGAAACATCCAGAGCCACCGTGCACAGGCGTGTGCAGGAAATGGGCTACAGGTGCCGCATTCCCCAGGTCAAGCCACTTTTGAACCAGAAACAGCGACAGAAGCGCCTGACCTGGGCTACAGAGAAGCAGCACTGGACTGTTGCTCAGTGGTTGCAGGTCATTCGGAAATCAAGGTGCCAGAGTCTGGAGGAAGACTGGGGAGAAGGAAATGCCAAAATGCCTGAAGTCCAGTGTCAAGTACCCACAGTCAGTGATGGTCTGGGGTGCCACGTCAGCTGCTGGTGTTGGTCTACTGTGTTTTATCAAGGGCAGGGTCAATGCAGGTAGCTATCAGGAGATTTTGGAGCACTTCATGCTTCCACCTGCTGAAAAGCTTTATGGAGATGACGATTTCATTTTTCAGCACGACCTGGCATCTGCTCACAGTGCCAAAAGCACTGGTAAATGGTTTACTGACCATGGTATTACTGTGCTCAATTGGCCTGCCAACTCTCCTGACCTGAACCCCATAGAGAATCTGTGGGATATTGTGAAGAGAAAGTTGAGAGACGCAAGACCCAACACTCTGGATGAGCTTAAGGCCGCTATCGAAGCATCCTGGGCCTCCATAGAAACTAAGTCTACAGTCTTATGAAACTTATAATGTTTGAAAATATTGATTAAAATATTGAAATAAAACAGATATGATTCTAATTCTGCATCTCTGAATTTTTGTGTAGGCTAGTCCACTGGTAGTGTACATTGGAATTTACTTTAATTCTACTTTACTCTTTCCTACTGAATTTTCCAGCTTTCCATGTTTTCACTGTTATAAGGTAGGGGGCGCTATGACACATCTTCCAGTGCAGAATCTCCGGATCAAAACACAGGAGAAAAAGAAGCTGAAACAAGTGATAGAAGATTGCTCACTCAAATGTAAAATAACGTGATCATCAAACATTACACTGCGTGTAAATCAAAACTGCTTAATGTTTCCAAATGAAATGAAGCGTAACCCATGAAGAGAAAACGACTGTGAAGCTTTGGGTGTGTTGGACTCGATCTACTCCATCTGTGTTTTGATCATCGTTCTGAATCTGATCAAGGCGTAGATTTTCTCAACTTTTTGGTTTAAAATGTTGCCTTTCTTTATGAAACTTACCAACATTCAAGTGTTGATAAAAAAGAATGCATGAAGCTAATTAAATGTTTTTTTTTTATTAAAGTAAGTATACAAAGTTTAAGTATCTCCAAGTTTTTAAAATTAACATTTGAACATAGTAGTAGGCCTCCTGCAAGTGCAAACATAATATATAAATAGTAAACTATAAGTATAATGTTAAGTTCACTTAAAGAAAACTTGTAGTATAAAACTACTAAACTAGAAGTTTACTGAGAGTACACTAAAAGAGCAAAAGAATATATAATTAGTAAACCACAAATATGATGTTAAGTTCACTTAAAGAAAACTTGTAGTATAAAACTACTAAACTAGTAGTTTACTGAGAGTATACTTCAAAGTGTACTTTCATAAACTAAACATTTGCTACAAGTATTAAAAAGTAAACTACTAGTATACCCATAAGTTCGCTTGCAGTACAAATGAGAAACGTAATTATAAACTAGTTGTGCACTTAAAGTTTACTACTGTTACACTTCTAGCACACTTAAACATATACTTGTATATACTACAAGTGGGCCAATTTTGTCCCAAGCGGTATAAAAATAGTACACTTACAAGTTTACTACTAGTACATATTGACATTAGTATACTTACTACATAAAGTATATTTAAAAATATACTTAAACGTTACTTAAGTATACTTCATAAAATGAACTTGAAGTATACTTCTTTTTCGTAAGGGGTAGCATTGTTTTGTACGTGAAGTATGTGAACGTAGCATATTTCCTAAATATCTGCAAACATATTATGGTATGTTTATGTTTCAGGACAGTAAAAACAAATATATTAATGCTTACAGCACTTTTTAAAGGCACAGTATGTAAGTTTCACCGCTAGAGGTCACTTATTCAAAACATTAACAAAGGCGTAGATGATGCCGTTAATGAGCGTGGAACCATGGGAGTTGTCGTCTTCACCTCCACAGCTGATGTAAGGCAATCCGACAGGACTCAGGACATGTTTATGGAAAAGCTAATAAAGTTTTCTTAACGTTACTGTGGTATGATGCAGGGTGGGGCCGAGAGCCTGAACTGCCTTTTTAAAATGCTCATATGCCGTAGTCGGCCGCTGCCTCTCCTTTCGCTTTATTGTTTATGTTTATTTGATGATTAAATGAAGTTTAACATCCCCCTCCTTCTTCCCTGAACTTAAACTTTGTTGCAGATACTTGATCACTTAAATTCACATTATTTTATTTAATTCTAATGAAACAGCCACAAGTGCTGAATTACAACTCATACAGGTCTATTTATCTGACGAATTAAAATTGTGGGGTCATGCAGCAATATTTTACTTGGTCAAAACAATCATACTAAAAAGTACATTTAAGTTGTTGAAAGTTATGTTATAATTTTTCTTTGTGCATTAGCTCCATGGCATGGGTGGTATGTGACACTTGTTGCTCATTGCAGTAAGCTAGATCAATTTTAGATTATCATATTAATATAAGCTGGATGGCTTGTGTTGCTAAATGGCATGCAATTAATTTTAAAATATATTGTATGGTGAATGCTGTATGCTGTTACTACGAATAAAGCTTTTTCTGATTGTGTTGTTTGCCACATAATCGTGTTGTCTTTCTGAGGCATGGTAAAAACAAGTTACAAGAAAACGAGATTCAAACAATTAGACTAAACATGTTGAGCTAGTATAACAATGATATAAATAAATATATAATGAAAATAAAATTGAGCACAGATGTAAAAGAATATTGGTAATGTCTAAACATAAATTCACAAGTAAATCTCTACTATAAGCCATTCATTCATTTATTCATTCATGCATACATTCATGCATTCATTCATTAATTCACTCATTCACTCATTCACTCACTCATTCAGGGGCATGTGGGTTTGTCTATTTAACAACAACACTTTATGTAAAATTTCACCTTTGTGACTCAATAAACACAACATCTGTTCTTATACTGGGGTCAGACACTTTAATGAATATGCATGCATTCTACAGTTAAGCTACTGCAAAATTCAGAAAACATTCCTGCAAACTATGAAATACAAAGTTTAAAGTCTTCGGTAAAGATTTTGTTTCCAGGCAGTCAACTGAATTATCGATTCTGTTTTCCATATCATTGATCATAGTCACAAAAAAGAACAAATGCATCTCATGGTTACACACTAATGTGGCACGCCTTAGAAATAAAGGTGTTAAGTGGGTCCAGATGGGAGGAGAGACTCTTGAACCATGAGTGCTTATGGATGACTGATGGTATGACACTTGCACAAATACCATGGAGACCTTTTCAAAATTCAAAATTGCCATAACAATCTATTGGCGTGGGCAGACAGACTTTATCAGTCTAGCCAAAGGAGTGTTCTGAAAGGGCAGAGAGGATGGATAGTGAAGGAAAGAGAGTGAGAGAGAAAGCAGATGTTTGGACTTTGGGACCTTGCTAGGGGTAAAGCATTTGTGAAAGAATGGGTCGCTCTCGGGAGCTCATTGAATTCAAACGTGGTGGTAATAAATCCATTCGTGAAATTTCCTCACAACTAAATATTCCACGGTCAACTGTTAGTGGTATAATAACAATGTGGAAGCAATTGGGAACAACAGCAACTCAGCCACAAAGTGGTAGGCCACGTAAAATTACAGCGGGGTCAAAAACTACAGACCTCCAAACTTAGTGTGGCCTTCAGATTAGCTCAAGAACAGTGCGTTGAGAGCTTCATGGAATGGGTTTAGCGGTTGCGGAGGAGAACGGTACTTGTCTGACTGCATTGTGCCAAATGTAAAGTTTGGTGGAGGGGTGATTTTGTTAAGGGGTTGTTTTTCAGGGGTTGGGCTTAGTTCCAGTGAAATGAACTCTTAATGTTTCCGCACACCAAGACATTTTGGACAATTTCATGCTCCCAACTTTGTGGGAAAAGTTTAGGGATGGCCCCTTCCTGTTCCAACATGACTGCGCACCAGTGCTCAAAGTAAGGTCCTTAAAGACATGGATGAGTAAGTTTGGTGTGGAGTAACTTGACTGGCCTGGATAGAGTCCTCACCTCAAACCGATAGAAGACCTTTGGGATGAATTAGGGCAGAGACTGTGAGGCCTTCTCGTCCAACGTCAGTGTCTGACCTCACAAATGCGCTACTAGAAGAATAGTCAAAAGTTCCCATAAACACACTTTTTTTAAAAGCCTTCCCAGAAGAGTTGAAGCTGTTATAGCTGCAAAGGGTGGGCCAACTCCACAGTAAACCCTATGGAATGTCATTAAAGTTCATGTGCATGTAAACGCAGACATCCCAAAACTTTTGGCAATATAGTGTATATGAGGGACACAAATGGTGTTTGGTTAATGACTCTCTACCCTCTTGTTTCTCTAATATACACACTTTCTCCTAGGTTCTTGTTGAATTAGGGCATTTTTCATCAGTCAATTTCCTTGGTTCACCTTGCATAGCTCAAAACATTCTGAACTCTAACACAATTCCATCCATCTCCATTTCCTCCAGGAAAAATAAAATAGTAGGAAAAAGGCACCTCCAGTACCTCTTTTTTTAAAATGTATTATTATATATTTTTTAAATGAACTGGACCGTCATACTTGTACCACGAAGGAAGGTTGAAATTTTATCGTAAGCATTAATATTTATTGCATTTAAAATCAAATAAGGTCCCTTATTCACCATAAACCAACATTAAGTCCTCTCATAAGTCCCATGCTGTTCAAGTTCATAGATAACCACAGACCTGTCATCACATAATTGGCAAAAAATGAGAGTATAAATGAGCTGAATCCGCACAATGGCTCAACAGTTCCGGCTCATTCAAATGGAAGTGCCACAGCTTCGACCCATTAGTGTCACCGCAGGGATCTAAGGCACATTATAAGGCTGTCTAAAATATTCACAATACAGTAACTGTTCCTTATACTTTTGACAGTTCAAAGGGCAAGCACAGGGCATGCATGAGCCAATTGCTTCCTGGCCAGTAAATTTCCATACTTTTTCTGCCTCTAAAGACATCCGATATCCTCTTAACTCAGGAGCTGTTGCCTGGGGCCTCTCCGCAGGGGTCGCAGAGGTATATTTAGGGTAATTGCCCAATATATGTCTTCATAATGATAGGATGCTGTTTAGACTGATCTCAGACCAGTGTACATGAACAATTGATCCCCGAGCATGAGTAAATGTGTAACATTGTGGACTTTAAAGTCAATCAGAAATCAAAATTGACTCGATTTACTTACCAGGGGGTTAAAGTGGGTCCAAATGAAAATGACAGATGTGACTGTGTTAGGGCTGTTCTGCTCACTTTCCTTGTGCTCTTTCTCAGCGAGCAAGATTAATGTTTTAGACATGCTTGAACAGTGCAAGTACATACAATGGCAGTGAACTCGCCCCCTTATACATGAGCACTTTATTGACTATTCTGACCTTGATCAATTTCTTTTTGTGCTGGAAAAAAAGGTTAATAAGTGATATTAATGACTGCAGCAAAAGTTGATGAATTTAATTCTGCTATCTATCTATCTATCTATCTATCTATCTATCTATCTATCTATCTATCTATCTATCTATCTATCTATCTATCTTTTGTGCTTCAGATGTTCATGTCTCATTTATCTTTAGAGGTTTAATGCATTGCTTATGGTTTAAAGGAATGTTCTGAGTCTATATAAGTGAAGTTCTTTTCAACAGCAGCATGTTGTCGTTTACAACAGAAAATAATTTTGACTCCGGCCTCTGTTTGGACAAGGGCAAGGCATTTCAGACAGTTTGAAAGCAGATATTTGAGACTAATTCTCTATGAGATTTATAGAATGATTACAACATTAAAATGTGTTATTTGAGCTATTTTTACCTAAAAATTAAAAGAATAAAGTAATTATGAGAACACTTTAAATAAGCATTTTTGAAATAGAAAGTATCAACTGTGATTTATAAAGTCTAATTGTAGTTTTATAAAGTTATAATGTTGTACTCTGAGGTGGAGTAGAACTTTCATAAATGTTTGTGCACACATTGAGTGAAAACCACTAGCTTTATCAATTTTATATGGTCATGGCAGTATACAATTTTTAACTTTACGCAAACCACATTGGTCAGCAATTCTATCACACTACTTTTATGTATAACTTCTCCGGTTCTACTTTTTAAACAATAATTGTTTGTGATGCAACCTTGCCCCTAGACTCCCCCTAGACTTCAATTGTAAATGCACTACTTTTTGGTTTTAGAAATTGAGTTTTCTAAGATTATTATCTTCTATGGTATATTTGACATCATGCCACAGATTCTGTTAATAGACCTTGAGTTGCATTGGGCCTTGGTTGTTATGGATTACATAATTTATATATTTATCGAGCCAATCTGAGGCCACAGGTCCAGAAAGCCTGTGCTTATGTTAACAATGTGTGAAGCATTAGCGTTTATAATGAACAGCAGCTGTGTGAATATCTGTTGTTGTGAAAAGGGCTCATACCCTCCTTTCTCATTTACTGAACAATCAACAGCTTTGCCTTGTGGTTATGCCAAAAGCACTATTTCTCAGCCCCCTCACCTATTATATTTTGAACGTATTAAGTCACATAAGCACCCATAATGGGCTTAAAACAGGCATTGTTTACCAAAAATCAAGCATGTCACATTTACATGTTCGATTTCCCTAATACCTCTTAATAATGAATTATTTAATTTACTATTTTTCCCCCTCTTTTTAATAACGGCTGGTTTAACTCTTCAGAATTAGCAGTGGAAGAGAAACGCTAGCCAAATAAGACTCTATTTCCAAACCGAATATGATATTTCCAAGAGTTCATTAGAGCATTGACAGGACAAATGGGTTTTAAAAGATTGCAGTCAGCAATGTATCTCTGAATAAATAAGTATGATGACCACTAAGAATTGTGGTAAACAGATGGGAAAGTTTCTATTTTTAAACCATTTACTATCTTGTGGAGTCACTGTCAGTGAACAGCTGAATTAGCAGAGCTATATTGCTAACAATATAAGTTATTTGTGGCCTTGTGACTGCAGCAATATGATAAGTGTTGCCCATCACACTAACCTTGTGAAATGATATAGAGTGGATATGTTAATTATGTACAGATGTTTGACATTTATTCATCAGGACTGAGTAAATGGCACTCTAGGAGGGCAGTAGCATTGTATTGAGTACTCTCAAAGTCCTTCAAGACAAGGAAAATGAAAGTGACTCTGCCCTTTTCACTAAAATAACAAACCGGAAAAAAGAAAATATAATGCAGGGGATGGGGGGGAATATACGCCAAGGGCAATTATTTGAAGTTACCTCCATCCGCTCGTTTTGTCTCCTTTCATCTGAGAAGGAGGAGAGGCCAAGTGCAAGAGCTAAAATGGAATATGTGCCTAATTAGTTATTTTCTGGGTTTAGTCTTAATTGGTGGTGTAATGACGGAGAGGAGGCAGTCGGATCCATCTGCAGCACTTTATTCAAACAGGTAATGAAACAAGGAATCACTGACATGAAACATCAAAGGAACACGCATCAACATGTAGCGTGGCAAAACAAGACTTCGGAATCAACATAGAACTGAGCAGTCCAGATAAAGGGTAGATGATGATTAACAGGTGGGAGTGATGAGACTGAACGAGGAAACAAGGCAGGGATGGAAACTAATGATAGCAGAGGGGAAAGATGGGAAGTGCAGTTCTAGAACTCAGGTGACAAAGAGCGTGTGAACTCGGAGAGAGGTGAAGGCGCGCGCTCAGTGACAGCCGCGCGCTCCGTGACAGGTGGACAATATGAAATTTTTCTGGCTGGCAAATAAACACATTTATCACTGTATGCTTATGTGCTGTACACTGTTCGTTTTCATTTGGATCCATTTTGTATTATTTTTGTCTTCTTTTCCAGTGAAAATATTTGAACAATAACCTTAAAACAAGAAAACTTTAATTGAGAGACGAAATAGTTCATGATAAGTCTTGAGAAAACATTGTTCTTACCCATTTGGCAAATAGTTTTTAAGCATTCTTATATGACTGGAGTAAGAAAAGTAAACAATACAATATATATTCTTTTTAAAAAACAGTTTGCTTCTAAAGTAAAATTATCTTGTTTTAAGAATGCTTAGATATTTCCACTGTAATAATATTTTTATCTTTCTTTGTTTTCTTGTTTTTGCCTTAATATAGAATACAGAACCGTGTTCACTAGATTATTTAGTTTGAATGTGCAAGATCACAATTTCTTTTATTAAAACACATGGTATTTTGTTACAGTGATTATATACTATATATACACTTTTATAACAGGCCAGTCATTTATTTATTTATTTGTATGTTTGTTTGTTTGTTTGTTTGTTTGTTTGTTTGTTTGTTTGCTTATTTATTGTATGAGCAGGCTAAAACTATATGCCTGGGATGGGAATTTTCAAAATATAGGAAGGTTCATATGAGGAGCAAATTGAAAATGAATTTACACAACAGCCTAGCACATGAGAGAAAGTTTAGGAGGTAAGACATAGCTGCTGTTATTTATATGCTTTCAGCAAGCGTTTATGACTGTGTTTATGACTCGTGCCGAAGTGCTCCCTATATTACCGTCTGTTTATATTGTGGGTGTGTGTCTGTTGGTCTGTGTAAACCAAGTACTTGTGTGAGAACACAACACAGAAGAGCCAGGGTCATGTCCAGAGGTGGTTCAATACAGCATCATTGACTGGTTCATTATATTGGCAGAGGGAGGTTTTGTCCCTCATATCACACGCAGCTCACACCCAGCTGAGCCAAATAAACTACAGCACTAGCCTACTATTAGCATAAGACTGGTACCGTGCAAGATTCTGTCCCTCTCGCAATTTGGACCCCAAAACAATTATGTTGGCTCAAAGAACTTAGTTTTAAATGATATGTAATACATCATATTAAATAATCAAAGATATAAAGGGTCACTTAAACCAGCTATACTATAGCTTTGCATATCACTTGCTGATTATCCTGCTAGCCTAGCATATTGCTATGCTACTACACCACTATTATTTGTAGCTATCACTGTTACAAATGATACTTAGAAAAGCTATTTTGATTGTCTTGAAGATAGTGTGATATGTTTTTGAACATGGACAGACATTACAGACATCATCTTCTTGGGCTCCTATGAATGTAGCGTATTGCGGATGGATTAAATCTTACACATCACAGCACATTAAACATTAGACTGAGCTGGTTTAAATCCTGCCCTCCTCCAGGTTAATTTTGTAGTTTATTATGTATGTTTTTGTATTTTATTTGTTATTTTGTATGATCATTTAATTATATTATTTACTTTAATCATCACAACACATCACAGATATTAGACAGAGTGAGTTTGACTAATATGTATTGATTTTATTGATACATTTATAATATTTTTATAACCATCACGTTACATTGCAGACATTAGAATGAGTTGTATATTTTCTTTTTCCCTCTTTCAAAATCATCTGTTAACGTATTATTAATGTTGTATTTGTATTTATCATTGACAATCAAAAGTGGGTCATACTCATCTAAATTATTCTCATTAGTGATTCTTTAAAATTGTGCAAACCCCTGCTGGAAATTTGCATGTTTGGACGCAGAAAGTGCACGGTGTGTTCATGTGGCATTAGCATGTGTTGCTTCATTAAATATTCTCTCTTCAATGTGAGCGTTTTTTTTTTTTATCTGTTTCTTTTTCGTTGAGCTCGTAATCAGCCATAGTGACATTTTGCGGCAATTACGCCCTTACTGTTGACACTTTCTTGAGGAGTTTTTTCAGACAAATTATGTCATTTGAACAATTTTGCAGTGGTGGTGGTGGTGGCAGCCATTTCAAATCAAAGGTTTTACCATTAATCAGAGCTTTATTCTCTTTACTCAGTCACCTGTAACGATTGCACATTATTTAGTTGTGCATTTGCATTTTAATGTGAGCCTGCGCATAATTATTTGTGTGTACAAGCCTCTTTTTAGGAGCTGTATGACTGGAATAGCCCCATGATGGGCACTTTTGATGAATCGCATTCGCACTCTGAGATAAAAAGCCTTTCTATATACACCATATGTGAATTTTGAGGGAGATGGATTTATCCCAGATGATGGGCTAAATCTCTCATCCCCTCAAGCTCCACCCATCCTGTTTCACTGCCTCGCTATCTCTCACTCCCTTTCTTTGGGCATTTGTTTACTCGGTCTCCTAAGCAGATTGAGCATTTCCAGCTAGTGTGCTCTTCTCCGGAGGAATAGTTCTTGCACTTAGAGACTTAGACCGCAGATGGCGGGCCCACTTTAGTTCTCAGTGTGGGGTCTTGGCTCAACTCTCGGTAGCTTCTATCTGCTGGTGGAGGACTGTCAGAGAAGAGCTTCTCTCTGACCCTTTTATCTGTGGAAGGTCTGCAGCTTTTTTTTTTGGCCAAAAACTCCTAAAGGCTTTCCCACTGATCTCCAAGAGAGATGGAGACTCTTTTCCCGTGCTACCTACAGGGATTTAAACTGTTTAATTCAGGTCGTAAGTTGGATTATTTAAGCAGCGTTGTTTAAAAGCCTGTTCTGCATATTTATAGTCATAATTATGAACCTAATTATTAGTTTTGCACAAGTTATGGTTATGTCCACTAGCATTTCCAAGCCCACGCATTTGGGAGGCACAGTTGTAAAACCTCTCGTGCAGTTTAATGGAGTAAATTTATGCGAACATATCCAGCACTCTCTCTTCTACTATTTAAATAACAAACTTTCATCTGTGGCCTCTAAATGTCACATATTGGTGTCCTTATGGTGACTTACTAACATTTTTAATAATAAGATGCTTCCCTGTAGCTATATGCAGGGCTTAACATTAACTTTTTTGCTTACCAGCCACTGTGGCTAGTGGTTTTCCAAAGTTACTAGTCACTCAGCATTTTCACTGGCCACAATTTTGACATCAATACCATAGGGAAAAACTGTCATATACATGTTTTTTAATATTATCTCATACTTTGGCAGCCGTTAGGCTATATTGGGCTGCTGTCACTTTAAGACCTGACGCATAGACCCATTATACTGTTTTATATAGCCAATATACTTGTCTTTATCTGCACGCACTTCAGGTGTGTGCACAAAATCTGTGAGTAATATTGAATGAGTAAAAGGTTTGTGTGTCAATTCGGTGTCGGAGAGATGAGAGAACGCGCAGCTGGAAACGTGTATCCTGGCGGGGTGGCGGGTGTTAATGTCAAGCCCTGGCTAAATGTGATGTGGTATATCATTATTATAGCTATATCACAAAGTCTCAGCTGTGAAATTCAAGCAAAATGTCAATGGCCAAAACATGTAATTTGACGTGACTCTTACCTCAGGAAAGTCTAAATGTCCATAGTTTGTAAGTTAGTTAACTTTTGAGGGTAGAATGTTGCTAAAATTATAGATATTAATAAATATATGCACAACATATGCATTTCTGTATTTTTGTACTTAGCTGTCTTGTCTTGTCAAGAATTTAACTTTTCGAAATTTTACAAGAAACTGCTATTTCAGTCTTTGTTCTTCAAAATGTAATGTTTAATTGTTCATGTTACTTGATGTTTTAGTGAAATGTTACTGAGTGAAATTTGTTTTAAAATAAACCCTACATCATATTTATGATTTTTTTTCTTTCTTTTTTACTTCTACAAAGGTTAAATAATTGTCTAAAATAGGCCCTTAAGAGTGTATTTTTTCATACAGTACATGCAAAGTTCTTTGTGAAAAAAAAAGGACGGAGCAGGTCACACACAGTATTTCAGAGATTCCAGGCAGCTGCATGAATCTGTAGCGTGGGGCACCTGCTTACCACCTCCCTTCGGAGTCGAGAGTGAGGGTTTTTAGTGGTGCATGGTCACACACACTTGGCCAGGTGAGCAGACATTGATACTGCATGAAAGCTAATGCACCAAAGCCTGGCCTGTCTATTGCACAGCACGACGTATAAATCTACACTAAGCTCCCTCCCTCCTGCACACACATACACACGTCCGTTGCTGTCCGCGGAGATTGAAGCTGCAACATGCTGACACGTTGCCATGGAAATGATCCCAAGAGCCTGGAAAAATAAGGGAAGAAACAAAATCAGCAAACACGCTTACAACAGATACCGCCGCGCATGAAAAAGCATTGCTTTCCGCATCAAAGCATAGCCCTAGTTGTGCCACTTGTAATGACTTTTACAAGTTGAGTCTACAGTATGTGGCAGCCCCAGCTGGGTGTGTTACACATGTGTATTTTTCAGGCATGGGGGGATTCTCTCTCGGCTCAGGAAGACGCACGCCTTCCTGGAAACTGAGGGGTTGAGATAGTTCTTTCCCATAGTTGACAGTACTTTGTCACAGAGAAGATGTGTAGTCGCATGCGATCAATAGCATAGCTGCAGAAAGAGGAATCCCACGGCATTCTCATTCACACAAGGAGAGAAAAAACGTGCCAGGGGTTTCAACAATGAGTGTGTATCCTTTGTGTTATTGAGTTTGACAGTGTCCTGCTGCAAGTTTGAAATCAAGGCTAAAACGCATGATCTGAATTGTATATAGTGTAAATGTGATGTCTATAGAAAAGGGCAGGTTTTTTGCTGAGTAGGAAGTTTAAACAGTTTAAAAGTTGTTGGTCTTGGAACAATATGCAATCAGAGGAAAAGGATCGTTTATGGCATGTTGGGTGTTAAAAGTGTTTATGCCTATTTGTTAATAGGGACATTCATTTAGACATATATTTTTTTTATTTTGAAGTGAAATGTCAGACCCTTGAGGGGAGATGAGCACCTGTGGCATGTTAGTGCTGGTATTTAATATTTAATATTTATTAATATTTACTTTATTATTTATTATAATTAATGGATTTTTAATTTATTATCAATTCGAATTCATAGTTCAATACTATAATTCAAGTAAAAATAGAGTCCTATATATAATGTATTCAATTATATATTGTACACTCCAAAAGGGGGGTTCGCTGCAATGCCATAGAATAATTTTTTGGTTCCCTAAAGAAACATTAAGTGAACAACAATTTAATAATCTTTTCCACTATAAAGAACATTTTGTGCAGTGGAAAGCTTTGTGGAATAATAGACGGCAATAAATAGAGTGTAGTTAAGATGCATCTCTTTGACTGTTCATTTGTAAATGATGTCTCTGTAAAACTGATTACTGTACTTTTGGAAGTACAATTTTGCTTACTCTTAATTCCTGATTGGTGGTTTTAAGCAGTTTTAACCAGAACACATTGGAAATTTGATTGGTTGATATAATTTTTCTTCCAGGATTGGTCCTGTGACCTAATTAATGTCATGTTAAGTGAAGAGCAACCAAAAACATATAAGTTGATCTAATCCTCATATATTCCGAAATGATCGCAGTCCCAGTGGAAACCAGCGAAACTAGCTTTGGTAAGCAGATTAATCTGTCTCAATCAGTGGGATAGGAAGAATTCGTGCCCCCCTGGTCCCCTTAGAGACCTCCCCGGCCCCTGTCGGCAATGTAACTGCTCCCCGTTGGTGGCAGTCTGCCTTTGATCTGTGCTAATCTAATTAACGGTTAAACATCAACACCTGTGCTCTTCAGCATAAGTGCTGCTGCCACGTCCCAGATGGGCTTTGATGGCCATGATGAAACACCTCCCTCCCTCCCTTCCCTTCTTCTTCCTCCTCCTCATCTCTTCAGCGGGTCTGGGTGTAATAGAGACTATTTCCTCCCCATTACTGGACTGTAATTGACAGCGATTAGTTTGTGGTTGGATGATGCGCTTGATTAGATTAGCCAGGCTCCTTTTTTCTGCTCTGTTTCATCAAACCCTGAAACCCCAACCTTGACCCCAATTAACCCCACACACGTCAGGAGATGCTGCATCTCTCCTGCTTATCATCAGCTCATTAATTTGGTTGATGAGTTTCTGTAAATACAGCCAGTGTTAGGTGTTTGTGCTACGAGTCTTTCATGTATTGCAAGGTGTCCTGAAAACTTTATCACTGGCATATGTACAGGATTGAACACTTTGAACACTTGTGGTTTAGTGATGTGTGCACATCCCTTGTTGAGTCTGGCTCACATCCTTCTTACATATTCTTCTCCTACCATTTCCTGACTTCTTGACTTTTTAATCTATAAAAGTGGTATAGTTTTTACCATGCGGTAATATTAATTATTACTTTGCACTTTTCATCAAAGTCTCTATGAATCTGTTTTGCAGTGCAAGATGTCCTGAAACAGTTCAGCAGCACAGGGGCATATAAGCCCGATTCGGACGGGACTAGTTTAACATAGAGGAGGGGTAAAGTAATAATTACCAGAGCTTCTCTTTGATTTTAGTCGTGTCCGAATGTGCCATCTCAGTAATCATTACGGACAATATCATTAAAGATTACAGCGACCTTTATCTTCAGTAAAAAAGTCCGGAAAAATGAACTCGGGTGATAGGCCACAAATCCCGTGCGAATAGACCCGCTGTAAATAGGTACGTAAATATTTTGTCATTTAGTGTTTAAAAGTAGTTTTCCACGGTTTTTCAAGTATGGAGACGCTTGAAAAAAGCATACAGTTGAGTTCTAGACGCAGGGACAAGTCTGTGGCAAAACTCAAGTGTTTTCCACATACCATTCAGATCAGAAAGAAGATAGAAAGCATTTGTTAGAGGCACAAAACATCTTTTAGCATTAGGTAAGTGCATATTACCAACATAATCCAATCTGATGTTAATTAATACATCGCTCGACCGGACATAACTGTTTTATATATATGAATATAGGTTTTATGTGTTTGTGCACGTGATATCAGGAAGCAACGTAATACGCACATGACGACAGTAGGGTGACGTCGAGTTGCCCCTCCCATTTCTGCTAGTTTTACTGAAATATCTTACAGTCAATACAATATTACAGACGTCCTGTGGTAAAAATACTTTACTCCATCTACCCTTGTAAAGTTAAAAGCATGGAATGAGATCACATAATAATTTAATAAAGCTCTACAGTAGTAACAAATAAATATGTTGTTTTATTATATTGATTTTATTATTATGATATGATTAATATCTTATTTTTAAATATAATGGTTGCATTATAAAAATGGTGATTATCAACTTAAAATATATGTTACTTACTATTTGAATCTAAACAAGTCATGTCAACAGCTGGAAAAGTCAGCCAGCTATTTATTATCATGTTAATTATCTAAACCCTAACCCGAAAGCAACATTAGACTCCACTACTGACCCTCATTGTATGGAGAAAAAAATAACAAAAAAGTAAGTCATACAGGTCTGGAATGACATGAAATGATGACAATTGTTTTTGGTCAGCTATCCTTTCTAAAGGTTGTCCTTGAGGTTCTTATGAGTGATGCAAGTTCACGTCTGACTGATATCAATGCATCATGTAATTTATGTATACTCTCTAATTATCTTTTTATAAAAGTCCTTAACAATTGTTCTATACTTTGAAGTCCACAGTGTTTTGATCATCTGGTAAAATTACTAATTGCTATGCACAACCATTCAAAGTCTTAAATTCATGGTTTTAACCACATCTGTTATGGAAATACCTGTCTTAGTTCACAGCAACAGCAGTGTGTGTGATATTAGGTGATTGCAAACAGGTTCTTTAGTTGACATCATCCCCTCTGTGTCTCTCCGGATGCCAGGATGTTGACTCAAGAGAGCCACGGGGCAGAACTTCTGTTTGAAATGTCAGAGGCAGGAAAGCGCCAGAGATCAATCCGTGCCCGTGTCACATGCGCACACAAAAACACACTCTAAATCGAGACAAAAGGACAACAGATGGGGGGGGGGGGATAAATTAGGCTCCCCTCTACCTCTTTCACTAGAGGCTGAACTTGCATTTTGCGTGGACCTTGTGTGCCAACAGCAGCCTTTCTATTAAGAGTTATTATTATTTCATTATTTTTTTTGGAAGTTTTTTTTGTTTTGTTTTTGTTTATGGATTGGCTTTGATCCTGAAACCATAATCAGTCAGCCACAGTTGGTTGTTTCACACCCTCACCTTTACAACTGTATTAGGGGCAGCACATAATACTTGCACTGCAATGACACATATTTCTATACTCAGGACCGTTCAATGACTTCTCTATTAATATTCAAGCACTGCTTCAGACTATAATAAATTGGGTTATGTCATTAGCGGGAAACGATATCTTGGTGTGTATTTGCCAAAGGGAGAGGAGTTTTAGGAGCAAGCGGCATCCTTCTGTGAGCCAGTGTGTGGCGAAATCTGAATAGCTTTCCAAATTGACATGCAACGCTCGGGTGATCGTTAATCATAATTGGACACATATTTGCATATTGCAGTGTCAGTGGCTTCGTCATTGGGATTGTTCATGCATTAGTGTTCATTTTTTAATGGCAATTAGTCTCCATCTCATGATTCATTTATAAAATACGGCTGGATTTTTTAGCTCCATTAGTGGACGTCCAATGAATCAAGCAAGCAAGCGCAAAGAAATTCATCAGATATGACGGCTGTTTGCTGCTTTCAAGTCATCAGTGAATAGAGGGATGAGAGACATGCATATGCATAGGCAACACATAAAGAGTTTCGCAGGAACTTCTAAAACACTACGTAGCCTCACACGTGGCTTTGTGAGGAAAATGGTAAAAAGACTAAGCCCATTCAGCAGTGTTCATTCAGGTGTATTGTGCAGTAAGCAATTTGGGCTGAATCTAGAAGTTGTTCAATGAAATCTCTGCAGGATTTGTGACGTTTTTAAGCAACTTTTGTAGGAGCATTTTACAAATTGCCAAATATAAGATTAGCCTTTGGATATAATAATACAATAAAATACAATGCAATACAATATAATATAATAAAGGAATAATTGATGACGGGCCGTTGAATTATTAGCTAAATAATGCACACCCAAGGTGGCCGTTACACCTCGGGTATGCATTATTTTTTAATAATTGAATGGCCTAGAGCAAATTATTTGATTTATAGTATGGTTACCACACCTCAAAACATTGTTCAGATTATGCATTTCAGGACATTTGTCAGGTTTTCGTCTTTAAAACATACTTGTGTGTAGGACTAATTTCTTACACGTCTTATCCCAAGGCTCCATTGCTAATTACAAAACGACTATCAATTTTTGAGCTATAGTAACGGAGGCTTGAGCCATTGATAACAGTCTAATGCAGTTAATAATGCACTTATTAGCGAGAGAGAGCGAGATTAACCATATGTGTATTACATTATCTGTGAATTACATGATCAATTTATTATCTGTGCGTCTATCAACAGTGTTTGGCAGCAACGTCTCTGAACCTGTACATTTATTATCACCTTGCTAGAGAGATTTCATGTAGCTTTTAAACTGCTAAACTGTTTCTATTGATAAAATCATCAGAGGAGCGCTGACAGCACGTTTATGTGTGTCCATACCATGTGTCTGTGTTAGTGTGGGAGAGAGAGTAGGATAAAGAGAGTATGTGCTATCCATACATAATAAAATGCAATTTTCAACAGCTCTGTAGTATAAAATATAATATAATGGTCACAGGTGGCTGTATATAGAGCGCACAAAAACAAAGAATACAAGGAAATAAAAAAGTACACTCTGCAAGCTAACAATGATACTTTACACAAAGTTGAGTCAAAAGTAGGTTCAGGAGTCCCTGAAACAGCCTCTAGCTATCTTAAGCCTTGGCAGAATCATTTATCAAGTCTGGTGTTGCCCACTACCCTGTTGCTTCTTGAATTTATGTTTACTCTACTAAACTCTATTTACTCTGTCTACAGTCATGAATTGACTACAAAGGCTAGCTGCAGGTGGCGTTTCTCGACTAAATTCACTGATGTTGGCTCAATTTCCAGTTTGCCACCTGACTATCAAACCTTCAAAATGCATTCGCAGATGCATTCTTCGCAAAACACCCTCATTTTATTTGCACCAGCACTTAGCCATCATCACATTTAGACAACTGTTACTGAGCGCTATGCACAGGCTGCTAGCTGGGGATTTCCAGGGGAGTAAATTTGTGATGTGTTCCTGGATGTGCAGTGTTCAGGCTGACTGGCATTGTGACTCCCCTCTGAGCTCAGTGGGATACAGAGCCAAAGGCAATGTGCCATGATCCAGCAAGCTGCTCTGCCAGTCGGCTACTAATGTCTGTCTCACTTGGCCCGGACCGTAATGCAAACAGTTTGCTGAGATGCATGTACGAATGTGAATTATTTGGTTGTTAGATATCATCAGGATGACAACTAATGTAATTTATATAATCCTGAATGTACAATAGTATCTTGCAACCATTACAAATATTTTAACCTTAAGATAAAAGACAAAAAAATTATATAGACTTTAATATAGACTTTAAATGATTTTATACCATCATACAGTATGTGCTGTACTGAAAACGGTATGCACAAAAAATACTGAATGATAAAATGCAAAATGGCTGTATAAAGTGAGAGAAAAAGGGGGGAATGGCAGATTTATTCAAGGTGTGGATGGCAATGAAAAAAAAATGTAATAAGAAAAATGGAAAAAGAGAAATGAGAATAACATTCCAGGGATTGAGTGGAAACCTGAACCAACCATCCAGATTGCAATCATGTAGAGGTATTAAATCCGCCTGTGAAACGTTCAGGAGACATTAGCATATCTACAACTTACACCAACTTAGTTAAAGCTATGTGAAAAAGCGCTTCAGATTATGAAAGGTGTGAGAAAACCAGCTGGGATAAAAGTGAAATACTGTAAGGAAGACGTAGACATGGCCAGCAGAAAGATAGAGACATTCCTTTATTAGACAGCTTTATTCATCATTTCAGCTGCTGCTTCTGTGGCTTTTGTATGGATCATTATGTTCTTGGGGTATGAAAGGTAGACCGGTGAATAGGCTGAGAGGTTAGGAAAGGCAGACAGTTTCTTTCAAAGCACTTGAGAGAACAAAAAGAGGCTACAGAAGCAGAATTATGATAACACATCTATTGAAGCGGACGAGGTGGTATCTCATTCAACTGGTCAGAGCCAGGAATATATTTCCTTGCATATATTTTCTCCCAAAGGCTATATTATTTAAGTTTTTAGACACTCTGGCCATGGGAAAAGCCTTGATCTATTATACAAGATGCTCTTGATTGAATTTAGTCCGATTCATAATAAGCATTACTGGTCGGCCGACATGAAATGGATGTCATAGATAGAATCTCAAAAGACAGGCAAGCTGGATCCGGCATGTTGAAATGATTGACATAACTGGGGCGCAATACCAATTGTTATGCAACTTGAAGTTAATGCATTTCCTCGTTTCTCATTCACAGTCAGACCTGTGACGTTTCAACAGTCTTCCAGATTGTTTTAGCGGGTTTTGTATTTTTTGACCTTCAAAAGCATGCGGCGAGGTCACAGGTTCATCACTGCAAAATATCTGAGCGGGTATATACGCGAGAGATGGGAGACTCATTAAGATGTTGTCACGCTACGCGAAAGCTTCGCGCAAGTCTTTTGACGGCACCAAGATTTAATCTGCGTTCACCTCCCTCTTATCCAGATGGGTTTCTCTTCTTTTTTCAAGTCACAGGTCTGTGAAGTACCATCTGTTTATCAGCAGTAAATAAGTTCTGAGTCGTTCGTCAGTGACAGCCGTTCTAGTCGATCTCAATCACCGGAAGTGCTGCACTTCATGGTGGTAAAAAAAATAAATAAATAAAATTCAGCATGATATATCTGATGAGGTGTAAAGCTCCATCGTCGGTGGTATTAAACAGTGCAATACTGTAAGGAATAACTTCCATCTGTGTTTATTAGTATTTCTTATTCCACTTCCTGTGAATTACAAGCAGTTTGGGTTGATTCAAGTGTTGAAACGCATCAACAACGTAGTTCTGAAGTGTCATGCCTGTTCAAATGTGTTCAGATGTTTGAGATTTTTAATCGCAGCTTTACGTGCAACCAATTCTCAAAAAAATGCACGTCTACATTTGGTCAGTTTACTCAATTTGCTACTTGTGCAGATCATTGCTTTTAATATGAAAATGCAGAGTTTTCCCACATTCAACGATTCATTGGGTTTCTTTAAATGATAAAACAAAAAAGTCAAGATTTTTCTTTTTATCTGCAATATACTGTGGTTTTACACTTTATTAATTGCAGCTTTGTTAGAATGACATACTTCTGAGATGCTATTTGAAGCCTGAGATAGCAAGAGTAATTTATACAGAGAGGCAATGCACCATGGGTAAATGACTGCAGCACGGGCCTCCTGGGCATTATGTGAAACAGATGGATGAGTTTTATTAAGCATGTGGTACTTAACACTGCGCTGAGTGGGATTTCAATAAAGGAAATAAATGTTTGCATTAACAGCACCTCCCTGTGTAACGTGCCATCATGGCTTTCCAGTAGGATGACTTATTTTAACAAATGTTTGTTGTCTTGGATTTATGCATACTGCACTTTTGGTCTAGAGAAGAAGGTTTATTTCCCATATGAAGAGTAGGTGGTGTTTGATAGAGATGAAGCGGTTTCAATCACTCTGAAATCTTTTTTTGAGGCATTTGTACCATTTCTTTTGCGTCAGAGAAACAAGATTGTCTATATAAAGCTTTTGTGCCCATTTCTTTAGGTTATGTATTATTCATGCAGTGATTGCAGGATATTTCTCCTGAAATAACCTTGGCTTCTCTCAAAACTTAATTTCAGGAATTTGTGTCTGTCTGCTGTCTTTCACAATCTCTAAAGTAAACTATGTAATACAAGTAAACTCTATAAGAAAGGCACTTCTTGGAAGAAAAATGCTGACAATGTAGGAATCTCTTCTTGTATCTCTCTTTCACCCAAGAACTTGTTTCTTCAATGCGGACTTGTGGCTCATAGTTGAAGAAAATAAACTCTTTCTTTTGATACTCTCACTTTTAATTTAATGTTTATCAAAATATATTTTATATTATCCTTTGCCACAACCGATATTTAAAAAAAAAATGTGTCTCACAAATGCTGATTTCATAGCTTTATGTATCCTAAATACACACAATTATATAATATTTTGGTAACAATAAGGTACATTAGTTAATGTATTTACTAACATGAACTAACAATGAGCAAAACATTTGTTAACAGTTTTATTAATCTTTGTTAATGTTAGTTATTAAAAATACAGCTGTTCATTGTTTGTTCATGTTAGTTCATGATGCATTAACTAATGTTAACAAATACAATCTTTTAATAACATAATAGTAAATGTTGAAATTAATATTAACTAAGAGTAATAAATGCTGAAGAAATATTGTTCATTCTTAGTTCATGTTAACTAAGGTAGTTAACTAATGTTAAATTAGTGAAATATAAAATTTAAAAGTATCCAAACTGGTTTTAAAGTGACTTTAAAGTTACACTGTGTAGGAATTTCTTCCATCTAGCGGTGAAATTGTATTTTGCATTCAAACGAATAGTGCTCTCTAGTGCCTTGCTTTTTCAAATGCGTGTTGCAACTACGGTAGCTGTTTTGTACCAAAAAGCTATGACAACATGTCTTCCAATACCACTTCATCGAGATGGAAACGCGTTTAGGTAGGCTAGTGCTTTTTTGTCCCTCTCTGCTATCATAGTTTTTTTTAAGATGACAGAACAACATGGAAGCCTCCATGGACTTACCCGTCCCATGTAATTAAAGATAAGATATTCTTTGCTTACGAGGATAAGTCAGATCATTGGCAGAGTTAATTTTACACCAATGAGGACATATTTATGAATAAAGACATTGATTTTAGCTAATAAAATACTTAAACTATACAGTGTACCTTTAAAGAAAAACGTCTATTTTAATATAATCCACCATTGGGACAAAAAAGAGCCCAAAGTTGAAGCCCACACTAATTTATTTTTTCTCTTGACATTCCAGTTAAGGATATGGCCTTGAAGGAAAGGTGGTGTGGGCGTTAATTGACATTTAGATGTTTTTCTTTCAGTTTTACCTTTGAAAAGTGACTGAAACTTGACATTTATATAGACTAGCACCTGTCAGGGAGCATAAATGCTCTTGCATGAAGCCTTTATCATTGACCGTCCCTGTAGAAGGCCTTACACAAGAGTAAATGTAAATAAACAAAAGGATATTTTGGTCTCATAGATCACCGGTCAATCATGAGCAATAATGAACTTTTTGTACCGATTGACTTCGAAATGTCAATGATGAACTGCCCTTTTTAGGTGAAGCCATGATTCAATACAATGATTGGTTAATTAGATCCTAATTGCTCCACTTTACCAGTTAATTTACATTGTAAGCACTCATTAAAAGTATGTGGTGCTTTTCAGTGCATATTGACAGCGTATAACCAGCACTAAAGCAGTTGTAAAACAATGACTCGTTCTCCATTTAAGCCACTTAAGTTCTTATCACGGCTGTACTCCGTCTGCCTTGAAGCTCTACTAACAGTTCACAACTATGTTCTTTTGTTTCCACAGACTCTTCCAACCACGCAGTATGAGCTGGAGATTGTGGCAAAGGACATGGCAGGAAGTGAGGTGGGACTGACAGGAACTGCAACAGCCACCATCACCATCACAGACAGGAATGACCACGCACCTGAGTTCACACACTCACTGGTAGGAGGAACCTATTTTGGGGCTGTTTTCCATCTCCCTCTTCATTTTGTCTTCCCTTCTTAAAACTGTTGTTCATTGACAGTATTTGACCTTCTCCATAATTCTCAGTCATTCTGACCCAGATGTATACAAAAATGTTAGCGTTCTAATGATACAAGTGTTATATTTCTACACCAAACTGTAAATAATGGCTGTCATTAAATCTTGTTTTTTAGAAAGTGGCCTCTAAAGAATAAAACATTTTTTTGTTTTATTCCTGTGATGACAAAGCTGAATTTTAAACAGTCATTACTCCTGTCGCCATCTTCACAAATTATTCTAATATACTGATTTGGGGCTCAAGAAGCATTTCTTATTATTTTCAATGTTGTTGTTCTGATATTTTGGTGGAAACCAAGACTTTTCCCTGCATTCATTGATTAATAGAAAGTTCAAAAGAACAGCGTTTATTTGAAAAAGAAATCTTTTGCAACATAATAAATGTCTTTACTGTCATTTTTGTTCAATTTAATGCATCCTTGCTGAACTAATTATTAATTTCTTAAAAATAATCTTACTGATCCTATCTTTTAACAGTAGTGTAGGCCAAGTAAAATTATTAAGACATCCATAACAGGTTAAATACAATTTGTAAACATTTATATTGTTATTTATATGTTAGATTACTGTATATATTTATGATTTTAGAGCTATGCTCTTCTCTAAAGTACTATTTATGTAAAGTACATATTTTTATACTTAACTAACAAGCTATGGATATTAAATACCTTTCCTTGCACCACATTAAGGTTATTTTAATGTTATATTTACATTATTTATTGTTGAATTTTGTAATACAACTGATATAATTTGAAAACTGTTGAGACTTATCAAAAATAATAACAAATTTAATTTTTTTTTCTTATTATGACTCAAAATAATAGTGCATGTCACATATAGTCATTGTTTAAACATTGCAGGAGTGTTATATTGACCAATCAGAATTCTGGATCGTAACTCTCCATTTTGTAATTGAAAATGTAACCCTTTGAACAGCTGACTATTGTAGCTACTGCATTCACTTTTGTTTTAAATGATTCATAGCAGTTTGAAGCAGCTTAACACCTGCAGTCATCTACCATGAGGACAAACACTCAAGCTTCTCAGGCCAGAAGGCCTTCACCAATCATTTCCAATTGTCAATCACTCAAGTCACACGTATACATACACAACCCCTCAATGTTCAGCCAGGGTCTCAGCTATTCACTCAGATACACTGACCTTGCGAGAAAAAGCCCCCCATGCATCAATCACTTTAATCTCAGGTGCACTGCAGTGACAGCTGTGATTCACAAATACTCACACACAAAGGTGATGGACTGGGTCCCTCTTGCTCGCTTATCCCCTGCGACCTCCTGTTTGCAGTCTAAAATGATTGTGTTATAATACTCAGGGTCTGCCCTGGCAATGATGGTCTGTCCATGGATGGAGTGTATTGTTTATGCGTGTATTGTTGTTTAAACATTGGTATTTCTGGACTTTTTTAGCTACATAGTTTAGCTATAGGCCATAAAATACACTTTAGTCTTCTGCTAAACAGTCACAAATAAAGGCCACCTATGCCATTCAGCAATATAAAACCCAGAGGGCAAGAACACTGCACTTATGCTTTGTGCAAACTTAAGCTGCATGTCCATTTGAGCCCACCTGTGATGAATTTGTCAGAAAATGCTACCCTTGCACTTTGCTAGCCAGTGGAGAGAAAACAACTACCAGGCTGATGCAGAGACACTTATTTTGTGCTGTATGCGTTTTTAGAGGAAGTGCCCAGGGCTGTTGTCATATTCTCAGAGACATCACGTCCACCCTCACTTGGCCCATTCCCAAGATGCACTGCTGTGCCAGGAAGAGGGTCTTTCTGACTGGTTGATGTGGAAACTCATTCGGGTTACCTAGAGTGTCTTTGACAAATTCTGCTGTTTTAGGTTATTTACTGGAATTACAAATAAGATGGAAATGCAAAGAATTTGCATAAAAATAATTGCCTTAAAATGAAGTAATTTCTATAAAAACAATGTCTGCATATGGAAATAGCTCAGCTAACTATCATTAACTAGTGTGACTTATCTTAAAATCTGACAAGGAAGAACAAAAATGAACATACATTTCACAAGAGTATAAACAGGCAAGAGTTCATTGTAAAATCAATGTCACTCACGTATGGAGCAGAAACAATGCAACCTCGCTGTCAGTTTTCAGGTCTTCCCACTTAGGTCTATCCTGTGCATTTCCCTGAAAATAATCGCACAGCTTAGAACGTTTGTTAACCAATCAGATTCAAGCATTCAACAGCCCCTTAGTATAATTTTACTATATTGTCATTTTATAATATTATTTCCTGAACCTAAAATAGAATATAACATATATGTTTCCTGGAAATTAATTGCATCTGCATAAAGAAAACAGATTTTAAATGAGCAGAGTATACCAGGTTCACCAACAGGAACAATGATCATCATAATGGTGACTAGAAGATAAAACAATGTAATCGACATTAATTAGAGCTAGTACTTTAGATAGTGACATTTATGTGAGCATTTTTAAAAGTCTGTATTTGTATCTTTATTCACATGCCACTTTACCCTACTCCTTAACGAGAAGTGTGTTTGTGTTTTTAACAAGCACTTTCCATGATAATTGTTCTCCATTTACCATTCTGACAGAGTCTGAGCCGACTGCAGCACCTCCTCTTTGCACACGCTTGAAAAAATCACTTGACTACACTGTGAAATTCAGCAGTAGGAAAGCCTGCTGTCTCCTCACAGGTGCCTTTTGAGTGCATGTCTTTGTTTTTGGCACAAGTCCACCTATGGGACTAGAGAGCTGTAGTTGTGGATCAGCAGAATATCCCCTCCTCTTCATCTTACAGGCCACTTTATCTGACAGACCTCATTAAATATTCATGAAAAACAACTTTGAAAGTGGAACATTTTGAAATTTCAGTCCTTCTGAAAAATGTTTGCTGGTCTTAGCCAGCTGGCCTCCAGGCTAAACCACTAAACCACCAGCCTGACCAGGCTCGGAGACTATGTTAAACTACTGTAGCTAATACCAGCAAACCAGTGTTGGCTGTGTCTTTTGGTAGACAACCTAAAGATTTAAAGGGATAGTTCAGCCAAAAAAAAAAAAAAATTCTTTCTTCATTTACTTACCCTCATGCCGTTCGAACCTGCATGACTTTTTCTTCTGTAGAACATAGAACACATTTTGAGAAATGTCCATACAATGGGTGTCAATTGGCACTAAAACTGTTTGGTTGCCAAAATTCAAAAAGTATTCTTTTGTGTTCTGCTGAAGAAAGAAAGTGGTACCAGTTTGGAATGACACAAGGGTGAATAAATGATGAAATCATTTTAATATTTGGCCATAACAATCTCTATGTTTGTTGTGTCACTTTATCAAATTCTAAACAAACTCCGTTCTGCCCAAAAAAATCCTAAAATCCACCATTTTATATTACATGTATTTGGTCTATTTATACTGTGCATACTGCTTCAACATTTACCATTCTACGATAAAGCCTAGATTGCTACTTTCCCCAGAAGTGAGATAATACTTCCTTATCTCTCACAAATTTTTGCAAAAGACCAAAAAAAGTCTCTTCACAGAATAGTCCCTTAATAGAATTTCTAGAAGAAACAAGCAAAGAAAAACATGCCACCTTCTCACGTTTCCTATTTTTTTCTTAATTAGCAGATTTTTCAGATTTTATGATAATCAAAGGCTGGCATTTACACTCATTGCATAGTCTTACTCAGAAAGATGTTGTGTATACTGTGTGATCATATGCACAGTTTATCATTTCCATTCATTTATTGTCAGATCTAGAGGAATGGATGCATTTACATTTAGTAGGGTTGTAGCATCTCTACTCAAATGTGAATCCACCCTTTAGCTCACTGTATTGTAAAACCAATGGA
>JAROOJ010000028.1:0-120000 GCA_030578275.1 Meda fulgida
CAAACCTCAACTGTGCACATGTGTCAGAGGAACCAGACGATAGGCTTAAATGTTTCCCGGCTTGACTGTTAAAAGCAGATGATTGGCTTTCCAGTGGGAGGGGCGGGACATGTGCATACAACCGCCATCTTTGGCGTTACGGCTTTTCCCTATATAGTTGTATTGAGGATTGAGTAAGTGGCATGTCTCTATATAAATAATCTCTGCCGGTACTAAAATGTGACGTGAAAACACTGCAGATCACTGATTGGTCAGACAGAATCGTCACTACCAGCGTCATTGTATTTGCGAAACATCAAACCCGCTAGATTTAAATAGCCAGTAACAGCCACAGCTGTAGCACCTGTTTTAAAACGACTTGCTTTAAGAAAAAAGAAAGAAAGAAAGAAAGAAAGATAAACTTCAAAAAACGAAATGGCTGAATCGTGTTCAGTGGACGAAGTGCAGACGTTCATCTCGTTGCTTGCCGAGGAGCGGATAAACTATAACGATCAGTCATAATCCCACCCACTTTGAAGAGGTACTCTACAGTGGAAAAGCAACCGAGCTAAAGCTAGCCGAGCCGAGCCGTGCCGTGCCGTACCAAGTCGTACCACGTAGTGGAAAAGCAAGCGAGCCGAACCGAGCCGTACCATGCAGTGCAAAAGCGCCATAACAGCCCTTTCACTCTTTCCTCGTGTCTCTGAATATTGATGATTATGAATTCCTCCTCCTCTCGTGTTGATTCCGAAGGAGTTCTATGAAACACAAGCTCATATTCCACACGTCCTCCACTATGATGACATCATCGACTCAGAGTGGACACTCTGTTTATTGTCCGTGTCCTGTATTCTGCTATTGTGTTGTGTGATTTCTGCCAACGCATGTAGTCAACACACACACACATGTAAACGTGCACATAGACAGTCTATATTATTACATTAGGTTTATTAGACAAATAATGCACAGTGACACATCAATAAATAAATCGCATGTGATATAATCATTAATTATACTGAGCATTGGAAAAAAGACAAACAAAAACAATATGTGAGACTGTTATGCTAAAAACAACAAAAAGTCAACTAATTACAGAGCTTAAATTGACCTCCTATAAAATATTCATTAGAAATTAAAATAATTGCTAAAGGCTTTATGAATTGTAATTTGAAATGTATCCATATTCAGTCAGATTTCTTAATGCAATTGGACTGTCTAAATGAAAATTTACCTCATGTCGTTCCAAACCCATGTGTTATTTCTTTCTAGCACACAAAAGTAGAACTTTTGAGAGAAACAAAAGTCCAAAAGTATGTAAAACAAAGAGTTAAATCAAAGGATCTGCATAAAGTTGATGCAAAAATCACCATTTGTGTTCCACAGAAACAATAAACGCGCACAGTTTTTGAATGTCATGACAGTGCGTAAATTATGATATTCCTGAATTTCTGAAGATTAAACGGTAACACTTTATTTTACAGTGTCCTTGTTACATATGTTACATGTCCTTACCGTAGCAATAACAGTAAATTATGCATAATCACATGCAACTAACCCTGACAAAATCCTACCCTAATCCTAAAGTAAGTACTGTAATATTAAGGAACAACATGTACTTACTAAAGGGTTAGGATTAGGGTTTGGTTTAGGGTTAGTTGCATGTGATTATGCATAATTGACTGTTATTGCTACGGTAAGGACATGTAACATATGTAACTATGACAATATAAAATAAAGTGTTACCAAATTGCGACCATTTGGACAGTGTTCTCACGTTGATGTCCTTTTTTGCTCCTTTTACACAAATACTTTCTTTGGTTTGAATAATAACCACATACAGTTTTTGAATGATATGACAGTGCATAAATAATGATATTCCTGAATTTCTGAAGATTAAACCTTCTATGCGACCACTTTTTCCAGGTTGATGTCACCTTTCACACAAAGACTTTCTCTGGTTTGCTCTCAGCCGTGGAGGGAGGGTTCGCTTTTCCTCCTCGTCCAAAAACAGGAATAGCTGGCGCTCCAGGGGAGGCGGAGCCTAAATATAGCACAGCCCCGCCCACCAGCATCAGCACGGTCACGCCCCATCCCAGGTAGAGCGCCGGTCCGAGTTCACGCTTGAGTGGCGCGGCGACACTCGGGTCGTAGAAATCCCGAATCACGACGTGCGCGGTCCAGCACACCGGCACTAGGAAGAAAAACGCACCTAGGAGGAAAAGCACCGCGCCGACCTGCGCCATCCGAGCCTTGGAATCGTGAGCGTCGCCGAGGCAACGCGTGCACTTCAGCCCGGTTACGCTGAGCGGGACCGCTAGCAGACACAAGAACAGCGACAACACGCACAGGCCGCGGCACATCTGCGCGGAGCCTGAGAGCGCGAGCCCCGAGTCGTAGACTTTACACT
Source organism: Meda fulgida (assembly GCA_030578275.1). Taxonomy (NCBI): domain Eukaryota; kingdom Metazoa; phylum Chordata; class Actinopteri; order Cypriniformes; family Leuciscidae; genus Meda; species Meda fulgida. The sequence goes on from JAROOJ010000028.1 coordinate 2,387, forward strand.
GCAATCGGCCCCGCTCCGACAGACACGTCATCCACAGCCCCTCCCACAGCACCTGCGACACCACCAGCTCGTCCCCCACGAACGCAGACACACGCCACCAGGGGGCGGCGCACACCAGGACCCCGAAACCCCAGCCTGCGATGCCCAGCGCCAGACCCATCACCTGAAGACTCGTGTTCGCCATGATGGATGACTGATTCACTCTGTAAAAGACAATGGAGTTTAAAATACAATAAAATAAAAAGTGTGTGTGTGTACATTCGCTAGGTTTCGAAAAAAAGTTTTATGACCCTCCCTTAATAATACATAAATATAAAAGTAACAAATTTATTTATTTATAATACTTTTCGAATTTGCGCCTGCCTCCCACGACGGACTCCCGCTCTGAGTTGAGGAGGACCGGTTACATTTAGATGTGTGTATAAACCTCACTCCCCTGGCCTCAAGAGGCGTGACTGAGGCCCTGTCCCAAACGGCACCCTAAACACTACTGGTCTTCCTACGAGTCCGCACTTTCGTGACGTAACTCCTCTTTTCACTGTCGGGTAGAAGTTTGCTGCGGAGCTCGCTTCAGTGCCGGCTCGCCAAAAGTGTGCATTGAGCGCAAAGGGGTGCTCACGGGGACCCTTCTGAAACCTAAAATGACCTAAAAAAGTCCACAACAACGAAAGTGCTTATTTTTGGGACAGGGCCTAACAGTAGTAGCTTTTTAGCATGCTTGTTAGCGCACAAGCTGGAGACCAGGGTTCGAATCCCGGTCGGAGCAAGTCGAGTAGGACCAGTTACATATATAATGCATATATTTATATTTAATGTAATGATCTACAAAGAGATTAATAAACTTTAAAAAGATCATTTTTAGACTGTACTAAGTTAATAACTAAGTTTTATAACAATTTAGTAAACAACAACTTTAGTAAAATAATCTGACATTGCTGTTTAAAATATTTTAATAAAAAAATATATAATCTTTTTATAGATGGAATTAAATTATGCTTTATTCATGTTTGCATAATTATTATTAACTACATACAGTATTTCTAATAATTACAAACACTATAATCACTAACACTGAATTTCACTATGACTGTCGGTTAAGTAGAGAAACTACTAATCTCTGTAATACTTCGGGTTATTAGGTTCCATTAGTTGATTTTAGTTAATGCATTAACTAACAACGAGCAGCACATTTGCTACATTATTTTTTAATGTTTGTTAACATTCACCGTTCATTGTGTTCATGTTAGCTCATCTCCATTAAACAATATTACCAGATACAACAACTGACTTTAATAGTGCAATAGTAATGTTGAAATTAACATTAACAAGATTTAAAAAAATGTTTAGAAGTATTTTTCATTGATAGTTCATGTTACTAAAATCTCTTGACAAGAATTCTGTATGAACTGTTACTAAAATGACAGCAACAAAAACAAACAATATTAAAAGTATCTATTTTGCTAATTGATTTTGAATGTTTTCAGCAGATGAAGTGGAAAGTCTTCAGTACTTACAGTGTCTGAGGAGCGTCTGTGTGTCGAGCTGATGTTGTTCAACTTTCATCTGTGTGTGTAGAAACACTCTCTTTGTTCTCACATGTGGGAGTAAATCAGCATCTGAGCGACGGACAACATCATCTCATCATTATGTGAACACACACATTGATACAGCATGCACTTATGCAAGCGCCCACACACACACACACACACACATACAAGAGCTACAGTCATGCAAACATACACACCACAGATACATTTACTGTGTATTCATTAGAAGTCAACTAATAAACATGTTTCTCTGGTCACACCAGAGCAGTAGGTGGCAGTATAGAGTCATGTGAGATTAGCACATCTAAGACTGTCATAGTAAGAAGAAATACCTTCAGATGTTTACATGACCTCATGTCATTATTTTCCTGCCAATTTGCCACTATTCACTTATTTTCTCTATTCACCAAAACTGTTTAATCTGTTTGTTGCTGGAACTTTGATGTGCCTGGCCTTGTACTCTTACACTGCTGTTGTTTTCTGTTGTGTTTGTTACAGGACAAACACAAAAGACACTGTATTTCTTCCAGTTTGTCTATGCATGATGACTCAAATGCACTTTATGTAAAATTTAAAAAATACTAATAAATATGACTGTCTGAGCTTCAAGAAATCACTTCATTGCTGGACCCACCAGGACTTCTAAAAGTGAAATTACAGGATTTGCATGTTTGTGGGCAAGTCGTGCTTTCTTTGAACTGAAATGGCTCATTTGAATATCAGTCACGTGATCACACTGTTCATTTTCCTGCCTGTACTTTCAGTTTGTTTTTTTTCCATTCAGCCTCCACAGAAAAATAGATGGAGATCATACAGCTAAATTAAAATATTGATTCATTCATTTGAAACTTGCAAACATCAGCTACATTCATGTTATTTTATTTTGAAATATTCACAAAACACATGAAACAGTAGATTTGGAAGAGGACGACAAATATAGTTCTTAAGTAAATAAATAGAAATGTAACTCTTTATTCTTTTTAAAGAAAACAAATAGATCTCATCTCTGAAGTTTTATAGTATTTTGCAGAGTTAGACACAAGCAACATTACAATGAGTGTGTTTCTTTAAAAGTTTTTATAGATTTGGCTTGTAATCCCCACATTTGTATGTGTATTTCTACCTGTTTTCAGGAGACACATGTATTCTACCTTTGGTCTGATACTTATTTTTACATTTCAAACCTATTCATTGGAGTACTTGCCATGACTAATATGACAAGCATTAAGACAGAGTAAACATTGGTAGGTCAGGCCCAAAACATACAGTAGTTCTGCAAGATATTTGTCTTTAAGTCACACACACACACACACACACACACACACACACACACACACACACACACACACACACACACACACACACACACACACACACACACACACACACACACACACACACACACACACACACACACACACACACACACACACACACGCACACACAGGGACTCTGAGCGACAAGCATAACTGCGAGAGACATGATGGCATCATTATATAAAGGTCAGTCTAAGTTAAATAACCTAATGTGAAACTGCTAGTTTAATACCATACGGAGAAATTCATCATATACTGTGCTTTTTGTTGCTGGTTGTTGACAGCTTTAAACTGTAAATCAGAAAGTAAACAGTGAAGATAATCTTCATTTGTATTTAGTCGCTATGTTACACCCTTAAATTTCTACTATTCAGTTCTACTAATTAATTTGATAAAATATATTTGTATCAAAGTATCATGATTAAAATACTGTGTGATGTGACCAAAATAATGGCGAGGATAATGTCATCTGTCTTCAATGCCAATTTGAATCCCCATTCTTAAACTAAAGTGAAACTTAAACTTAAACTAAATGTGACACAGCCTGTTAGCAGCTCAAAAAGTTATTTTAGCATACTTGTTAGCGCACAAGCTGGAGACCAGGGTTCGAATCCCGGTTGGAGCAAGTCGAGTAGGACCAGTTACATATATAATGCGTATATTTATATTTAATGTAATGATCTACAAAGAGATTAATAATGCATACCAAACATCATTCACAATGTTTGGTATGCATACGTCAGTTCTCACAATGTTACATAACCAGCACATAACTACAAATGAATCATCCATTGTTACATTTATGACACTGTTGATATGTATGGTATTTACAGGGATGTAAGTGTTGACTGCTCATATTTTTGCTGCAACTTGGAGAATAAAAAATTATTATTAACTTTTACACGGCGTAATCATGATCTTACAGATGTGATGCTCCTAATAAAGCCTGATGATCAATGAATGTGATGTACTTCAATCAGAAAGTGTGCTGTTCATCTGTGACCACCAGATGGCCACAACGTACGTGGTGTTGAAATGCTTTGAGTAATGATGAGATACAGTTAATCATAACTCTGTTAAAACTCACATGAAACCGGTGGCACTTTCGGCTCATCCTCGTATTTTAGTCTGTGTTATTCAGCGTGTTCTTTGCCAATGTCAAAAGCAAAGGACTATGTGTGTGCATTTATTGATATTAATGATCTGTGTAGTTCTTTGTCATGTAGGAGCAATTCAAGACGGTTTCCCATCCACTATAAAATCTGGGCTTATTTATTTTATAAAGTTCCTTTTATCTAATCGGCATTAGACTTTGTGACTTTCCTATTCTTGCTATATAGTAAATTTAACTATATAAATTGCTAAAATTTGATATAATATTCATTTTATTATAAAGCAAAAACACGCGAAAAGGTAGTGGAAAGTGCAAATAAGCTCACGAGTGATCCTCTGCAGCCATCTACTGGTTATAGTGGTAATTTCATGTCATGAGTAAATAAATGGGTCTGGTGAAATAGCTAAAACATACATGGGGATGAAAAGCAGGCACGTTTAATCATCTAGAGCTCCAGCTAATGACATGAACTGTTTGACAGGTGATGCACATGATCTGAGGATTGTGTTACTGGGAGTCTCTGGAGCTGGAAAGAGTTCAATAGGAAATGTAATACTGGGTCGAGAGGCATTTAAAGAGAGCAGAACCAGAGAGAGTGAGAAACAGAGAGGAAGAGTTGAAGACAGAAAGATCTCCATCATCAACACTCCAGGATTCTTCAACACTGAACTGACTGATGAAGAGATGAAGAATGAAACAATGAAGAGTCTTTATCTCTGTTATCCTGGTCCTCACGTCTTCCTGCTCATCGTAAACCTGGAGAACTTTGAGGAGGACAAGAGGAACCTTGTGGAGCAAATTCAGGAGATCTTTGGAGCTCAAGCTTTGAAGTTCACCATGATTCTGTTTACTGGAAGAGAAAAAATAACAATTAGAAAATGGAAGCTCGTTATGGATAGTCGAAAGTTTCAGAACCTCGTCAAACACTGCAGAGGTAAATATCATGAGATCAACAGTAAAAGTGAGATTACTCCAACTCACATCACAAAGCTTCTGGAGAAGATTGATGAAATCGTCCAACAGAATGATGGCCAGCATTATGACATTTCCATTTACTTAAGAACTCCAATAAAGAGCAGAAAAGAAAAAGAGAAAGAATTGAAAGTGCAAGAGACAAAACAAGAGCAGATAGAAATAGTGCGGGAGACGATTCACATGCACGTTGTAAAGAAAAAGAGCACAAGACGTGTGGTGATAGTTTCACATGAAAACAGGAATGATGAAGAGGAGGCAGTAAAACAATCAGTAAAATCACAGAGAAACTCTCTTGAAAATATGGGAGAACCGAATACAGTCCAGAACCCAGCAAATTATTGGAAAACAAGCGGAACAGAAAAATGGGACCAGAATAAACAACTTACAGCAAGAGAACAACATCCAACTCAAGCAGGTGAGAACTTGTACTTTATTACACTTTTCCCAAATATCACAACATGTTTCTTGAAAAGTAAATTGAAATGAATCTCTTATTTGTCTGCTCTACAGTGTCACAGTCCATACAGAATAGAGATATGAAACCCGGTAAGCACACAGATCTCAGGATCGTGATTGTGGGTAAAACTGGAGCTGGAAAGAGCGCAACCGGAAACACCATCCTGGGACAGAAGGAGTTTAAAGAAGAATTTTCTACTGAATCTGTGACTGAGAGATGCCAACAATATCAGCGGAGGGTAAAGGGTCGAATCATCTCAGTGATCGACACTCCAGGACTGTATGACACATCAATCAGTGAAGATCAACTGAAGAATGAGGTAGTGAAGTGTGTCTACATGTCTGCTCCTGGTCCTCATGTGTTTCTGCTGGTCATCAGACTGGACATGAGATTCACAGACGAGGAGAAAAACTCAGTCAAATGGATTCAGAAGAACTTTGGAGAAGAAGCTGTTCATCACACCATCGTTCTGTTCACTAGAGGAGATCAGTTAAAAACATCTATAGAGGAGTTTCTGACAAAAAACAAGCAAATTAATGATCTAATTATAAAGTGTAAAGGTGGTTATCATGTGTTCAATAACACAGATGAAGAAAATCACTCACAGGTCACTGAACTGCTGGAGAAAATAGAAAGAATGGTGAAGGAGAACGGAGGAGAGCATTACACTAATGAGATGTACAAGAAAACCCAGAGGAAAATAGAGGAAGAAGAGAAGAAGCAGAGAGAGGAAGAGGAGAGACGGAAGTCAGAAGAAGAACAACAGATAAGGGATGATGAAAGAATGAGGTCGATGAGTAATATTAAAGGAGTGGCATTAGTGGGAACAGGAGTTTTAGCGTGTGCAGGAGCAGCAGTAGCTTTAATACCAGGACCAGCAGCAGCTGGATTAGCTGGATTAGCTAGATTAGCTGCAGGAAGTCCAGCTTTAATCTCAGGAGCAAAAGCAGCTGGAGGTGCAGTACTGGCCTCTGCTGCTAAAGGAGCCACAGTATCTGAAGCTTTAATGGCAGGAGTCGCAGCTGCTGGAAATGCAGCTCTGGCCTCTGTTAATAGTGGAGCATCACTTACTGCTGCTTTCATTGGAAGCAAGACATCATGCACACAACAAAATCCCCAGAGTTAAATGAACTCTGCTCAGAGTACACATGTTCTCACTCTAAATAGTGTTAAAATAACTCTGAATCAAAGTTAATGAGATCATTAAGGGATTAGCTAAGTGATGATTGAGCATTAGTGATGAACGCCTGCTGTTAACAAGCAGAATCACTGAAGGACAGAGACACACAAGAACTACAACTGACTTCAGACACAGTCTTAGATGAAATCCACTGAAGATAAAAGAAGACATTAAGTCTTTGAAGATCTCAGCAGAGGAGGATTAAACAACTCCACAAACAGCATTACCAGCTTCACTTATTACTAACCAGACTCACTTTATTTCTGTCAGACGTCTACAGAAGCTCTTATTGGGAATTAACAGAGGTTTAGTTGCTGATGTTTTATTGAAAATATTTTGTGACCATTATGGTGATCAGTCTTTCTTTTAGTTGGGCAGTTTGATTTTTGGCTTTTTTCTTTTTGATGAGTTTTTTGTCTTTGAAACAGTGATTCACAAAATGCACAAGTTTTTGCAAAGGAAGCTGGAAATGCATGCTTTTTAAACAAAGGAAGTACAACACAATTTTAGAGAACACATAAGCTGACTTCATAAAGTCACTGTAAAGATCTGACTTTCCTGACTGCAACATCACTGTGCAAGTCTTTTCCTTAAGCATTTCTGGTAGTGCCATTCTTATAATCCAGAACTGTCAAAACAAATTTAGTAGAGCACATTTAAAAAAAAAAGAAGCTTTGACTTATTCAGCTAGCCTTGAATGTACAAGAATTCCTGAAAAGCCTGTTGGGAAAAGCCTGATATAGCAAAATACTGATAACACAGACTGATAAACACTGATACAGGTGATACTGATACATTAATCACGAAGCGTAATGACGCAACAGTTTGGCAGGTGCTATTCATGCTTTTGACCAACAGATGGCCACAACATACACCCTGTCAAAATGCTCCAGGTAAAGAAGTGACAGATCATTAAAAGAAACAGGACAAAGCATATCATATGTACAACAATGTGAGTTTAATTATGTGAGCGTCAAAAAATAATATGTGAAATGGATACACAATGGCAGCCCTAACGGAAAGAAGATATTATAATAATAGAAGAACTTTGGAGGAAGAAGCTACAAGTTAAAGTTTAGTTTAGATTATAACTGTGGCATGGCCAGAGGTGTCAAATCCAGGGTCAGAAAGTAAAATTCCTGCCATATTTTTATTTCACCCATGAACTCACACAGCAAAAACCCCTGTGTTAATGAACTCTCATGGGAGTTTATTTGGCTCCAGACTCAAGAGTGTTAAAGTTAATGATATAATTAAGTGATTGATTGAGTGATGACTGATTATTATTGAAGACACCTGATGATAACAAGCAGAATCACTGAAGGACAAAGGCACATTTTTTAAGTTTCCATTATCGTGGTCAGTGTTTACTTTAGTTGGGATCTTGACCCTTGAACTGTTAATGTTAGTTTTTTTTTTAATTTGAAATCATTAAGAAACTCATTCTGCTTTTTCCAATATAACCCACAATATATCTTAAAAGTTGTTCTGATCCAAAGAATTTTGTTTGAAGTTTGGACTTTGGACACACAGACATCAACAATCCACCTGTGATTCTCACCAATGGGGACAATAATAAAGCATGTTGCATTGCATTCTGGGTGCCACCAATCAAAACTCATCCATGGCTCCCATCATGCATTACGGTGTGAATAAATTATGATCTGAATTTTCTTAGTAATTTCCTTTTCCTAATTGAATATTCTGTTTGTCACCATTGTTGAGACTTATACGCTGAATATTGAATCTGTGTGTGCCTAAAACAAAGACTTACTACTTTATCAGAACAACTTTAAAGGAACCATTTAGATTATACAGAAACTCTGTGATTCTGCAATGACCAACACACTCTTATGCTAAGAGAAGGCTCTAAATGAGTTCAGTGACTCTGATCAAATGATGATGATGATGTGTAAACATAAAACCATCTGACTGTTATAATTCAATTACAGCAGTAAAACAAAAGATTAAGTTAAATAAACAAAGGTCACCTGCCCAACAAAAACAAACACTGATCACCCTAATGGTGACTAAAAATGTAGATTTGCTCCAGTGATTCTGCTTGTTATCATCAGGTGTCTTCAATAATGCTCAATCATCACTCAATTAATCATTTAATCAGCTCATTAACTTTAACACACTTGATTGTTAATTTAACACTCATATTTGAACAATATTGAGTCTGGAGCCAAATAATCTCCCATGAGAGTTCATTAACACAGGAGTTTTTGCTGTGTGAGTTCATGGGTGAAATAAAAATATGGCAGGAATTTTACTTTCTGACCCTGGATTTGACACCTCTGGGCATGGCAAAATGTAAATATAAGTTAAATGTGAGATGATGAGTTACAGCAATTGCACACACTCAAGGTGCCTCGGCCAAAAACATACTTCTGCATAAATGTCAAGTAGCCTCGTGTGTGTCTAAATATATAAAACTATGCAGGCCAGAGTGAGGGAATCAGCGGTTTCAGTTTCAGTGGTTCTCCGGCCAGGACAGAGAGAGAGAGATATTACACCGGCAGTTTATAAGAGTTATCGGTACGTTAGAATCTGCCTGCACAAACACCATTATATACTCTTTAACATGTTAATCAGATAAACAACACAGAAAAGTGACACGACAATGTACTCTCGCTACAGAACCAGAAGCATTTGGGTGGAATAGAGAGACACAAGAGTCCTGTTGGTAAAGCACCAGATATGGCGGATCTGTGTCTTCACGTTGGTGTGATTGACCCTTCGCAAAGACCCGCCCCCCTTAGTTACTGTCGCTATGTCCGACAAGCTACGCCGCTCTCATGTTCTCACGCAGTGAGAAATACATCGCGGAGCAGACAGGAGACTGACAGACAGGACAGACCAGGTTACTTTTCGGTTACTTTTGATATTAAACATATTAAACAAAGTCTCACCTTTCAAATTTGGTCATTTTTTAAAATAAATTTAAACAATAAATACCGTTTTGTGGCTCTTTAATGTGTATGACAGATCGCTGTAGAGCCTCAGTTAAAGCTGCTCGTGAGCCGATCATCTCTTCCTTCTAGTTCATTTATAGCATCAAATAAGCATGAATGAACAGAAGAAGGAATGTTGTTTTAACCGCGGAAAGGCGTCAGTACACTCCGTTTTTCAAGTTCAAATCCTCCCATGTTAATCTACTATCTCTCCTGACTGCTTTGTCGGACAAAATGGCGGATTGCGAAGTATGATTGGTCAGATTACCTGTCGATCAAGCTCCAGGCGAAGGGTCAATTGAGGCGACTGGAGCTTTAAGTGCCATTGGATTTCCAGTGCTTTTACTGGGTGTCGGTGCTGGGTTGGCATATGGTGCACATGGGGAAAGCGGGCTTTCACTATTATGGAGTGGGCTTCAGTCTGTGGGCGTTTTCAGAGGCAGTTTGGCTGGGATGCCATTACCGGCTGTCGCGGGGGGGGGGGGGGGGGGGGGGGCAGCTTTATCCTCATAAACTGAGCTTTTGATCTTTATAGACACTTAAGCCCCTTTCATATAGCGCTTTGAACCCGGCAAATTGCCAGAGTACCTTCTGTGTGAACGCAAACCCGACACGGGATCGATGCCGGGTTGGGGACCGAGTAACATTGCCGTGTTCAGAACCGGAACGCGCGCTGTGTGAACAAAAGCCAGAACCAATGCTGTATAAGGGGTGTGTCGTAGTGATGATGCACAAGCCTTTGCAATGAGTAGTTATCGTGCGACTCAGTTGCTCTAGAAGAAAGTTTGTGTTCGTCATCGATACAAGAAAGAACGAAAAAATGTCTGCAAACTGGACTGAAGTAGAGACCCGAGAGCTCCTTGCAATCCGCGCCGAAGCTGAGATCGTTCGCCAGCTTTGTGGAATGGTACGTGATGCGTTAGTGTACGACCGAATCCGAAAAAAAATGATCGAGCGAGGTTTCTCGAGATCGAAAGCGCAGATCATAAGTAAACTTTTCGACGCATACCTTGCACGTCACATCCAACGTCACGCGTCTTTCCGGAACATACACGGGTTGTGTGTGAACGCGCTCTCTGATTCCGGCAAATCACTGGCAGTGTGAATGAAGCGAAATCAAACGAACCCGGGTCATATCCCGGGTCACTTTATCCGTGTATTTCCCGGAATCTCTGTGTGAAAGGGGCTATCCTGACCATTTAACTTGAATGAGTCTTATAATAGGGCCCCCAGCATGCATTGCAGCATGTCACTGTTCTTGAGATTCCTACGTTGATTATTGATTTCTTTTTGTGTTTAAAATATGTTTGGGTACAGTGTTAATTTTTTTTTTTTTTTTAAATTGTCATGGCACAGGGGTGCTTTTTGTTGCTGGTAGTTGACATCATTGAACAGTACATCAGAAAGTAAATAGTGAAGATAATCTTCATTAGCATTTAATTGCCATGTTACAACCTTAAATTTCTACTATTCAGTTCTACTAATCAATTTTATAAAATATATTTGTATACAAGTACAGAGTATCATGAATAAAATACAGTATGAACTCAAAAGTTAAGAGCGTAATTGATGATATTGCTCCTGTGAAAGTCAGGAGAAAGAATGGCAGACAGAAAGCACCTTGGAGAAACTCAACAGCAGTGCAAAATATGAAAAGACAATGCAGAAAAGCAGAGCGCATGTGGCGGAAGACAAAACTTGTAGTCCATTATAACATCTACAAAGACAGCATCCATGCTTTCAATAAGGAACTAGGCAAAGCTAGACAGACTTTTTTCTCAAATATTATAAACAGCAACATAAACAACACACGCACTCTTTTTGCTACTGTAGAGAGACTGACAAACCCCCCAAGCCAGATTCCCAGTGAAATGCTCTCAGACAGCAAGTGCAGTGAGTTTGCTTCTTTCTTCTCTGAGAAAATCAATAATATCAGAAAGGTGATCAGCACATCCTTGAGCCGCACTGGGGTCAGACAGATCAGACAACAGCCTGAGAAAGTAGTCACTATGTCTGATTTCAAAGAAATTGATGGCAAAATTTTGGAAGAAATCGTACAGCACCTTAAAACATCAACCTGTGCCCTTGACGCACTTCCCACATCTTTCTTCAAAACTGTGTTACACAGCTTAAAAGCAGATCTCCTAGAAGTGGTAAATGCCTCACTTCTCTCTGGGAGTTTTCCGAACTCCCTGAAAACTGCAGTTGTCAAGCCCCTCCTGAAAAAGAGCAATCTGGATAAGACCATATTAAACAACTATATACCGATCTCAAATCTTCCTTTCATAGGCAAGATCATTGAAAAAGTTGTCTTCAATCAGCTGAACAAATTTTTAAGCTCGAATGGATACTTTGACTACTTTCAATCTGGTTTCCGACCGCATCACAGGACAGAGACAGCGCTCATAAAGATAATAAACGATATTCGCTTAAATACTGACACAAGCAAATTATCAGTTCTAGTACTACTCGACCTCAGTGCTGCATTTGACACTGTCGATCACAACATACTTCTTGACAGGCTGGAAAACTGGGTCGGGCTTTCTGGGATAGTCCTAAAATGGTTCAGGTCATACTTAGAAGGGAGAGGTTATTATGTGAGTATAGGAGAGCATAGGTCTGAGTGGACATCTATGACATGCGGAGTCCCTCAAGGCTCAGTTCTTGCGCCACTCTTATTCAACCTGTACATGCTCCCAATGAGCCAAATAATGAGAAAGAACCAAATCTCTTACCACAGCTATGCAGACGACACACAGCTCTACTTAGCCCTATCGCCTAACGATTACAGCCCCATTGACTCCCTTTGCCAATGCATTGATGAAGTAAACAATTGGATGTGCCAAAACTTTCTTCAGTTAAACAAAGACAAAACTGAAGTCATTGCGTTTGGAAACAAAGATGAAGTTCTCAAGGTGAACGCTTACCTTCAGTCTAGGGGTCAAACAACTAAAAATCAAGTCAGGAGTCTGGGTGTGTCTCTAGAGTCAGACCTTAGTTTCAGTAGTCATGTCAAAGCAATAACTAAATCAGCATACTATCATCTGAAAAATATTGCAAGAATTAGATTCTTTGTTTCCAGTCAAGACTTAGAGAAACTTGTGCATGCTTTCATCACCAGCAGGGTGGATTACTGTTATGGACTCCTCACTGGCCTTCCTAAAAAGACCATTAGACAGTTGCAGCTCATACAGAACGCTGCTGCCAGGATTCTGAGCAGAACCAGAAAATATGAACACATCACACCAGTCCTCAGGTCTTTACACTGGCTGCCAGTTACATATAGAATTGATTTTAAAGTTTTATTGCTGGTGTATAAATCATTCAATGGCCTAGGACCTCAATACATTGCAGATATGCTCACTGAATATAAACCCAACAGATCACTCAGATCATTAGGATCACATCATCTAGAAATACCAAGGGTTCACTCTAAGCATGGTGAGTGTGCTTTTAGCTACTATGCCAGCCGTAGCTGGAACCAGCTTCCAGAAGAGATCAGATGTGCTCCTACAGTAGTCACATTCAAATCCAGACTCAAAACACTTCTGTTTACCTATGCATTTACTGAATGAGCACTGTGCCACTGCTCGTCCAACTGTTTGTACTGTATTTTATTTAATGTTTTAATTATTCTGATTTTATTTGATTATTTCTGTATTTTATCTTTTATTCTAAACTGTTTTAATTTTTCTGATTTCTTCTGTTTTAATTTCTTCTATGTAAAGCACTTTGAATTACCATTGTGTATGAAATGTGCTATATAAATAAACTTGCCTTGCCTTGCCTATGATGTTACCAAAATAATGATGAGGGATTGTCGTCTGTCTTCTATGCCAAGTTTGAATCACCATCCTAAAGGAATGTGACACGACCTGTTAGTTCACATGTCACAGTGCTCAAAAAGTTATTTTAGCATCATTCACAATGTTTGTATTCATATGTCAGTTCTAGTAATGTGTCGTTCATGAACGATTCGTTCATTTTGAACGTTCACTTTGAACGAATCTTTAATGACTCGGGACAATAGACATCATATGTAGACGCCCTATCGACCGCTGCTGCCTATTGGCACGGACGAGAATTGGAGCCGCCATCTTAAACCGGTCATCCGCTCCGCTCAGTGTAATCAGAATGGCAGGTGAAATGAGCTGTCAGCGCATTAAATTAATCATATCTCACTGAATACTGAACTGATTTTCACGCGTTTTTTTTTTTTGCTGCAAAGGTCATTCATGTAGCTATGATACAGGACACATGGTTCGGCGTATTTTAATATCCATAGTAGGCTCAACAGTAATATAATATTCTGATTTAAGATATAAAGTGACCAGACACAATATATGTGATGAAGGATATAATGTATTTATAAATCACACTATAAATATTATATAGAAGCAGAAACCGATAGTTTCAGTAAAGTAAGATATTTTAATAAGTTGAAGAAACAATTTATGATTTGTGACACACACATACACACAAACAAACATGGACACACACACACACACACACACACACACACACACACACACACACACACACACACACACACACACACACACACACACACACACACACACACACACAACCCGAACGCAGCCACCAGTAATAATAATTGAGAAGAAGCTTTTCAACGTGTTTGCATCCGTAATTTCTAAAAATTAAATTCGGACAACATCAAGCCTAGCCTATACCTTTTTATTGTATGTGGATGGAGGGGGAAATGTCGAGACAAAAGCCCTATTCGGATTGACTTTACAAGGGTAGATGTCAGTAAGTCATTAATATAATTTTACCACAGGACTTCTGTAAAATCGCATGTGATAAGATATAGGTTATCAATAAAACTAGAAGTTGGAGCAGTAACACAATTTGCGCATCGCTGTAATGTGTGTATAACATTGCTTCCTGATATTTATGTGCACAAACACAAATAACCTATACAACAGGGCAGTTGAATGCTTATCTGATAACCTAGAAGCTCTTGTAATTATTACTTTAACAGTTACCCCACTCCTCTCCATGCCGGGTGAACACCGGCTGATGCAGTAAACAGCATTTCACAACGGTTTCAGTACAGTAATAGAAAATATCATTTCTCCTTCTCGATTATCTGGTAATATTCTATTCACAAAATACAACCAATAGTTGTAATTGGTTACAATTGGGACTCATTCATACTTCAACTATCAGCATAATAATCTCATCAACCGAGCCATGATCAATGCTATTCTGGGCATTCTTTTGTACGATGTCCCCAGAACGCATTGCACAAACACATCTGAAAGCAATTTCTCTTGCAATTTTTGCCATAACAAATACAACAAAAAAAGAAAACAATAATGTTAAAAATTAATAAGTCAAACTGCACTACTAAAGCACACACTGATCATCATAATGGCGACTTCAGTCAATCTGGTTAGTGATAAGTGACTCTGGCAATAAGTGTACTGCCATGCATTTAAACTTTTTAAAAGAAAAAAGTGTGTGTGTGTGCGTGCATGTGTTTATTGTCTTAACTTGACATCAAACAAACGTTGGATTTAGACGTCATACGTTGGATCGTGACCCGACTTTCATTTTCAACCAAAATCCAACGTCTGAACGACATTTGAGTCTTCAAGGTCTATAATGCTTCTCGAGGTCAGAGAGGTGATGTTTACTGCACAGCCCAGCCAGCTGACCTTCTCAACCAACCATACAGCACTAAATAGATTCAGTACTAACACAGGTTTTGGTGGTATTATAATGATCTTTCCAGTGCACCATCTTGATCTTATAAATATGGTGTACAAGAATTCCTGAAAAGTCTGTTGGGAAAAGCCTGATATAGCAACAGTGATACTGATACATTAATCACGATGTGTAATGACGCAACGGTTTGGCAGGTGCTATTCATGCTTTTGACCAACAGATGGCCACAACATACACCCTGTCGAAATGCTTCAGGTAAAGAAGTCACAGTCAAGTGCTTGGATCATTAAAAGAAACAGGATCATGTGAGTTTGACAATGTGAGTGTTAAAAATAATAATATGTGAAATAGATACACAGTGGCAGCCTTTATGGAGAGAAAATATAATAATATAATAACTTTGGAGGAAGAAGCTACAAGTTAAAGTTTAGATAAGATTGTAACTGTGGCAAAATGTAAATATAAGTTAAATGTGAGATGATGAGTTACTCCATTCAAATTACAGCAATTGCACACACTCAAGGTTCCTTGTCCAAACACACACCTGTGCATAAATGTCAAGTAGGCTTGTTGCACCACTGCCCTGTGTGTGTCTAAATATATAAAACTATGCAGGCCAGAGTGAGGGAATCAGCGGTTTCAGTTTCAGTGGCTCTCCAGCCAGGACAGAGAGAGAGAGATTACGAGAGTTATGAGAGTTATCGGTATAGAATCTGCTTGCAAAAACAGGGGGACTCAATATTTGCTCTTTAACAGGTTGATCAGGTAAACAACTCAGAGAAGCGACACGAGAACACACTCTCACTCCAGAACCAGAAGCATTTGGGTGGAAAAGAGAGACACAAAAGTCCTGTTGGAAAAGCAGCAGATATGGCGGATCTGTGTCTTCACGTTGGTGTGATTGAGGCGACTGGAGCTTTAAGTGCCATTGGATTTCCAGTGCTTTTACTGGGTGTCGGTGCTGGGTTGGCATATGATGCACATGAGGAAAGCGGGCTTTCACTATTATGGAGTGGGCTTCAGTCTGTGGGTGTCTTCAGAGGCAGTTTGGCTGGGATGGCATTACCGGCGGTCGGGGGGGTGGCAGCGGCTGCAGTGGTGGGGATCTCCGGTGTGAAGTGTGTCTCTGCGGTCGCTGTAGCCGGAGTTACTGGAGCAACTGTTTCAGCCATCATCTCAGCGGTCGTAGCAGCAGAATCTGCCCGAAGTGCAAGAGCCAAACAGGAGGCAGAAGTCAAAAGCCTCATCTTTACAGTGGGCTGTGGGGTTTTGTTGGAGATGGGTATGTCATTTATTTTGGGGCAAAGAAACAGAACCATTCCAGGAGGAACAAACAGAAGCAGGGAGGATGAGGATGAGGATGATGAAGATCATGAGATGAATGCTGAGGACAAACACAAGAGAAGGAGAAAGAGAAGAAGGAACAAAAAGAAAATTAAAATCTCTGACTGATTTGAAGAATATCTTTTAGGGATCATAAACAATAATATCAATGGTGTCTGTTTAGTGCTATAAGAATGTTAAATTGAGATCAAAAGCCTAGATGATCGGCTATTTTATGTGTGAAAACTAAATGATTATCAGCGAATTTAACAATATTCCATTAGTTAATCCATATAGAAAGCTTGAATTGTCTAACTTTAAACAAAACAATTCAAAACGAAAACAAACCCACTAGCCTACTCTGCTTATGAGTATATTCATATAGATTATTCTGTATGAAGTGTGCATTTCTCTCTATAGGCGCGCTCACTGCGAAGATGACGAGTCAGCATTGTCAACTTAATCTTTGCAGCCCGACACTGACACAGAAAACACTAGTTTATTAATAAAAAATTAAAACGTTTCCTTGCTATATTTGACACATTCATAATCATTACTTTTGCCGGTTCTTTGTGACAGCTGTTATGTGTGTTATTGGCAGCGACACCATCTGGTTACATGAACGCCTCACAAACGCATCAACACTAGAACATGGAGATTTTATTTCGCACAACCCTTTTAGATATTCTATAATTAAATAAACGATAAATAAACTAATATTCAAAAATTGTGACTCATCCCTCCATGGAATCTCTTGTTTCTTTTTCCATATCATCACTCACGTCTCACCCATTTCCGAAGGGGATTATAAACATTTCTTCCTTGGTTCGCTTTTAGACCTATTATTTTCATATTCTTTACTGTGGTAAAGTAGAAAAACACTGTAGGACAGATAGCCTACATTTTTACTTGTACGTCAAATTCCTTTTTTTTTTTTTATTCCTTTTGGAATATTTTTATTTGTTCTTGTCTCATCTCTTTCTTTTGCTCTTTTATTCTGTTTTTTTTTCTTCCTCTTGTGTTACCTTTTCTTTTCTGCTCTTTGTTTTAGAAACTGAGTAAATCTCATTATTGTAATGCTGGCCATCATTCTGTTTAATGATTACATACATTTCCTTTAGAGGTTTTTGATGTGAGTTGGATTAATCTCACTTTTACAGGTGATTGCATGACATTTATCTTTGCAGTGACTGACTATGTGCATTGTGGCATAAATAAATTAGGCAGCTGAATTCTTTTGCTATATATATTCGATTTTTTTGTAATCATCACCATTGATGAGGTTTGTATGATGAGTATTGATTTGTACATGTGTCTCAACTATCACAGAAAAGGTTGTCAATGAATAAATGTGTTATACATTTTTATTAATTTTTCAATTATATAATTAAGTTAATCATTAAACTACAGAAAAAGCAGTAACACAATAATTTGTCTAAATAGACATGTTGATCTGCCGATTCATTCGTTTTTTTCTTTATAACTGCAGAATCATTTTCAAGCAGAACAGATAACTGTCAAGAGACCAACCAAAGCAAACATTGATCACAATAATGATGATTTCTAACTAGACATTTCAACCGAACATCAACATCTTATATTTTACAGTCATATCAGTTCCTGGGCTGCATTTATGTAAAAAAAAAAGTATTCCTTCCTCCATCTTGTTCACTCGGATGTAGGCAATGCTTGCGTTGCACTAGCGCCCACTACTGGCCGAACCCTTGACATGTGTTTAAACTGAACACCCCGGATCACTTGAATCTGCTATGGAGCTCATTTATTTATAGTTATTTTCCCTTGTGAGTTTGTTTTATGCACCATTCTGTTGGCCTGTATGTGATTGGGCTTTTAAAACATTTAATATAAACAAATATTAATTATGAATATATTCATATGATATAATTGTATTCAATACAATATATATATATATATATATATATATATTTAAAAACACAAACGAAAATTATAACAATACAATAAACTGTAACTGTATTAAAAACAGTCAGCTTAAGGTACACTGTAAAAAAAATATATACATTTTTACCGAGAAAATGCAGTCAAACTTAATGATTTTTTTACAGCTGGTTAATTTCTTTAAATTTCCTTAAAAATATGGACAACACAGACAATTGACACAATGATGGGGACTTCAGACCAAACATTTTCAACCAAACATCTAAAACCTCAACATCAAACCTACTATATGATGATTATATTTGTATCATCAAGTACACAACATCATCTGATCACATTTCCCTTTTTTTGCTCTTCCTGTAGCATGAGTCATAATTATTCACAAAACATGCAAATGCTGTATACTCTCATGGTTTTCAAAAACATTTTTAGCAATAAATAGTTTAATTTTGACACTAAATTGTTACTTCTATTAAATTGAACTGACACACATCGGATCAAAGTAAAATCACAGGCCTTTTTGTATTTGTACAGCAACACGTTATTTATAAGACAACTTAAGATTGATAACTGCATTTTATAGTGCGCATGTAGGAGGAGATAGATGCCTTCATTTATTGAGATCAATATCAGAGCACTTCATCACTATTCATATCAGTGATTTATATTTGTATATATTTGAATTAGTTTTAAAGACATAACCATAACTGGAATTATAATAAAACCTCTATGCACTGAGAATCTGATATTTTAGTGATTCTCTTGCATTAATTGTTAGCCTGGGAAAACTCAACTTCCAGCAAATTTAGATTTGCTCTGCAAGTTAGTCTGGCAAAGAGCTCATTCAAGATCATTTCTAATCCGTCGAGATCGCGGCACCAATCAGAAACGTTGGGGCGGGCTTTACGCGATGACGACAGCGCAGCGACGGTGAAGCAGATCTTGTACATTACAAAGATGGATGCCGCTGTGGAACATCACTCGTTCGAATCAGCTATCGCGTCTGTTTTAAGCGATTTGAACGTTTCCTTTTTGTTAAAACCCGAGCAAAGAACAACACTCTGAGTTTCTCCGTCGCTCTGCATACGTCAGCGTGTTTTTTTTTCTTCCCAAACCACTTCAGCGGAAATCCCGCCCTGCAGCCGATTTTAAAGTTTTCATTGGTCATGTTAGTTACTGTACTGATTGCCTACACCAAACACTGATCCCTAAACCTACCCGTCAATGTAACCTAAACCAATGAAATCGGCTGCAGGGCGGGATTTCCGCTGAAGTGGTTTGGGAAAAAAAATCACGCCATACGTCATCTCCTTCAGCGCTCTGATTGGTTTTAGGTCTATCCAGAGGCATTTGAGCGACGTCTGTTGGTGACACCCCTTTGGAAATGATTTATCTATGAAGCTTTGCCAGACTATAACATGAGAATTTAACCAGGCTAATTAATTGTAGCAATTTATTTATCACGTGTGGAATTACTTCTCTTTTCCTTGCCATGTTTATATGAATCTGCAATGGCTTTAGCAGCACCGGTTCCTCCTGTTAGAGCGGCTCCTCCTGCTATTAAAGCTACAGGCAGAGCCACTCCACCAGTGGCAGCGACCAGTACTGCACCTCCAGCTACTGCTGCTCCCACTCCTGCTACACTCGCTCCCACTAGAGCTGCGTCTTTAGCCTTCTTCATCATGATCTTCCTCTGGGCTTCCTTGTACATCTCATTTGTGTAATGCTCTCCACCATTCTTTATCTCAACGGTGTATATCTTCTTTAACAGTTCAGTGACCTGTGATCGATTTTCTTCATCTGTGTTATTGAACACATGATAACCACCTTTACACTGCTTGACTAGCTCATTCAGCTGCTTGTTTTTCGCCAGAAACTCCTCTATTGTTGTTTTTAATTGGTCTCCTTTAGTGAACAGAACAATGGTGTAATGTGTAGCATCTTTTCCAAAGTTCTTCTGAATCCATTTGACTGAGTTTTTCTCCTCGTCTGTGAATCTCATGTCCAGTCTGATGACCAGCAGAAACACATGAGGACCAGGAGCAGACATGTAGACACACTTCACTATTTTCTCCTTAAGTTGCCCTTTACTGATTTTTGTATCAAACAGTCCTGGAGTGTCGATCACT
Source organism: Meda fulgida (assembly GCA_030578275.1). Taxonomy (NCBI): domain Eukaryota; kingdom Metazoa; phylum Chordata; class Actinopteri; order Cypriniformes; family Leuciscidae; genus Meda; species Meda fulgida. The sequence goes on from JAROOJ010000028.1 coordinate 22,996, forward strand.
GAGATGATTCGACAATCCACCGTATGCTGATGTTTCTGGCATTCCTGTGACACAGATTCAGTGGAGAACCCTTCTTCAAACACCTTCTGTCCCAGGATGGTGTTTCCTGTTGCGCTCTTTCCAACTCCAGTTTTACCCAACATCACAATCCTGAGTTCTGATATAATTGGAGAAGATAAAAGGACAGATGGAAACTGTATTAACGTACTAAATCAAGGTTTATGCATTTTATACTCTAGACTCTGGACCATCTTTAGACAATGAGCAAATTTTAGGCAAATTGGACCAACAGAACATAACTTTTCCTCAATTATAAACAATAACATTAATTTGATGATCAGCCTTGAAATGATTGGTTATGGAATTCCTATTTTCAGAATTCTTAATTTCCTTTCGAATGGGAACTCGCATTGCATCCTAGAGGACACTTTGCGGGAACGCCTTCAGCATGACTGGTGTCTGAGGCATGTGTAAAAACGTGACAATGTCATTAGCCGACGACAGTCAGTGACGTCACTACTGGTGTGACCCTGAGTAAATAAGGGCACCTGTATTAGACGTCATCAGCTTTTTTCAGCTTTTTTAGACGTGTATTTTGAACGTGTTTTCTAGGTGATAATGGCTGCATCCTCTGACAAGCGTTTCAGGAAGTGTGTGCTGCCGTGTCAGCGTTATCTGACACCGGGCGATACACACGACTTGTTCAGTTCTCGATGCAGCGGATTGCGAGGGCTTCTCTTTGAAGATGCTCTGTTCATGTCTGTCCCTTTTCTTGAGGGAATCAGGACAGGTGTCTGCACCCCGTGGTTCGAGAAGCGTCTCGCTGCAGCCTGCGATGGACATCCAACCCCGCCCACATCCAAGTGTGACGTCAGAAGCCACGCCCATGTCCAAATGTGGAACATTCTCAATGGCGTGAGTTATCCCAAACTAGTTCAACCGATTCTTAAGGTTTTATTTGTTATGTCAATTATAGTACTGATTGCCTACACCAAACAATGATCCCTAACTGACCTGTCACTCTAACCTAAAAAACCTTTTTTATCTAGTACCTGCATACTGAAACCAACCTAAAACCTACCCTTACGCCTGAAACCCCTTTCCTTTCCTTTTTTTTTCTGAAACCCCTTTCTTATTGGACATGGGCGTGGCTTCTGACGTCACCCTTGGATGTGGGCGGGGTTGGATGTCCACCACAGGATGCAGCGAGCCCTACTTCGGTGGTTCGGGACTTGCTGCAGCCGAGGCCCAGTGGAGACTCAGATCTTTGGGATCGGAGGAATCTGATTGAGGGATGTCTATCTGCCGTTCCCCTGCCGCTCACTTGAGCGATCTGCTAGATGCGGATGTACTTCCTCATTCGATCTAGCAGACAGCGCTCCTCTGGCTTCCAGCCAGACTGTTGATTGGCCTTCTCAGCCGTTCTGCTCTGCGAACGAGGAGACTAAATGTCTCTTGTAAGTGCGAGAAAAGCGCTGTTTGTCTGTCCATAAAAATGTAGCTTGCTCTCCGGGCCACCAAACAATCAGCTGCCACTATCGAGTGCCCGATGGTTGCCATGGAGAGACATCTGTGGGTTAAATTGGCCGACATTGGGAAGAAAAAAAGGCGTTCTCTCCTTGATGCTCCAGTATTACCCTCTATGGTTTTCAATACATTCATTGAGTCGGTGGTCAAGAAGTTAAGAGAGGTGACAAAAGTTGTTGTTGTTGTCAAAGTCTAAGTCGAGTCGCAAGTCATCTTTGAATATGTCAAGTCGAGTCGCAAGTCATCAAATTTGGGACTCGAGTCCAAGTCAAGTCCAAGTCATGCGACTCGAGTCCACAACCCTGAGTATTACCCGCTATGGTTTTCAATACATTCATTGAGTCGGTGGTCAAGAAGTTAAGAGAGGTGAGGGCGCGGTCTGCGGCATTTAAGATATTTATATCACGCCGTCCCTGATCCACGTCTCAGAGCCTCACCCAGTGAAAGTTTTTACAGGCTAGTTAACACTATCTGGAAGGGAACGCTATCAATACCTGGAACTGATATGAACATTAGATTTTTTACTATAGTGCCACCTAGATTTAAGGAGATATCTGTGCACTCAGTCATTATGTATCTTGGCTTAAGGGATTTGGAGCAGAATCATATTTTCATAAACAATTTTTAACTATTACATCATATTCTACAAGTAATTTAAAAATAACCTTTAATGTATGTATCAACATAGCATAATGTTGCAGAGTTGTATAGTTTATTGATGTTTAAATGTTATAGTTTTGTTTATTTTTCTTCTTTTTATAAAATGTAGCACTGTTATTGAATTCACCATTGATGTTTGATTTGTGTGTTTAGAGTCTTGTATAAAATTCTCACCTTCTTCTGATGCTATCGGGTATGTCTTTGTATGGATCATACCCCAACTTTTTTCCAGTACCTTGACTACTTTAATTTCTCCCCTTCTTTTAGAGAACTCCAGTCTTCTGTCTAATGAATTAACCGCCTTCTCTTTAACATTCTTGTTTTCTTGTTGAACGAAGTTTTCATATACATGAGTTGTTCTCTCTGTTTGTCTGACATAAGAAATACAGTTTTCGTTTTCTTGTTCAATCACAGTATGTGTTGTTCTCTCTTCCACTTGACTTTCCATTTCAAAAGTCTCCCACGTTGTGTTTTCTTGCTCTTGTCTTGCCTCTTTCCCTTGTTTTTTCCCCCTGTACATCCTTTCTTCCTTTTGTTTTTTCTTATTTTTTCTGATCTTTGTTTGAGACGCTAAGAAAACCCCATTATTGTAATGCTGGTGTTTATTCTGTTTGATGGTTTCATTAATCTTCTGCAGAAGCTCTGTGATGTGAGTTTGATTCATCTCATTTGGACTGTTGATCTCATGATATTTATCTCTGCAGGGGTTGACAAGGTCCAGAAATGTTCTACTATGTATCAAGACCATCCATTCTCTGTTTGACATTTTTTCTCTTCCAGTAAACAGAACCAGAGTGAACTTAAACACTTGAGCTGCAAAGATCTCCTGAATTTGCTCCAGAACATTCCTCTTGTCCTCCTCAAAGTTCTCCAGGTTGATGACGAGCAGGAAGACGTGAGGACCAGGATAAGAGAGATACAGACTCTTCATCATCTGCTTCTTCATCTCTTCATCAGTCAGTTCAGTGTTGAAGAATCCTGGAGTGTCGATGATGGAGATGTTTCTGTCTTCAACTCTTCCTTTCTGTTTCTCACTCTCTCTGGTTCTGCTCTCTTTAAATGCCTCTCGACCCAGTATTGCATTTCCTATTGAACTCTTTCCAGCTCCAGAGACTCCCAGTAACACGATCCTCAGATCATGTGCATCACCTGTCGAACAGTTCATGTCATTAGCTGGAGCTCTAGATGATTTATAGATGATATTCTGTTTCAACTCCCTTTACATTTCATGCATGTTTTTTTATTTCTAAGTCACATTTTTTGTGCATATATGCATACGATTTATTTGCAATGACCCGTTTCTTAAATTAGTTGGTTTGTATCTATTCAATGGTATTAAAAGTTGTGGCAATAAACTAGTTTCTAACTGAGATAATTTTAACTGCATGTAAGAATTAGACCAAATATAGAAATGGACAAATGCTTTTTAGGGCTGTAAAACTACACTGAACGCAAGCTACATGTCACTTTGCGACAAATGATAATAGAAACCAGTCTATACACATTGTGAATTAACTGTAAATGTTACTGAAACATTTTTTAAACTTACTTTTTTACTATTTTTTACTAACAACTCAACAAAACAGATTTGTAACATTCCAAGAACATAAAAATGTCAAAGTTTGGATGAATAACTAAGGGACACGTTCTTTTAAAAGAGTAAACACAACCTCATTAATCTGCATTTATTGTCATCCTAATGTTTAAAGGATGTTCCAAGGATTTTGTTCTAAGAAAGTTTTCTCCCAACATTATGAGGACATTTAAAGAAAAATTCTACAAAATATGTATAAATAAACCTGCAACTTTTTAACCTTGGACCTTTTTACATAATGTTAGTCATATCAGTATAACTTTGAGCTTGCATATAAAATGGATTGTTTGGTAATGACACCATAAAGCAATTCTTGGAACAGTGAAGTCAAACCATTTAATCATTTACTTTCCAAATACCTGACACAGCTAATTAAGGTTTTTTGAGGATTATCTGAAAATCACAGAAATGTGTGTTTGATCGGGGTTGGCATCTGACATCCCGGTCTTATATCAGGATATAATAAACTGAACATCCAGTCTGCCACTCTGAAAAATATGTGCTCCCTATCACGTCTCTTTTTTTATCTCAACCAAATCTTTTTTTTTCTAAGGAAAAAATAAAAAATACTCATGATGTGATGCAGACAGCTCAGTGAGAGTTATTCTGTTGAAACTAATATGTAATGAAACATAACATAAATGTACATTTTGTATATACAACAGTTTGGGATATGACCCTTAATTACGGATGAAGATTGCATTCACAATTTACTTCCTGTTTTACATTTTAGTGTTGTCAATAGCAAACAAACCTCACATATAATTTGATTCTCAGTTTTAAACTATCTATAGTCTGTGAGTATCATATTAATTAATTCAATTTAAACTGACCTTCATGTGTTGATTCCATAATGTCTCAGTTTGTTTTTGTCATTCAGAGTCTCTATGTTCTTATCTGACTGTTTGATTTGAAAACAAGAAACTGGAAGTGTCTGAATTGAACCTTGTCCGTTGAATATCATCCCGACGCCTCCCATTGGTTATATATTACACATCATTCTGCAGTATATTTTCAGCCGTACCAACCCAGAGAGAGAGGAGACTATGGGTGCACAAAAGCTCTGCTCCTCATTTAACATGTGCTCTTTTGACAGGTGGCATCTGAAAACTAAATGAAAAAAGGTAAGACTGGTGTGGAGAAGGTTTCTCACTACACCAAACTAGCATTTTCTAAAATGATGCAACACATTTAAATCCATGGTGTTAAATCAACACTGCTCAGATGCTTCTGAAGCAGTGAAGCATTCTCAAATGCTTTTCTTATGCTTAATTAAATGCTAGTTTTCTCTATTTTATTGTGTGTTTATTGTGTAATTGAATGGTGCAGCACTGTGGCGAGGGGGGCGTGGTTCCGCGAAGTCTGTAGCGGGAGAGAAGTCAGCGAGTCGCGCGGTGAGTAAGTGGGTCAAGTGCAGATAACGAACACCTGTGTCTGATTGCAGTAATTGGCGTGGAGACTGCATATAAGCTGCCGGCTGAGAGTGAGAAGGAGAGAGAGACCTGGGACTCGCACGAGACAGAGAGAAAGCCCTGCCAAGAATTGTGTGTGTCAAGTTTCATGTTAGTTTTATTTTGCTGTGTGATACAGCGGCCGCGCCCGAGCGCACCTCTTTGTTTTCTGTTTTGTTACCTGTGAATAAAGTGCGAGTCCCAATTTCGCCGACCTCGTCTTCTTCTTCCTTCAAACATACTGAACCTCACTACACTGGTGCCGAAACCCGGGAAGAAGAAGACTGCCGCCGCCATGCAGACCCCGCCGGGAACGCCGTTTGCGGAGCTTATACAGACGCTCGCGGGTCTTCACCGGGAGCAACATCACGCCCTGCTGGCCGTGAAAGAGGAGCAGGATCAACGGTTCCAGATGCTCCTCCAAGGCCAGCAAGAAGACCGCGAGCTGTTCCGGAGCTGGCTCGACCGGGAGGTTCGGGCCGTCCCCGTTCCAGCTACGGCCTCGGCCCCGCCCCTGCCTCTCAACAAGATGGGTCCCCAGGACGAACCGGAGGCGTTCCTGGACCTGTTTGAGAGGTCGGCCGAGGCCCGGGGATGGCCCCAGTCGGACTGGCCCATGCGGCTCATCCCATTACTTTCGGGGGAGTCCCAAATCGCCGCCCACCAGCTGCCAGTCCAGAACCTCCTGGTCTACGAAGACCTGAGGCGCGCCATTTTGCAGCGGGTCGGCCGGACCCCCGAGCAACATCGTCAGCGGTTCAGGTCCTTGAGCCTGGAGGAGTCTGGCCGACCCTTCGTGCTGGCGCAACAGCTCCGGGACTCCTGCCGCAGATGGCTGATGGCCGACGGAGGCGACGTCGAGGATATCGTCAGCAAGGTGGTACTGGAGCAATTCATCACCAAGCTACCCAAGAGCCACCCAGGGGGCCCGCCACGTCCGACCACCCCGTCCCGAGTCCGGCAGCCCTGCACTCTCCACGCCAATTCTTTGACCCGCTTCCTGCCACTGGAGCGGCGGGGAGGCCTGGGCCGGCCTGCTGGCGCTGCGGGGACCCGGGACACTTTGTAGATCGGTGTCCGGTTATGGAGGTGGGGACGCTGATCCGGGTCCCCGACGCCCCGCACGCTGCCCCCGATCAAACTGGCCTGTACCAGATACCAGTGAGTATCAAGGGGGGTACTTATCAGGCTTTGGTGGATTCAGGCTGTAACCAAACCTCTATACATCAAAGTCTGATACAACCGGGGGCATTGGATAACAGCCGCATGGTTAAGGTGCGGTGTGTGCACGGGGTGGTGGTGAGATACCCGTTAATGCCGGTCGTAATTCAATTTAGGGGGCAAAAGCATAGTGTGGAGGTGGCCGTTAACCCGCACCTCCGGCATCCGCTCATTTTGGGAACGAATTGGCCGGCCTTTAATGAATTATTGGGGGTATTATCAGCGGGTGCCTCTTGGAAAAAGCAAAATAGGCGAAAGACAGCGGTTGTTCAGCTGGGGGATGCTGAGCCGGGACCACTGGGTCCTGCTGCAGGGGAACAGAGGGCTCTGGCGAGAACGGTTCTCTCCGAGCGTGATGATTTTCCCCTGGAGCAGTCCCAGGATGAGACGCTAAAAAATGCCTTTAATCAGGTCCGCTCCATCGACGGCCAGCTCCTCCACCCAGACCAACCGCTCTCTTATCCCTATTTTGCTGTTTTGAAAGATAGGTTGTATCGGGTGACCCAAGACACCCAGACAAAAGAAGATATAACTCAGTTGTTGGTTCCTAAAAGCCGCCGGGAAATGCTTTTTCAGGCGGCTCACTCTAACCCAATGGCCGGGCATTTAGGGCAGGCGGCGACACTAAACCGTCTCATGGCCCGGTTCTTCTGGCCGGGCATTCACGAGAACGTGCGCAGGTGGTGCGCGTCTTGTCGTGAATGTCAGTTGGTGAATCCACCGGCCAATCCAAAAGCACCATTGTGCCCCCTTCCGTTAATGCAGGTCCCCTTCGAGAGAATTGGTATGGACCTCATCGGGCCATTAGAGCGGTCGGCACGAGGGCATCGCTTTGCGTTGGTTATGGTAGACTACGCAACGCGATACCCAGAAGCAGTTCCGCTTCGCAACATTTCTGCTAAAAGTGTTGCGAGCGCACTCTTCTCGCTAATCTCCCGAGTGGGAATCCCCAAGGAGATTCTCACTGATCAGGGCACGGCGTTCATGTCACGAACGATTCGCGAACTCTACGAATTGTTGGGCATTAAATCGATTCGCACTAGCGTCTACCACCCACAGACGGACGGCTTAGTGGAAAGATTTAATCGCACTTTGAAGGCCATGATTCGTAAGTTCGTTCACGAGGACGCCAAAAATTGGGATAAATGGCTGGAACCCCTCTTGTTCGCTGTACGCGAGGTCCCACAAGCCTCCACGGGGTTTTCCCCCTTCGAGCTCCTCTACGGACGGCAACCCCGCGGGGTGCTTGACGTTCTTAGAGAGACTTGGGAGGACGGACCGACCGCTGCTAAGAACGAAATTCAGTATGTCCTGGACCTGAGAACAAAACTCCACACTTTGGGGCGGCTATCAATGGAGAATTTGTTACAGGCCCAGGGCAGACAGAGTCAGCTTTACAACAGGGGAACTAGACTCCGCCAATTTGCACCGGGAGATAAGGTTCTTGTATTACTCCCTACTTCCAGCTCTAAATTACTCGCAAAGTGGCAAGGGCCCTTTGAGGTCACACGGCGAGTTAATGATCTTAACTATGAGGTAGCCCGTACAGACAGAGGTGGAGCACATCAAATCTATCACCTCAACCTCCTCAAAAAGTGGGTTGAGGCAGAGTCAGTGATGCTGGCGACGGTGGTGAGTGGAGAGGAGGATCTCGGGCCTGAGGCGAGCGCAAAATCGCAATCTCTCGCGCTGGCTCTTGGTGGAGATCACCTCTCGCCCTCCCAGCTCACTGACGTGAAAAATATTCAAGCCGAGTTTGCGGATGTGTTTTCTCCTCTGCCTGGTCGGACGAACCTCATTCAGCACCACGTTGAGACGGAACCTGGGGTAGTGGTACGTTGCCGCCCGTATCGTTTGCCTGAACACAAGAAAAAGGTAGTTCAGACTGAATTAGAATCTATGTTGGAGTTGGGGGTAATAGAAGAGTCGAGCAGTGACTGGGCGAGCCCGATAGTCTTAGTGCCTAAAACGGACGGCTCGATCCGCTTCTGTGTCGACTATAGAAAGGTGAACGCGGTGTCCAAATTTGATGCCTATCCAATGCCCAGGGTTGACGAATTGCTTGATCGGCTGGGCACGGCTCGTTTTTATTCGACATTGGACTTAACAAAGGGTTATTGGCAGATCCCCTTGTCTCCAATGTCCAAAGAAAAAACAGCTTTCACGACGCCGTTTGGATTACACCAATTTGTTACCCTTCCTTTCGGGTTGTTCGGGGCTCCAGCGACCTTCCAGCGTCTGATGGACAAGATTCTCCGGCCGCATGCTGCATATGCCGCTGCCTACTTGGATGATATTATCATCTATAGTACCGATTGGCAGCGTCATATGCAGCATTTGCGGGCTGTCCTGAAGACGCTGAGAAGGGCGGGCCTCACCGCCAACCCGAAGAAGTGTGCAATTGGGCGCGTGGAAGTAAGGTATCTGGGTTTCCACTTGGGTCACGGACAGGTGCGTCCCCAAATTGATAAGACGGCAGCAGTTGCGACCTCCCCGAGACCTAAGACCAAGAAGGAGGTTAGACAGTTCCTGGGGCTAGCGGGATATTACAGGAGGTTTGTGCCTAATTATTCGGACCTCGCTAGCCCGCTGACTGATCTAACTAAAAAGGAAGCGCCAGATACGGTCCAGTGGACGGAGCTCTGCCAGCAGGCCTTTACCCAGATAAAGGCTGCTCTCTGTGGCGGCCCGCTTTTGCATGCTCCTGACTTCTCTCTTCCTTTTATCCTGCAGACTGACGCATCGGACAGGGGGCTGGGCGCGGTCCTGTCCCAGGAGGTGGAGGGTGTAGAGCGGCCGGTGCTGTACATCAGTCGCAAGCTCTCTAAGAGAGAGACGATGTACAGCACCATTGAAAAAGAGTGCCTGGCCATCAGGTGGGCCGTTCTCACCCTCCGCTACTACCTCCTGGGGCGGGAGTTCACCCTCTGTTCGGACCACGCTCCCCTGCAGTGGCTCCACCGCATGAAGGATACCAACGCGCGGATCACTCGTTGGTATCTTGCTTTACAGCCTTTTAAGTTCCAGGTGATCCACAGGCCGGGTGCACAGATGGTTGTGGCTGACTTCCTCTCCAGGAGGGGGGGGGGGGAGGCTGCAGGCCGGACGGCTCCCCGGCCTGAGACGGGCGGTGGGGGTATGTGGCGAGGGGGGCGTGGTTCCGCGAAGTCTGTAGCGGGAGAGAAGTCAGCGAGTCGCGCGGTGAGTAAGTGGGTCAAGTGCAGATAACGAACACCTGTGTCTGATTGCAGTAATTGGCGTGGAGACTGCATATAAGCTGCCGGCTGAGAGTGAGAAGGAGAGAGAGACCTGGGACTCGCACGAGACGGAGAGAAAGCCCTGCCGAGAATTGTGTGTGTCAAGTTTCATGTTAGTTTTATTTTGCTGTGTGATACAGCGGCCGCGCCCGAGCGCACCTCTTTGTTTTCTGTTTTGTTACCTGTGAATAAAGTGCGAGTCCCAATTTCGCCGACCTCGTCTTCTTCTTCCTTCAAACATACTGAACCTCACTACAAGCACTGTAACAGTCAATGTTCTCGCAGACGTGGAAGGAAGAGGACAGGGTCGGCTTTAAAGAAAAAAGGGGGTTTTTATTCGTCCCAAAAAACAAGTAAAACAATCAAACAATACCGAACAAAGGATGCGCCACACGCGCTCGGTTCACGGATACAAAATCAAACGGCTCGCTCTCGCTCTCACACTCGCACTCTCTCTCGCTCTCCTCGCACACACTTGTCCGTCTCTCATCTCCTTTCCTTCTCTTTCCTCGTGGCTTTTATCCGTCTCCCCACGCCAGTTACTGAAACAAGACACAGGTGTTTGTCATTCACACTTAACCCACTCACGCCGCACCTGTCTCCCGATCCTCTCCCGCGTCACGGACTTCGCGGAACCACGCCCCCCCTGCCACATACCCCCACCGCCCGTCTCAGGCCGGGGAGCCGTCCGGCCTGCAGCCTCCCCCCCCCCCCCCTCCTGGAGAGGAAGTCAGCGACAGCCATCTGTGCACCCGGCCTGTGGACCACCTGGAACTTAAAAGGTTGTAAGGCTAGATACCAACGGGTGATCCGCGCGTTGGTATCCTTCATGCGGTGGAGCCATTGGAGGGGCGCGTGGTCCGAACAGAGGGTGAATTCCCGTCCCAAGAGATAATATCGGAGGGTGAGGACGGCCCACCTGATGGCCAAGCATTCCTTCTCGATGGTGCTGTACTTAGTCTCTCTCTTTGAGAGCTTGCGACTAATGTACAGCACCGGCCGTTCCTCGCCCTCCACCTCCTGGGACAGGACTGCACCCAGCCCCCTGTCCGACGCGTCGGTCTGTAATAAAAAAGGGAGAGAAAAATCAGGAGCCTGTAGTAGCGGCCCTCCACATAGAGCAGCTTTTACCTGGGTGAAAGCCTGCTGACACTGCTCCGTCCACTGAACCGGATCTGGCGACTCCTTTTTAGTGAGATCAGTCAGCGGGCTGGCAAGGTCCGAATAATTAGGCACAAACCTTCTATAGTATCCCGCCAGCCCCAGGAACTGTCTCACCTCCTTTTTGGTCTTGGGTCTCGGGCACGTTGCAACAGCTGCTGTCTTATCAATTTGGGGACGCACCTGCCCGTGACCCAAGTGGAATCCCAGATACCTGACCTCTACGCGCCCAACCGCGCACTTCTTTGGGTTGGCCGTTAGGCCGGCCCGTCTCAGCGCTCTCAGGACCGCGCGCACATGCTCCATATGGCGCTGCCAGTCATTACTATAAATAATGATATCATCTAGATAAGCAGCGGCATAAGCAGCATGTGGCCGGAGTACCCGGTCCATGAGACGCTGGAAGGTGGCCGGAGCCCCGAACAACCCAAACGGAAGCGTAACGAATTGGTGTAATCCGAACGGCGTCGTGAAGGCTGTTTTTTCTTTAGACATAGGAGATAAGGGGATCTGCCAATATCCTTTAGTTAAATCCAGTGTCGAAAAAAAACGAGCAGTGCCGAGCCGATCAAGCAGTTCGTCAATCCGGGGCATTGGATAAGCATCGAATTTCGATACAGCATTCACCCTGCGGTAATCCACACAAAAACGAACCGAGCCGTCGGGTTTAGGTACTAAAACTATCGGGCTCGCCCAGTTACTGTGGGATTCTTCTATTACCCCCATTTCAAGCATCGCCTCTAATTCCGACTGAACGACTTTTTTCTTGTGTTCAGGTAAACGATATGGCCGGCTGCGCACTACCACGCCCGGCTCGGTCTCAATGTGGTGCCGAATGAGATTGGTTCGACCGGGTAGGAACGAGAACACGTCAGTAAACTCCGCTTGCAACTTGGCAACGTCAGTAAGCTGGCACGGTGAAAGATGATCTCCGCCCGGAGCCAGAGCGAGCGATGGTGATTTGACATTCGCCTCTGGCCCGAGATCCTCTTCCACTCCGATTACCGTTGCCAGCATCCCTGACTCCGCCTCGCTCCACTTTTTCAGGAGATTGAGATGGTAAATCTGACGCGCCCCGTTCCTATCCGTTCGAAGAACCTCATAATTGAGATCCCCGACTCGCTGGGTGACCTCAAAGGGTCCTTGCCACTTAGCGAGTAATTTGGAACTTGACGTGGGAAGCAATAGAAGGACTTTATCTCCCGGTGAAAATTTTCTCAGTTTTGTTCCCCTATTGTACAACTGGGTCTGTTTGTCCTGAGCCTGTAACAAATTTTCCATTGAGAGCCGCCCCAAAGTGTGGAGTTTTGTTCTCAGGTCCAGGACATACTGAATTTCATTTCGACTCTCCGAGGGTCCCTCCTCCCAAGTCTCCTTCAGCACGTCCAGCACCCCGCGGGGTTGACGACCATAAAGGAGCTCGAAGGGGGAAAACCCCGTGGAGGCTTGCGGGACCTCGCGCACAGCGAACAACAAGGGTTCTAACCATTTATCCCAATTTTTGGCGTCTTCGTGAACGAACTTACGGATCATTGTCTTTAATGTGCGATTAAATCGTTCCACCAAGCCGTCCGTTTGTGGGTGAAAGACGCTGGTGCGAATCGATTTAATGCCCAATAACTCGTAAAGTTCGCGTAACGTACGTGACATAAACGCCGTGCCTTGGTCAGTGAGGATCTCTTTCGGGATCCCCACTCGGGAGATTAGACGAAACAGGGCATCCGCCACACTTTTCGCGGAGATGTTGCGGAGTGCCACTGCCTCAGGATATCGCGTTGCATAGTCCACTATGACTAGGGCAAAGCGATGTCCCCGTGCTGACCGTTCTAATGGCCCGACGAGGTCCATCGCAATTCGCTGGAAGGGGACCTCGATTAGAGGAAGGGGGCGCAAAGGCGCTTTTGGGGCGGCCGGCGGATTTACCAGCTGACATTCACGACAAGCCGCGCACCACCTGCGCACGTTCTCGTGAATGCCCGGCCAAAAAAAACGGGCCATGAGACGGTTAAGTGTCGTTATTTGTCCTAAATGTCCCGCCATGGGATTTGAATGAGCCGCCTGGAAAAGCATTTCCCGACGGCTTTTCGGTACTAACAACTGGGTTGTAGTCTCTTTTGTCTGAGTGTCTTGTATCACCCTATACAACCGGTCTTTTAAGATTGCAAAATATGGATAAGTGAGCGGTCGAGCAGGCTGGAGAGGCTGACCGTCGATGGTACGGACCTGTTCAAACGCATGTTTTAACGACTCATCCTGAGACTGTTCCAGGGGAAAATCATCACGCTCTGGGAGAATCTGTCTCCCAATTACGTTCAGATCCCCTGGATCCAGTCCCGGAGGTCCCAGTTCAGCCTCACCCAACCGCACGACCGCCCCGCTCTCCTGCTTTTTATTCCCACAAGAGACATCCGCGCACAATAACCCCAATAATTCTGTAAAGGCTGGCCAATTAGTTCCCAAAATCAGCGGATGCCTGAGGTGCGGGTTAACTGCCACCTCCACCCTATGCTTTTGCCCCCTAAATTTAATCAAAGCCGACATGAGCGGATACTTCACCACATCCCCGTGCACACACCTTACCCGAACCATGCGGCTCGTATCCAATGTCTCAGGTTGAATCAGGCTTTGGTGGATCGAGGTTTGGTTACATCCTGAGTCCACCAGAGCCTGATAGGTACCCCCCTTTATACTCACGGGTATCTGGTACCGGCCAGCCTGATCGTGGGCAGCCTGCGGGGCATCCGGGACCCGGATCATTGTCCCCACCTCCATCAACGGACACCTGTCTATAAAATGGTCCGGGTCCCCGCAACGCCAGCAGGCCGGCCCAGGCCTCCCCCCCGCTCTAGAGGCAGGAAGTGGGGTAGGTGACTGGCGTGAGGAGAGGGAGGGAAAGGAAGCCGGGTCCGCCCCCCCGGTAGTGAACCCCGAGCCCCTGGGCTGGGGTCTCCGGCCTCCTGCCGGATCCAGTGAAGATCCCCCCCCCCCCGGGGAGGGGCACGGAACGGTCCGGGAGGACGGGACCTGGGAAGAGGAGACGAGGTAGAAGAGGGGGAGGGAGAAACAAAGGAGGAAGAGAGCGACATGTTGGGGAGGTTCTCGCCGACCCTGGAGCACGCCACCAGCTGGTCCTCCGCCAACTGAATGGCCAAGTCCAGCGACGCCGGTCGGTGGCACTGGACCCACTCGGCCGTTTTCCTCGGCAGACGGCCGATGAACTGCTCCAGCACCACCCGGTCGATGATCTCGTGGACGTCGCTTCCCTCAGCCAACAGCCACTTGCGGCAGGAGTCCCGGAGCTGTTGAGCCAACACGAAGGGTCGACCGCTCTCGCCCAGGCCCAGGGACCGGAACCGCTGGCGATGTTGCTCTGGGCTCCGGCCGACCCGCTGTAGGATGGCTCGTTTCAGGTCATCAAAAACCAGGAGGTTCTGGACGGGTAGCTGTTGGGCCGCCGCCTGCGCCTCCCCGGTCAGCAAAGGGATGAGGCGCACCGGCCATTGCTCCTTTGGCCACCCACCTGCCTCCGCTGACCTCTCGAAGAGGTCGAGGAACGCCTCCGGGTCGTCCTGTGGGCCCATCTTATTAAGAGGCAGGTGGGGGTGCTCGACCGGCGGCGGCGTTGGACCCGGCCGAACCTCCCGGTCCATCCAGCTCCGGAACCTCTCGCGGTCCTCCTGTTGGCCTTGGACGAGGAACTGGAACCGGCCTTCCAGATCGGTCCTCATCTCGACCAGGGCCCGATGTTGATCTTGGTGGAGGGCCGCGAGGGAAGCAACCACATCCGCAAGTGGCGATGGTGGCGGTGTCTGCATGCTGGCGGCGGCTTCCGTCTTCCTTCCCGGGTTTCGGCACCAGTGTAACAGTCAATGTTCTCGCAGACGTGGAAGGAAGAGGACAGGGTCGGCTTTAAAGAAAAAAGGGGGTTTTTATTCGTCCCAAAAAACAAGTAAAACAATCAAACAATACCGAACAAAGGATGCGCCACACGCGCTCGGTTCACGGATACAAAATCAAACGGCTCGCTCTCGCTCTCACACTCGCACTCTCTCTCGCTCTCCTCGCACACACTTGTCCGTCTCTCATCTCCTTTCCTTCTCTTTCCTCGTGGCTTTTATCCGTCTCCCCACGCCAGTTACTGAAACAAGACACAGGTGTTTGTCATTCACACTTAACCCACTCACGCCGCACCTGTCTCCCGATCCTCTCCCGCGTCACGGACTTCGCGGAACCACGCCCCCCCTGCCACAAGCACATTTACATATTTAGTGTTATTCACTGATCTCATTCAGGGTCTAATCTCTGATTTTAGGTGATGTAATATCACATCATTGATGATAGAAGCCCTGATTGCACATCTTGTTTTTAATGTACTGTGATATTCTGAAGAATGCATAAAGTTCACTTTATAATTTTTTATAGAAATGCAGCTTTGTTTGGACACACAGACAATTAAGAATCAGCATATGAATCATAACAGTGGTGACATGCTTCAAGCTGGAATGCGTTTAGGGAGCCGCCATAGTTTAAAACTTTTGCCATATGCATTGAACATTGATATTCTTCAGATTATCACACTCTACAAAATCATGGGTTGAGCCTTTTGGACTTACAATAAGGTTTCATTTGGTGACATATGGTCAACTACATGAAGAGTGTCTGTCATCTGGATGTGCTGGCTATGTGATTTAATTATGATGACATGATATACATTAAAAGAGGGATTCACATGAGGATCATAACTGTCACTATTGGTAATTTGGAGTATTTTTTACACTGGATGGGATGCCAGCAGTACTAAGGTTCAAGTTCACTTTCACATTTTTAATGTCTTGATTTAGTAGTTGCACACGCTAATGAGTATACCAATTTTTATTTCAAGCAATCCTCTTGTTTTGTTTTTTTAAATCATTTTATTTGTTGTCCTATGGATGTCTTGCCAAGGCTTGAGTTTACATCTATAGTCTTTGCTTAGTTTCTTCGATAAATGGAGGACATTACGCAAATGGGAAAGCTTGAGCTATAAGCACAGGTCCGTATGCAGAAGTGTTTGGTTTTTGTCAAAACACCTAAGGTTTCATTCACATTTTACATTTGCAGTTTAAATCAGGCCTGCAAACACTCTTAATGAAATATACCAGTTCAGTGTTGACACTTTTGGCATCTCTTTGGTGACGTGGTTTGGGAGGAGCAGAAAGTGTCATGATGAGTAATGAGTCAAGAATGAGAGGACAAACACAAATACATTCCAGCTTGAAATCGGAGTAGGCCTACCTACAGAAATGTCAGTCAAAATTGTTTCCATGACACTATTTTAAGAATGAGTGATGTAAAATAAAAAGGTGTGTCATGAGAACCCTGTCAGAGACCAAAACACTCCACCCGAAAAACATTCATTCAAGGGAAAGATGCAATGGACTCAAAACAAGACCATGACGAAGCCTTTTACCAGCAAAACACCACTGCCAGACCTTGATCCAAAACATATACATGCAATTATCTATGTTTCATCGCCCTGTTGTTATGCACATTTTGAAGTATTGCATCAGAAACGTGTGATGGAAACGCCAAATTACTGAAAAAAAACCCTGAAATATATATAATTCACAAAAACAGTTTTGACGCTGGCTTGAGGTGGTTGTTGAAATGTACAAAAAAGAGATAATGGGAGATGGATACACATATGCAGCTGAAAACCCACGTCACTAATCGTCTGTTTCCGCTGATGGTGTTTTATTTACTGTTGGTTGCTAGGTTACAATTACCACGTCATCCGCCCCAACAACTTGATGAAAATTCACCTAACTCACATTTTATGTTTTTTGTTTGTCAAACTTGGACGAGATTCGCTTCACGTTTGGATGTAAACCCAGCTAATGTTCGATTTACAGGTACTGGAAGCTACGCATCAAACTCTGACCAGTTGCTGAGCTTGACGGTGACGTGTTGAGCCGAGCGGTCATTAAAACATTACATAAAACATCCGTCGCTGAGCCACACCGATTACAGTTTAGAGCGAGATAAACCAACACACAGCTTATAGTTTGCCTGCAAATTAAAAATAAATAATTACATAACGTAGGCTTAACACTAGGACTCCTGGAATTCTATAACTACTATAATGGCCATAGCAGTCATTCTGACTGCTCATACATTATTTGCATATAATTTCAATAACCTATATCAAATCTAAGAATAAATTGATCTGTAAGGTTAGGATAGGTAATCATCTGGGAATAATAAACATCAGAACACTACATTTTAATTATGATGTATGTACAAATGTATTAATTAACCAACAACCACCCAGCCTCATCAAGGCTCTGAAGCATGGCTAAAGCCTCTGTGGCAGTCATTCTTCTTGCTGACATTGTTCTGATATTCTCTTTTCAATATTTCAATTTGGTTTTAGCTCGAAGCTAAAGCTAGATTTCAGCTTTGCAATAGACTAAACAAACAACAAGAGAAATTGTTGCTAGGCAACGGTGATGCGTTTTCAAGAGCGGGAAAAAGGACCGTAATGCTTACGGTCAGTATAACTGTTATGGCCATTCTAGATAGAAACACTCAAAACTCTTTTGTGTCTTGTAATTTTAATAAAATAACAATGATAGAATAAAATATAGACACATTTAGGAAACGTCAGGGTCCTATAGTTACATGGGTTTTATTTCAACAAAGTTATTACATTGCAAAATTTTAAAACAGTCAAAATGACTGCCTTGGGAGTTCTAGTGTTAAGTCTCAGTGAACACGTAAAATGATTGACAGGCAGAAAGCTCTTTTTTTATTTTTACTAATTACTAATATCAACCACTGAAAACGGCAAAATTCTGTTTTACTTAAACACTTAACTTTTCTTTATAAATGAAGCAATGCTTAAACACACATATTTATATTTTCTATATATTTGGAACATATTAAACCAATATTTGGCATACATTTTATAGTCTGAGATCATACACATTCTGTTATGTGTAATGCATAACATATGTTTAATGGGTAATACAATCTTTAGGTCCAGCCTAATGAAAAATGATGAACAGTACAAGTTATATAGTCTTTCACTATTATTTTTTTATAATCTGTAATATTGAAGACAGTGAAAAGGATTTCCCAGCTTTGTTGATATTGCTGCGATGTTGGTCCAGATGTTCATCGTCCCTCAAAGCCCCTCTGAGCAACCGCTGCGGCCGCTAGCGCTGCCATGAAGAAAATAAACACTCCTTTCAACCAATAGGATGAGTTGTCTTTGACTTTCTCCTCTTTCTCTGCGTCAGTCTTTCCAAGCATCTCACTGGTGAAAGGCTTCCCTCCATTCCTCTCCACCATCTTCTCAATCTTCTCCAGCAGTTCAGTGACCTGAGAGCGGTTCTTCATGTCTTCATTATTAAAGGAGTGAAATCTGCCAGCAAATCTCTCAGTAAATGCCTGTAGATCTGGAGTGTCTCTGATATACTCGTCTAATGATCCCCCCTTCAGATGATCAGCGTGAGTGAACAGAATGATGGTGTGATGAACAGCTTCTTCTCCAAAGTTCTCCTGAATCCATTTGACTGAGTTTTTCTCCTCATCTGTGAATCTGTCGTCCAGTCTGATGAGCAGGAGAAACACATGTGGACCAGGAGAACACATCTCCACAAGCTCAGCCTTCAGCCGGTCCCTCGTCAGTCCTGGCGTGTCCATCACTGAGATGTTTCTTCCACACACACCGGCGTCTTGCCTCACACAGGTTTGAGGGCTTGGTGGGAAACTCTTACTCGTTTTGAAGGCATCTCTGCCCAGGATGGTGTTTGCTGTCGAACTCTTTCCCGATCCACTTTTTCCCAGAAGAACGATCCTCAGATCGGACGCTGTGAAGAAAAACAATATGCGTATTAGTTCAGTAACTGTCTATGATGCTTTTGAGGCTCAAAACACTGTGAAAAGTGTCTTAAAATATTACAAACAATGAATAGATGCAAATGTTCTGTCAATGTTTCTGTAATATCAAATTCATGCATTCATCTGTAAATTTATATTCAATACAATATCATATAATCTTTAAGTCGTTATATCTTTATATTAACACTAATCATCAGTGAATATTCAATAAATAATTGTATGATATATTGAGTAATATACATATTAGTTTACTAACTTAAAAACATATCTTAATAAAAAGAGGTGTACATTTTTATATAACAACTTTTTTTGTGTGGTAATTGTATTTAAATAAAATTGTCAGTCTTCTGAAGAAAAAAAAAGCAAAAAAAAATGTTGTTAGTGTTTCTTAAATGTATGCATTCATCTATAAGTTTACGTCCAAGGAAATGTCAATAAACATTGTTAAATATTAAATAACTTAATTATTTAAATATGTAACAATAATTACATCTAATACAAAATGGAAAATATTATATTTTCACATCAGAATATACAATTGAAACGTATAAAATGTCAAAATATTTACCTATTGAATGATTTTCTGCTGTTTGCTTCTCCTCCTCGCCGATCGGACATGTTTCATGTTTTCTGTCGCTTTGGTTTCCATCCAAACATCCTTTTTCTCTCTCGTTTGTGGCTCTTTGTTGTTTCTGAACGCTGTTGTCGGTCTGTCCTTCTCTGGCCTGATGCTCTGCTCGGTTCTCCTCTTCCTCTTGGCTTGTTGTGTGGCTCTTCTCTGTCCTCGTCTCGTCGTCACTGTTCTTCGGCGAGATCTCTTTAACGTAATGTTCTCGTCTGTTCTTCCTCACCACTTCATCTATATTCTCCAACAGACTTGCGATCTGCTTCTTATCTCTCTTGTTTTTGTGGATGATCACGTCGCATTTCTCTTCACAGAAGCTCAGAAGTTCTCGGGTTTTCCTGTGCAGCCTGAACTCGATCCATTCCCGTTTGGACATCGCCTCTCTTCCTGTGAACAACACCATGGTGAACCTGAAAGCTTCTTTCCCGAAGAGCTCGTGAATCTTTCTCACGATCTTATCCACGTTTTCTGTGAATCTGTCGATTCTGATGACGAGCAGGAAGACGTGAGGACCAGGATCAGAGAGATCCAGACTCTTCATCATCTGCTTCTTCATCTCTTCATCAGTCAGTTCAGTGTTGAAGAATCCTGGAGTGTCGATGATGGAGATGTTTCTGTCTTCAACTCTTCCTCTCTGTATCTCACTCTCTCTGGTTCTGCTCTCTTTAAATGCCTCTCGACCCAGTATTACATTTCCTATTGAACTCTTTCCAGCTCCACTTTTTCCGATCAGCGCAATCCTCAGATCCTGTACAGCAAGTGCTTCATCTGACTCTGGGAATAAAACATAAATAATCATCAGAGGAAGGTTGTGGACTTCTGGAAGTCTTGCAATATTGGATGTCTGTATTAACCTCTGCAAGATGTATTTTTTTGATGTTTGCTCATCCGCAATATGTCTCTCGGACGTTTCCTGCTAGATGTCATATAGTCATTTAAAATATGCCTTTAAAGGATTAGTTCACTTTAAAAAAAACTTTTGCTGATAATTTACTCCCCCCCATGTCATCCAAGATGTCCATGTCTTTCTTTCTTCAGTCGAAAAGAAATGAAGGTTTTTGATGAAAACATTCCAGGATTTTTATCCATATAATGGACTTCAATGGGACCCAAAAGGTTCAAGGTCCAAATGACAGTTTCAGTGCAGCTTCAAAGGGCTTTAAACGACACCAGACGATGAATAAGGCTCTTATCTAGAGAAACGATCGGGCATTTAAAAAATAAATAAAAAAGTTTAAGTTTTATAAGCACAAACGCTCGCCTTGCTCTGTTCTGTGAGACCTTTTCAGCGTGATTGCGTATTACGTGACGTTACAGACGTGCATCACAGAACAGAGCAAGGCGAGCATTTGTGCGTATAAAACTTAAACTTTTTAAATTATTTTTGAAATGCCCGATCGTTTCTCTAGATAAGAGCCTTATTCATCGTCTGGTGGCGTTTAAAGCCCTTTGAAGCTGCACTGAAACTGTCATTTGGACCTTGAACCGTTTGGGTCCCATTGAAGTCCATTATATGGAGAAAAATCCTGGAATGTTTTCATCAAAAACCTTCATTTCTTTTCGACTGAAGAAAGAAAGACATGGACATCTTGGATGACGTGGGGGGGAGTAAATTATCAGCAAAAGTCTTTTTAAAAGTGAACTAATCCTTTAAGATGTTTAAGAATTAGAATGTATGTCTAAGTCGTTTAAGTCTTAATGTTTCTTAACAATTTTAATTTATATTATTTCCAACTTAGATCAAAACCGAACCCTGCCCATAAACTTACCCGTCACTTGGGTGTAAACAGATCTTACTAAAACATACATGTGAGATCGTACAATTAAGTTAAATGTGAAATAGTTATGAATTGCTGAGATTGTTTTGGAGAACATGTTCTTCCACAGGAAGTGCTGCCTTCTCTTAAAGAGACAGTGTCTTAAAGAGCAAACACATGATCCACAAACATTACCATATTAGTATCTAAAGTATGAGATTAACACAGGAAAATGTACTATTATTGTATATTATTAAATTGACGGTACATTAAGGCCCATGTACAGTGTTGTCAGACGACAAGAAAATACTTTTTAAAAGATGGAGCAAGTAACTACACCCTATTTTTGATTAAAAACATTTTTTTTGGAACAATGTACAAATAAGTCATTTATAATAATACTAGATTTTTTTGTTATAAAATTTATACTAAGTAAATTGGCTCGTGTAAACTTTAAAACTGAGAAAAAAAGTGTCAAGTCTGAGATTTCCTTCAATTTGTCTCGATCACAATCACTTCAGCCTAAACACACGATCTACAAACATATTGATTATATCTGCTCATAATAGCTACAATAACAGATCATATACTTGATAACTTGACAGCACACAGATTGTTATATGTGAAGGTTTACTAAAGTATAGTATATACACATCTTTGATACAACATGTTTGATATATAATTATACATCATGTTTCATGGTTTATGTGAAGATACATATACAAAATAGGCTATATCACACACCTTAATACTGAGAGTCATTGAGATCAACTACAGTCTAGTTAAACAGGTTTTGTTGTTTGCCTCTAAAAATGATAGTAATATAAGTTGGTTAGAGTACAGTAATTGAAACGTACCTGTACGCGCCGGATTCATTTCTCTGTGTTTGGTTGATGGCTGTATTCTCGGCTGGTCAGTCTCAGTGTGAATCCAGTGACAGAACGAAGGTATTTGAGCTCAACTCTTGAGACTGTGAAACTCCCTCTATTGTCATGAGCTAACAACAGTTATTGCCTAACGCTAGTGTGTGGCCAAAAGCCTTTCTGACACATGCTTGCCTGGATGGGATTCAATTTAAATACATCAGTAGCTACTGATATTTTTTGTTTAAAATTTTAGTGAGCACAGGACAACAACAACAAAAGCACACGTTGACTCCCTGATCTCTAATATCATTCACTTCAGAATCCATATTGAGTTGCAACACAAGCTGCTGAATATATATATATATATATATATATATATATATATATATATCAGTCCAGTTTGTTTCTGTGCTCCACCCTTCAGCACACGTTAAACCTGTTCAAATACACCTGAAGTGTTATTTATAGACATGCACGACACTTCAGATGTTTGTGTGGTGTTTGTTGAACAGGTTTAATGGTAGGGCATTCATTGTGCGCTTTTAATGCTGCGTTATTGAGCTCCAACTGAACAAACCAATGAACAGAGAGCGAGAATCATCACTGAGACACTGAAGAAAATGGAAAACTATGATAAATGAATAAATTAAAATATTAATGATATTCCATCCACATTTGCAGGACAAATGCTAAATAAATAACTCAAAGTTCACCCAAAAATGTGTAAATTATGTCATATTTACTCATGTCGTTCCAAACCCATAATATACCTTATTTTTCTTCGTTTAGGGGTAAAAAAAAGTTCAAACAATCAATGTTAGTAAATGCTTGAGCAGTGTATGTAAACTATATTTTGTATCTTTCATTTAAAATTACATTATAAAATGCACTGATCAGCCACAACATACAATTATTATTATTATTGTTTTTTTTACATTGTAACGTTTGTTCATATTTGTTAAATGTGCCATAAATATTTTTGGTTTAAAATATATTGGTGTTATGCCCATACACATTGTATGATTTTATTTGTCTATAAAGTGCGTTTCAGTCTACGATTGATTATTAGACCCATGTTGTACAGTGTGTTTTGTAATGATCTTATGGGATTGCTGAAATCCCACAGTTTGTAGCAATCATAAGGATTATGTTCTGTTCTGTCATTCTAGGTTTACCTAATTTACATTTCTGTGCCCGTTTTATTCTGTTCCTGTCGGCCCATTTATTAACTCATTAGATTATTGTCCCTGTTTGGGTCTGTTCTTTGTCTTGTCTTGTTGTTAAGTGTTTCTGTTTGACTTTTTCTCTTGTGGATTAAATAAAGTTTGTGTTTGTGTTTAGATATTCTAAATATATGCATCTATTCTCAGCCATATGTGAAAATTGAGGGCAAAATACAAATTTAAATGTAAAAAAATATATATATATTTATATATACACACTCACCTAAAGTATTATTAGGAACACCTGTTCAATTTCTCATTCATGCAGTTATCTAATCAACCATTCACATGGCAGTTGCTTCAATGCATTTAGGGGTGTGGTCCTGGTCAAGACAATCTCCTGAACTCCAAACTGAATGTCAGAATCGGAAAGAAAGGTTTTTTAAGCCATTTTTGAGCGTGGCATGATTGTTGGTGCCAGACGGGCCGGTCTGAGTATTTCACAATCTGCTCAGTTACTGGGATTTTCACGCACAACCATTTCTAGGGTTTACAAAGAATGGTGTGAAAAGGGAAAAACATCCAGTATGCGGCAGTCCTGTGGGCGAAAATGCCTTGTTGATGCTAGAGGTCAGAGGAGAATGGGCCGACTGATTCAAGCTGATAGAACAGCAACTCTGACTGAAATAACCACTCGTTACAACCGAGGTATGCAGCAAAGCATTTGTGAAGCCACAACACGCACAACCTTGAGGTGGATGGGCTACAACAGCAGAAGACCCCACCGGGTACCACTCATCTCCACTACAAATAGGAAAAAGAGGCTACAATTTGCAAGAGCTCACCAAAATTGGACAGTTGAAGACTGGAAAAATGTTGCCTGGTGTGATGAGTCTCGATTTCTGTTGAGACATTCAGATGGTAGAGTCAGAATTTGGCGTAAACAGAATGAGAACATGGATCCATCATGCCTTGTTACCACTGTGCAGGCTGGTGGTGGTGGTGTAATGGTGTGGGGATGTTTTCTTGGCACACTTTAGGCCCCTTAGTGCCAATTGGGCATAGTTTAAATGCCATGGCCTACCTGAGCATTGTTTCTGACCATGTCCATCGCTTTATGGCCACCATGAACCCATCCTCTGATGGCTACTTCCAGCAGGATAATGCACCATGTCACAAAGCTTGAATCATTTCAAATTGGTTTCTTGAACATGACAATGAGTTCACTGAACTAAAATGGCCCCCACAGTCACCAGATCTCAACCCAATACAGCATCTTTGGGATGTGGTGGAACGGGAGCTTCGTGCCCTGGATGTGCATCCCACAAATCTCCATCAACTGCAAGATGCTATCCTATCAATATGGGCCAACATTTCTAAAGAATGCTTTCAGCACCTTGTTGAATCAATGCCACGTAGAATTAAGGCAGTTCTGAAGGTGGAAGGGGGTCAAACACAGTATTAGTATGTTCCTAATAATCCTTTAGGTGTGTATTTGAAGTCACCATTGTGCTGATCAGTGTTTCCTGTATTTGGGTTCTTGAACCTTGAGAGTTTCATTACTTTTTCCTCTAGTTGCAGAATCAGTTTGTATAGACACACACTAACTTAGTCACACAAAAAAAAAAACACGAAAAAAAATATCTTCAGATGATGGTGACTGTAGATTTATGGTGATTTCATATGGAAGTGATCTAATTCTTTATTAATGCAGAAATATCTTCAAATGTTGTCTTCAAAATCTTGCTATAACAAGTAACCTCTTTTTAGTCAGTGATGACATTCGTCAAATGTTTTTAATTATGATGATGAAAAGGTCATACAGTATATCACCTGATCATCTTTAATTCCTTTGAAACATATGTTTAGATAACCACTGTCACAAAGACAACAACTAATGTAAAAAAAATTAATGGTCAAACCAGATATGACCACATATTATCTATAAAACTTCAACATCTAAAAATGTGTTCATTCTCAAAAATAACTTCTGTAGATGAATGACAGAAATAAGGTCAAACTGGTTTGTAATAGGAGAGATTTCAAGTCTTTTCGGTTGATTTCATCTAAGGCTGTGTCTGGAAGAGATTCTGCTTGTTAAAATCAGGTGTCTTCAATAATCAAACATTTATCACTCAATTAATCACTTAATTATCTAATTAACTCGAACACTGCTTCAGTGTTACTTTTAACACCCTGCTGGTGGTTCCCATAAGAACACCGAGCAGTGTTCATTTAACTCCGGGAAATTTACTGTGAATGCTGCACGCAGATTTACCGCTAAATTTGTCTGAAAGAAAACTTTTGAAATAACATTACCCATGCAAGTACACTAAACGTTAGTTTCTAGCAAAAACAAAAGACACAAGAGACTGAGTGAACTCAATCTCACTGTCTTTAACTCAATAAAAAAAACAGACACCAACTCAGGAAAACAAACAATTTATTTTGTTTTGTTTCAAACAGATATTCTTTCAAAGCTTGTGGCAACCATAAACTGTACAAAAAAAACTGAATTATTAATGCAGGACTGAATGTAGGGTAATTTTTAAATAACCTTTTAACAGTAATATATCATTAGCCTACTGCTAAGCTAAAAAATGGAAAATTCAGCATTTAGTAAAGCATGCCATTAGGTAGGGTTGGGCAATAGCCAATTGCCAAAGAAATCTGAATTTTTGTATGGTATAATCTCAGTATTATTTTTTTTTTCTATTTGAATTAAAAAAAACCTGTATTTAATTAAAAAATGTTATTTCATATCCTGATCAATATTGTCGTACAAACAATGTTCAAAGGTTATGAAAACAATTCTGATATTGAGTGTTTGTGAAACTGCTTTTGAGTGGTATTGCTTTCACTTTGAATAAGATGATTAACAACCATTATTATTATTATTATAGTAAACTGTATTTTTGTTTTTATTTCATTGTATTTCTGCTTTATTGCACTATGGCAGGGGTGTCCAAACTCGGTCCTGGAGGGCCACTGTCCTGCAGAGTTCAGCTCCAACCCTGATAACTCTCCTGTCTGTAGCTTTCTAGTAATCCTGAAGACATTGATGAGCTGGTTCAGATGTGTTTGAGTAGAGCCAGAGAGATATAGCAACCATCAAAACAATGTTAAATCAATGTTAATGTGGACATTTGTTATTCAACATCACTTTTGCTCCCACAATTAATGTAGATTTTTTTTTTAAGATCTCATCCAAAAATCAATGGTAATGGCATTGAATCATTGTTACAAAGTGGTGTTGGTTCAACATCATGTTTACACTCTCAGAAAACGAAACAACTATAACTGACTTACAACCACACAGCCTGAAATCAACTGCAAATAAAAGAAGACAATAAATATTTTCTCTGGTTATATTATAAATTCGCATACAACATTTGTGGAAAGACATTTGACATCAATATGTTTCCGAATCTTGTGGAACTTTGCACTTGTGGAAGCTGTACTTCCATTTTTGAGGTGAAAGAAGGCAGTTCTGGTGAGTTGTTTAATGTGGTGTTCAAAGGAGAGGTTATTGTCAAAGATGACTCAGAGGTTGCAACTGTGAGGGGATGGAGACAGGGTGGAGGTGTCAACAGTGAGGGAGAAACCGTGAATGGTTTTAGTGATGGGTTTGGGACCGATGGTGATCATGTCTGTTTTTTGCAGTTGAGTTGAAGGAAATTGGTGTTCATCCAGGATTTGATGTCAGTGAGGCAGTTGTTGATAGTGGAGTGGGTGGCAGAGATGATGGATTTAGTGGAGATATAGAGCTGAACATCATCGGCATAGCAGTGAAAGTTGAGACCATGGTGGTGAATGATATTGCCAAGGGGAAGCAGGTATATTATGAAGAGGAGAGGACCAAGGACCGAACCCCTGGGGGACGCTTTGGGGAAGCGGAGCAGTGGAAGAGGTGCAGTTGTTTATGTAGATGAATTGTTGTCTGTCAGTGAGATATGATTGAAGCCAGGAGAGGGCAGTGCCGGTGATATTGAGGGAAGATTCAAGGCGGGAGAGAAGAATGGTATGGTTGATAGTGTCAAAAGCCGCAGTTAGATCAAGGAGGATGAGGATGGTGAGATGACCAACATCTGCAGAGAGGAGGATGTCGTTAGTGACTTTGAGGAGAGCTGTTTCAGTGCTGTGATGTGATCGGAAACCAGATTGAAATGGTTCATAAAGGTCATTTGAGCAGAGGTGAGTTTTAAGTTGTTTGGCGACTGTGCGTTCTAGTATTTTAGACAGAAAGGGGATATTCGAGATGGGCCGAAAGTTTGACATGATGTCGGGGTTGAGTCTGGAATTTTTGAGGATGGGGGTGACAGCGGCCAGTTTGAGTGAAGGGGGGTTTGAGCCAGAGCTGAGAGAGGAGTTAATGATATCTGCGATGAGTGTGGAGATAGCCGGTAGACAGTCCTTGATGAAGTTGGATGGAATTTTCTTACCCAGTCAATTCTGGAGGTGATGAAGGCGTGGATGAGGGTTTCTGCAGCGGAGAAAGAGAGTGATGGACGTAGTCGGGCAATATTTTTGAGGAAGCTGTACTCCGTGGCTCATTGAAGGGGAACCCTGTTGTGGTAATTGTGACTTTACATCGGTTACAATTGGGTTTCAGCAATGGAGGAAACAGGATCTAAGTGCAGCAATCTTTTATTGAAAGAAATCCATCATACAAGGAACGGGAACAGAACAACCAACTTAAAGCAATGACAAGAAAAGATAAAGAACAAGACAGAACCGAGTGTTTAATAGACAGGACTGAAGAGCAAATTAACAAGACACACCTGAACTGAACTAACAATCAATCAGAAACTATGGAGACAAACAGGCAGGGAGCTGAGAAAGTCAGAACCGAACTAATCACAGATAAACCATAAAAGACCAGAAAAAAAAATACATTGTGGCAATATCTTACAATGCGACTTTAAATCTCGGAATTGCAACTACTTCTTATAACTGTAACTTTATATCTCACACTGCAAATTTATATTACAATCTGACTTGTTTTTCCACAAAACAACCTCATGCATTGTGATTATAGCTCACAATTGCAACTCTACTTCTTACCATTGTGACTATTAATTGATGTCACATTTGTGAGAGTATCGGATTGACAAAATCTACAATTGTAATTACATTTTTTGTTGTTGTGTGTGTGAAAAAAGGTTGAAATGTGTCTCTGTGGTTCCTCGCAGGAGGTTGTTAAATCTGACACAGAGACACTGAAGATTCGGATAAACCCCAAATCCAGCATAGAGGGGTTCAATGAATGTGGTGTTGAATGTGTGCAAGTGTGTGAGTGTGTGTGTGTCAGAGACGCTGTAGTAGGACAGGGTGCCGGCCGACACGTCCACATACACTCCTACTCTATTAGAGCGGGCTGACGGGCCAGACACATCAGTGCTGTTATTATTGAACCAGGCTGTGTAATTCATATCAGAACAGTACAGACTCCAGGACTTTTCATTCAGTCCAAACCAACAGTCAATCCCACTTTTCCTGCAGATTTCTTTATATGCCACTGCTACATGACCCGAGCCACTCCATTTAACCTCATAGTAAAAGCATTCCGAGATTTTTCAAACTGAAGCCAGAAGAAGAAGAGTGTTTGATAAACCTTTTAAATGGAGGTGATGTTGTGGCCCTACTCCCGACTGGTTTTGGGAAATTAAATTAATTTCTGTAATCTTGAAATTAAGTTGCAGCATTTCCGACAGACTCGTGAGGAACAAAGAGCTGTTTAAAAGATCTAATCCTAAATTTGAGAGTTGGCTACAAATATTTTCTTGTTTCACTCTGTCAAAAATAAGTTTAGAGCCCGCGATTGTACCGTGGATGCGTAGATTAACTTTGCATAATCTGCAAAACTCGTTTACAGCCATGTTCACTCCGGTATTTCGCTCGCATCATCAAGTGTTTACAGCAGGTTTACAGTGGAAGTTCAATCATAGATTTGAGTTCGATGCATGATGTCTGTGGTTCGATGCGGCTATGTCGGCGCATAACATACGTCATAAATAAACTTATCTGATTGGCTTATGGGTAACCAATGATTTTAAACTTCAGACAAGCGCCCCCTAGCGAGAGAGAAAACACTTCTCTATTATGCCATTCCAGACTCTGTGTACGAAGCAAAGTGAAGTAGCAGAGTCTGGTATTACCAGGCTAACAATGCACATCAGTCATCACTGCAAACTTTCACATCACAATCTAAATATAATGCCATAGATCTGACTGTAATGCTTATTACTTTACACGATTAGTTAACTTGAGAGCTGTAATAGTAAAAGCGATAAGTGTTTTCAAGTGAGTTCCACATGTAATACTAGCTATTTCATACGCAAAGCTGTCTGCCAATCACAACAGTGGGTGTTTATACTGAAGTCTCACAGCAAACACGCCCCTTCAAACAGAGCGTTCAAACCAGAGAGCTAAAATCAGGGTAGGATTAATGCCTTTTATTTCTAAATTTGAAGTAAAAATAAAAATAAAATTATAAGTGCACCCCAGGAAACATTTTTAAAAAATAAAACAAATGCAGTTCATGACCCCTTTAAGATATAATTCAAACCTCTCTGTGTTTTATGTTTCAGCTTCATTGAAGTGTTCTCCTCGAGTTCTGTTTGCCCAGCCATGGTGGATTTCAGGCCTATCATCCTTGCATTGGTGCGCATTTGATTTGCAGTGGTGGTTGTCTGCTTCACCTGTTCAACTGTGTTGTCCATCTACTTCACCTGATCCACCATAGTGGGTCCCAGCTCCACCTGTCCCACCGTGATGGTCACCATTTTACTCCGCCCTGGCTCCCTTATCCGCCTCAGTCTCCAGTCCTGCTTTCACTCATTGGACCTGGCTCTCATCCTTCCCCCTGGTCCACCTCCAACTCCCTCTTGTTTTTGATTTGTATGTTGTTGGAGTGTCTGGGTTCCTGCTTCGTCTGGTTGGAGTGGTGTTGGTGCTATGTCACAGCCTCCAGCTGGAGTGCCTATTAGCTCCTCCAGAGGGCACTCATTTTGTCTTTGTGTAATGTTTAAGGACTACATTCCACTCTATCCTTTGCCTGGACTGATTATGGCTTCATTCAGTTCCTTCTGTGTATTATTACCTTGTTTGCTCTGGCTTATTTAAATTATGTCTTCCTGTGCATTCTTTGTGTAGTTTTTGTGCGTTAGAATGTTACCACTGTGTTTCTTAGTGCCTGCAATCTTGTCCCGGATCCTGTGTTCATGTCTTCTGCCTGTTTGTTTGTATTTTACCCTGTCTGGATTATCTTGATCTCAGTATGTTTGGACCTTTGCCTGCTTTTGACTACTTTTTGGATTACCTTCAAATAAGACTGCTTTTGTATCTTCAGCCAAGTCTTAGAGGAGTGTTCTTAACAGGTACAAACACTTCTAAAGGCAAGCTCAAACTACAGGATGTTAAAATAACCTATATTGCTGTGGTGCTCTTAATAACAAAATCTGTCTGCAACAGCAAAATCCTGTCATGTGGTGTGAGACTGCCTTAAGCTGTTCTGGGTTTAGGCGCTAATTGTAGCAATAAATGCTTGTTGAATTACTCCTAGATGAAACATTCATTATTCCTAATATTAGGAGCAACATGTAACTATTTTTTTTGCATTAAGAGCAACTATTAGTCATACGATTTTTTAGAGAATACGGCCCCTGATTTTGTATCTGTGTCACGTGAACCACTGCAGCACACACCAGTGCTCCAGACCTAAGACAGGACAGCACAGAGTTAATCATATGTGCAGGCCAGCACAGACAACAAAACATTGCAATCAAACATTGCAAACAAAATATCAAAATGAAGTTTGAAATAGGCACTGCAAATTGTGATAGCATTTAACCCTTTTTAAACGAGACTCTCTCGTATCCAAATAGGACTTTTAAAATATATGGGTTGTAGTAATTTGGTATTAAAGTAACAGCTCTTTAGTTTTACAACCCTCAAATTATGATAGTAGGATGTAGAAGATGGCACAGATCTGATGACAACATACAAAAGACACAACATCAACAAAATGTATGCATTAAAAAGTTCACATAACATTATAATTAGTGGTGCACCGATCATGATTTTTAATGGCCGATTCGATACTGTTCTTTACAAGAAAACTGTCCGATTCCGAATTCTGTTTTATTCTTTCTTTAAGAAACAAACAAGAAAAAATGAAAGTATTCATAAACAAGATGTTTATTTGGTATTTAACAGACCAAACTGGGTTTTGGCTTGAAAACAATAAATGTAACCATCTGAAATTAACGGCAATAACTGTGCAGTAAGCACATTAAATACAAACAAAGATGGTACTGACATTAAGCATCACTTTTGTTTTTAAATTTGTTTGAACTCATAACTACATAAAACTGGCCTTAAATAAAAACATTAACTAACCATGTGAAAATAAAGGCAACAACTGCATAGTTCTGCAATACAAACAACACAATCAACACACATTCAACAACCCAAACAAAGATGTAAGGCTACTTAATCTTTTTTTTGTTTCAAATATTGCATATTTACACTTAAATTGGTACTGTCTGCACTTTGCTGCAACATAAAATCATCCGCTCTGTGGGTCACACAGCTTTGCCACACAGACACAAAATCGAATATTAAAGCCGTTAATACATTTTTTACCCCTGAACCTAAAAACCTAAAATCAGGCCGAAGAAAAAATGATAAATTAGCCATTTTCTATTTTTTCTACTTTAAGTCGAAAAATGAAAAATGTACACGGACCACCATCCTTACAGTTTAATTATTTTCCTAACTGTTGGAATGCTTGCTCACAAATCTTGATACCAAATGTATACATACTATTAATAAATAGGCTCTTAAAGAGTTTTTTTCTCTGCCACAATTACATTTGGCTGTTCACGAGACATTAAGCATACTTTAAGGCACACAATTAGGCAGTGTTTCTCAATTGCAGTCATTGGCACCCACCTCCTAATATGTTTTAGATCTCCATATATTATGTTGTACTCTCCCTGTTTAACACATTATCAAGCTGATGAGCTGAAAAAGGTGTTTTAATTTGTGAGACATCTTAAACATGATTGGAGCTGGGTCCCAGGACTGGAGTTAAGATACACTGCATCAAGGCATTACATGTAAGACAATAAGGCATAGTCTTCTGTGAAGCTGTTTTAAAACAATATATATTATAAAAACAACTATATTTAGCTTTTTCAAATTTTTGACCAACTCTTTGTCTATCAATCTGTTGTCCCAACATGTTGTACTGTGTATCTTGAATGCACTGTAAATTGTTTCCCAAATGCATTCATGGGTATCATACTGTACCTGAGGTCAGGGGTGAAAGTAATGGGGTTGTCCATGGACTTATCACTCTTCATTGACACACAGCTGGGTCCTGCACCACACTCTTCTTTCTCCTTACTGTCCTCCTCTCTCTCCTCACACTGATGCATTTTGGATGTGAGTTCTCCTTCTCTTGTTTAAGGCCTTTATCTGTTAATTATCTTCAAAAGGACAATGCACAACAAATTTACAGTAACATTGGAAACAATCATGTTTCATCTCTCTTAGATTCATGGATTAAAACAGTACATTTTAAGCTCCATTGCTCTTCAAAATTTCTTACTCTACTAATTTTTGAAGTCAAACACCTCCTGCTTGCAGATGGCAAACTAGTATCTGATTATTACCCAAAACACTGTGTGCTTTCATCCTATTTTTTCCTTCTGCACTGGCACTTCAGTGTGTTTCTCAATCAGAAGGCTATATCCTACTAAAGCCGTCTCAGTTTGAAGGATCCTTGGAAGGCAGCTTTCATTTTGCATCCATCATTCAGCCTGGTTTGAAGGATATATGCATCATGTGTATCCAATACACATGTATTGTCCTTCAATCATCCTCCAATCACCCCGAATCCTTTACACAGAGTTCAATTCACAAAAAAAAGAATAAGTGGAAAAAGAGTCGACAATGAGTTCGCCTGAGTTCATTATGAGATGCAAATATTTTCAAAGATGAAGGCATCATGATAAGGGCTTTTTTTTTTTTTTTACATAATGCTTAACTTTCCATGATGCAAATTACTGGGAGATCACATGATGTTTTTAATCACTGTGCTGTATTAACAGAAAAAAAGATAATATGAAGATTTTAATTATAGTTTCAAAAGTATGTATTTAAGTATTTTCAAAAGTAAAGTAAGTATTTAAGTATTTTTCAAAAGTGTGTGTGTGTGTGTGTGTGGTGTGTTTTTTTTTTTTTTTTTTTTTTTTTTTTTTTTTACAAACCATGGGAAGGCCCACTTTACCTGAAAATAAATGTATCTGGAGTGCATGTATTGGTGCAAATAGCACATAGAACTGTATTCAAATGTAAATATTATAGCCTTATACAATTAATAGAAACTAAAAGAAAAGGAAAGGAAAAACATCTAGGCTACATTACACGTTTAACAAAAAGTGGACCACTTTACCTGCATTCACCAAATAACTACATTTTCTCACACAAAAAAACACATCGTTGGTTTTAATTAGAAAATAATAATAATAAACTATTCGAGGGTGGAAAATAAGCATTAATAATTGAGAAAATAAGCATTAAACGCGGATCTATGAATTTATTCACTGCTAAGAACAGAGCTAGCATCATATTGCATTAGGCTAAAGTATAAGGACAAAACATAAGTTGTGTCGACAAATTAAACTGCCCCACCCACTTTTTAAAATAAAATTCGCCAATGCTTATAGTCTAGATATTAGTTTAATCGAGGACGTTTCCATCATTTGTAGGCTACATTCAACATATCGTCCGGTAGTGGAGAAACGTAAATGACAGCGTAGTAATAGCCTACATTGTAACACAATGATTAACTTCTGAACTTACCTAAACATAGTCTCCGGAATGGCGTCTCTTCCGTTTCTTCTTTTACTTTTGTTTTCTCACATAAGGTGAATCGAGGTGTGTTACCTTCAGTCGCCAGTGCGTGACATTCCAGTCCGTGCACGCGAACTCAGGGCACTGCAAACCACATAGGGTATAAGACGACATGTCTTATGTCTTCAGGGCACCAAATAAGCAAGAACCGCTACTGCACACACCCCTGGACCAATACAAATAAATCAGTATAGGCTGTAAAAAAGTGTTTCCTTCTATGCAGACTTGTATGTTATATTGTTAATGTTTGTATGCACTAGTCTGCAGTTGGTGTGCACAAAAGGACAGTACTGCATTGTTTCCGTTACTTCCTGTACTCACCAATGTTACACTGACAGAACAACACTTTATAAAGTTAAAGATGACAGGATACTTTATTGATTTGCAAAAACTCTTTAACAACAATCAAACTATTTTAATTAAAGCTTAAAACATGGAAAAATATTATTATTGATTTCTTTTTTTGAGTTTATATATATATATATTTTTAGCAGATTTCATAATGCAAGTGATAGCAATAGATAAGCTAAATAAAAATGCAAAAGCTGGAATACTATTGATAAAACGTGCAGCAATTTTAAGAGAAGTTTGATATCGTAATGCAGGATGGCTGAAACTATATTATGGATACTTTTTTGCACATTTCCTGCTCAAGTTTAATTGGCAGCCATAGAACACCCCAACAAACAAGTCTGGATCTGTCACAAGATGACAGTTTTGCGGAGTCAAACACATGCTTGACAACATCCGCATGAGCACAGGAGCAGAGCTCAGTCTCCGGCATAACCGCCTTTCCTGTAGTCAGATTCAGCACAGTGTGTCCCCCTCTCGGACAATCGCCTGGATCACTGATATTTCAGAATTGTCATTTTATAATATGATTCTTCTGCTCCAAGCCTTTAATTACTTCCTGAATACATAAACACAGAGAAAAAAATAGAATATTTCTCACTTTTAAGACTCTGTGTAACTTATTGAGATGACAAACCTTTGTTGTCAATTGTAAAAATACTACCTTATCAAATTTATTTTCTACAGATGTCTCATTTCCCCTGACCTGTGCAGCTTTCTGCAAGTCATAGCCAAAGAACAGGTAGTTCACGATCCCCTGAGAGGAGAGAGAAGGGAGAGGGGAAAAGGTTTTTAGGTAAAAGAAAAATAGCTTTTTGTTCATTTATTAAACACAACCTATTCAGGATAAGCAAATGTTCTTCACGTCCTGAATGATAATTCAGAATAATCAAATGTCATATTGCTTTCTGTTCTGTGCTGTAGACATGTATGACATATGACATGCAGACATTTGGCCCAAGAAGTCACTGCATCACTGAAAACAGCAGATGGGCTCAAAGTCCTGAAGGACCCGAATAGCATCTTGGAGAGGTGGGCTGAACATTTTAACACCCAACTGAATCAGGACTCTTAACATCTTTTTAACATCTCTTTTTACAGGTTGTGTTGTTTTCAACACATGATTTTATGAGCGCTCGACACTCAGCAACACTGTGAATGTTCACTATGTTCTCAAACAGACACACCAGTGTAAATAAAAGTTATTTATATGCAATATTTTGTCAGTTGCTACATTTTAATCTAATTCAAAGTGCAACCAAGGTTAACTGTTAACTCTTCATGAACTTTTGTCGAAAGCAGCATTATCAATCAGGGGTCGAAGCGTGAATAATGTCCAGTACAGTGAGTCTGTCCAGTTGAGCTTGAAACATTGTCTTGTACTTTGTGTGCACATGCAGTCAACTGGAAAAAGGGCGGATGACGTAAGAGGTCATGTGACTGATATTCATGTATACGTTTCGTTTTGGCATTTCATTTTAATAAGGGATGTCATAAATTTGAACTTACCTGTGCTTCCATGCTTTTTCTTCTGCTGTATTTACGCTGTGCTTATGCTTAGATACTCTCACCTATATTTTTCCTGGAAATAAAGACAAAACTGCAGTTGGTTTCAATTAATGAATTTAATTTGACAAAAGTTTTCTTGAAACAGCCTATTACAGCCTAGTATTTCTTTAACAGTTTAGTTCCATCAAAGACTAATGAAATATTCCATATATTGCACAGCATCATTATAAGGCTGGGTGTTGTTTCAACAAAATTAGGCTATATATTAAAGATGTACATTATGAACAAAAGTATGCAATGCTGAAGAAAATACATTAATAATTAGTAAATCACAGATGAAATCAACTGAAGATAAAAGAATACAAGAAGAAATCACTCAATTTTTTTTTTAATAAACATCTAAAACTGATTGAAAATTAGTGAACTAACATTAATGCTTGTTTCTCAGAGATGTGTTTTCTTTTTTTTCTTCATTCACACTTTCCCACCACATGGCACTGACAAACTGACTACCCAACAAAAAGTGCACTGTAAAAAATAAAATCTTTAAAACACGGTCAATCCTGTTAGCTACGGCATGTAAAAAATAGGTAAAATATCCTAATTTAAGTGCAAAAAACGTTGACAGAAAATTTTCTTAAATATTTTACAGAAACACAGTTATTTTGCAGCTATTTTCTGAATTATTACGATAAAACACCTTCACTGTAAACAAACATAAAAAACAGTCAATGACTGTCAGCAATGGCTGCTATACAAAAGCCGGATCTGGGCCGACACAATGCTATGTGGGACTTAGTCCAATAATAAAGAGACAGTTTATTTCTCAACTCCAATGAGGAGTTATTAAGAGTGCATTAAGAGGTGTTGTTCTCATCGCCCCTCCACATATAATTAATGCTTTCGCTTGAACAACTTCTAATTTATTTCAAATAGATGCTGCTGCTGACCCAAATGCCACACAACCATAATCAATATTAGATCTAACTACTTATCGTATTGATGACTTTCTCACACTTTTTGACTATTTTATCTATACCCTTTCTGTAGCGCAGCAAAACTGTCCATCTTTAATGGCAGAGCACACGGCCACAAGAGCGGACCAGCAGAGGGAGAGGTGTCCATACTCATCCTAGAAGAGCAAAACAGAAAGACACAACAGCAACAACACCGTGAAAGGCTAGATCCACATATAGAGCACTACAAGTAATATATCTTCTGTGTATAGCCTCAGTATGTGTCCATGAGCTGATTATGGACAGTGATTTCATTCACTCTCTGCATCTACACTCAAATAGACCCATGTCTATTTGATAAACCGTCTCTGCTGGAAGCCTCAACCTTTTCTGTTGCTTTTTTTTTTTTTTTTTAATTGGTCCAGTTGCCAAATGTATCTGCTAAATTCTTTCATTTTATGAAAGCCTCTTTTAAGGCATTTCATGTTTTTAATAGCCACAGCCATTCTGTTAGCAAATTGGTTTGGGTATTCAACAATACTAACAACATCCTCTGTTGGTCATAAAATGAGGGTGTTTAAAGTTTTACAAAAATATAAAACTATCCGGCCTAAACCTTAAAGCTTGACTTTACTATACTATACTTGATCATCATAAATCTTCACTGGACTTTGAAATGCTGGCCTATTTAATGTAACAAGACTATCACTGAAGTCAATCAGTGTTTCTGCATGGGGAAAATCAGCAAAACTGAATATTTTAAAGATAGAAGGACATGATATAGGTTATAGGGATTCCTCACTCGCTATAGATTCTGTCAGTGGACCAGTGATTCTTATTTATGGATGAACATAAATGTACAGTACTTGGACCATGCAATTAAAACACAGAGGCTAAACATTAACTCAGACAGAAACTGAAACCTGTATGCGGAGCTTCAGTCATCCAGAGCTGCAACTGGACATGTTGTAAGTGGTGCTCAGCCTTATTGAATACAAGATTACAGATGGATTCCTTCCCTTAAAACTTTTTTTATTTTTATTTTTAGGAGGAGAGCAAAATCTGCCAAATATGACTCAGCTTCTGCAACCACCATTTATCAACCCAGTAAGTGACCAATTCTTTTGAAATTGATTATTTCTACTTCAAGTTGATTGAAAATTTTCTGCAATGTTATTCAGGACATAATCAGGACAAGTATACAACAAAAAATATCTTGAAGAATAAATAGTTTTTTTTATTGCAATATTAATTAGTTCCTGTTGTACTGCATATATAGCCTATTCCTCAGATCAGGAATCAGTGTACAAAATATAACCACACTTGTGCTTGACATTATATAGATATTCATTTATCAACAAATTTGTGGGACGGTAGAACAATTGTTTGCTACTCAGGCGTGATAATTCCCCCTATTTGTCCAGTCTGATTATTATAATATTAGAATTATTATGATATTATAATTATTGATATAACTCCTTTAAAACTCTTTCAGTAATGCAGATCTGAAGCCCTAAATTAGTAAAACTAAATGCTCTAAATTTATATCTGCACAAGATTTGTTACCAATCGAGAAATTCCATGAGATTCATTATCTTATCTTCCATGTTTTCAACAGTCTGATATAAACTGCCAGTAGTTTTATGATTGGTTGTGAAGCACCTTTTTGATGATTGGCTAAAAACAACATGGCTGCCACTGGGAAAAGAGAAATGACAGATAATATAAATGGCACTTCAGCAGACCTTTGCTCTACAGATATGTACTGTATAACTGTGTCATCAGCAAAAAAAAAAACGAGATTATGAATAATGTTGCTTAAACCCTATTCGGACGGGATTAACTTTACAAGGGTAGATGGAGTAATGTCATTTTACCACAGGACCTCTGTAATATTAATGGAGCTATCTCAGTAAAACTAGCAGAATGGGGAGAGTAACTCGATTTGTGCATCGGTCGAATGATGTCTTAATTAACTTCAGATTGGATTATGTTGGTAATAGGCACTTACCTAACGCTAAACGAGGTTTCGTGCCTCTAACAAGTGCTTTCGATCTTCTTTCTGATCTGAAAGGTGTGTGTAAAACACTTGAGTTTTGCCACAGA
Organism: Meda fulgida; assembly: GCA_030578275.1. NCBI lineage: Eukaryota > Metazoa > Chordata > Actinopteri > Cypriniformes > Leuciscidae > Meda > Meda fulgida. The sequence continues at coordinate 62,007 of JAROOJ010000028.1, forward strand.
CTTGTCCCAGCGTCTAGAACACAACTGAAAGCTTTTTCAAGCGTCTCCATACTTGAAAAAACATAAAAAACACGGAAAACTACTTTTAAACACGAAATGACAAAATATATACGTACATATTTACAGCGGGTCTATTCGCATGGGATTAGAATTACACGAGGAAATTTTTACGGACCTTTTTACTGATGGTAAAAGTCGCCATAATCGGTACTGACGTTGTCCGTCATGATTACTGAGATGCACATTTGGACGGGACTAAAATCACAGAGCTCTGGTAATTATTACTTTACCCCACCTCTCCATGTTAAACTAGTCCATACGAATAGGGCTTTAGAGGCATGATCTGAAACCTAACTGATACATTGTATAAAAAAATTAGGAATTCATCCAGATAAAAGAAGTACATTGGGAAGGTTTCTGTTTGCAGGGAGCTGTTTAAAATATCAAGGACATCATTGCTCATGCAATCCAAGACTACAAAATGTTGTGGGAATAGTGTCTAGACTATTTCTGTTACTGAAGAGCCACTGCCCCGCAAAATTTAGCTCCAATTCTAGTCAAATATACTGTAATTTGCAGGTAATCTTGTTTTTTTTTATTCTTTTTGACTATGGGTAGAGTAGAGCTAATCTCTTTGCAGAATGTGTCCCTTCAGGAACAGACTCAAGAGCAAGAACAAAACTTTAGTTTTGGGATTTTGGAGACTGTGCCCTGGTTACTTTTCAAGTCTGGTAAAAATAAGATAAATAAAACCCTATTTATATAATTGTTTTAACAAGGCACAAGTTTACTTCAAGAATGAACAAAGTGACATAAATGCATTTGAATTGGGGTGAATTGTTTAATTATAGCCCTCTTCCTTTTATTCGTTCTGTGATCTATGGAATAAACTGTGATATTGTTTCCATTTTCATTAATGATGGCGGAATAAAATGATTGCAACCAAACAAAGCCCTATTCACACGGGATAAGTATTACCTCATTTGTAATAATTGCGGAGGTTGTCTGTGTTCTTAATCCCGTGCGAATCGGCCGTGTCTGTAATTTGTAAAGTAAAAATTCTCCCGCAAATGAGCAACCATATTTCACCGAACACCGACGTCCTGAGGTAATATTAGTCCTGTGCGAATCGGCATCTCTGTGATTTGGCGGGATCGTATAAAACATTTTCAAGGTTTTTGTTTCATGCGCGCCTTTTTATCCATCTTTCGCAAAGAATGGAGGCGTTGGAGTGTTTTGATAGTATTTTGGGTGCTGGGTCATGTAATTTCTAAATCACACGTGGTCCCCAGATAGTACTTATCCCGTGCGAAAAGGGCTTAAGATGATGTACAAGCACTCTTTTCACGGGATTTCTGATATGAAAACCTTTCACACAGAGTGTCCCGTTCAGCAGTCTGATCCAGGGAAGGTTGCAGGAGGGAATGATCATTACTGTATGTGGAAGAGTTTTGCCAGATGCAGACAGGTGAGTCTCTCTGTAAAAGGATGTGTATGTTCTTCTGTCACGTTTTGAGTTTCTGTTCATGTTTTAGGGTACGTTAACATGTCAACGATATGCTTAAAACGGATACGTTTTTCCTTTGAGTTTTCCAAGTACAGACGACACCAGTGTCAAAAAGATTCCCGTTTTACACAGATCCGCAAAAACGACTAAACACGCTGTAGGCTATTCTGCTGCCAGGACATTAAATGGTGATGAAGCCCTAGGCTGAACAGGCATTTGCATGTGCATGACGTCATCGTCTTCAGAGATTTGTTGTTTAAACGGAGACCGTTTCCAAAAACTTGCACTTTGAAACCTGTTTACCAGTTTGTGTTTTCAGTAGTGATGTTACATATGACACTGAAGCTTCAAAGCGTGGATCGAGTTCGCAGCGAAATTTCTCATGAAGCTCCGTGCCGGAGCGCGTGTTGTTTTCAGAGAAACACGTGATCAACGAAAAACGAAGCCTCACTTTCTTTCCAGTCACGTGAATGCTTCACTTTGCATGTCGAAATGTTTGAACCCAGACCACTACTCTACAGGTTTTTGGAAGTTTAAGTCCATTTACTATTTTTTTATTTGTTTATAAATAAGCCTATAGCCTATGTTACATGATCATATATTCTGTCATATTATAAACAGCATAGAAACCATAAAATAATTAGACCACCATTTACTTGCATCAAGCAACTCTTTTGGTATTTTCATAATTAGTATTAATATAATTGTTACATTTGATTTTTTGGCACACTTTAATATGTGAATTATATTATCAGAAAACTGAACATTTAGCGTTGTGCTTAATAGATAAAATAACGGCGCTGCGCACTCGGGTTTATGGCTGCTATAAATTTGACCTGCCACAAGATGGTGCTGGTTTCAACACTCTCCATGCTTCGAATCTTTTCCCGGAACAGTCAGGGGAACGCCTCAGTGCTTCTTCAGGCTTCATTTACACGTCCCTAGTTTTCAGGCACCAAAAATGAACGGCTAATACAGTTAAAATGATGTCGTGTAAACAGCCCCTTATTATGTCATTGTTAATCTTCTAGTCTATTAATTGTTTCAGTTCTCCTTCATCCTCTCCCTGTTTGTATCCTTGGTTAGTGTTTGTGTTAGTTGAGTCCAGGTGTGTCTTGATAATCAGTCTCATTACTTCGTCTAGTTTGCCTGTGTAATTAAGCCTGAGTTTAATCATGTCTAGTTGTCTGTCGACATTGCTGTAAGTGTAGTTGTTCTGTTCCCTGTTAAAGTATTCTGAGTATTTCTGTTAGTTTGCATTTGATTAATAAAGACTGCTGCATATATCCTGTTTCTTCTCTGCTGCAAACAGGACCTGTGACAGTTCACCAAAAAAAAGAAGTCTCTGCCACCATTTTCCAAGATGAATACGTCCCTTTATATGTTGTTTCATGTTACAGTTGTTATTCCCCTCTTCTCATCCTTCTCCAGATTCAACGTGAACCTCCAAAATGGGTCTGATGATGTTGTTCTGCATTTTAACCCACGCTATTCATGGCTCTTGCCCATCTCTGGGTATGTGGTGCACAACACCCGCCAGAACGGGAAGTGGGGCTGGGAGGAATCCAAGGTAGACGTTCCCTTCCCAAAAGGCCAGATGTTCGCTCTGCAGATCCTCGTCACCCAGGAGTCTTACAAGGTTTTTCACACTGCTTTAGTCCTGCTTTCTGTCTGTAAATATTTTCTGACTTTTTTTTAGCCATTTAATGACAAGGCATGGAAAGGATCTTGCCATCAACCACCTCTACATGCCTTTTTTTTTACTCTAGCAGAAGAAAAACATTATTTTTTGCTCTTTCTAGATAAGTACAAATGGGAAACTCTTCTCGGAGTACAAGCACCATATGCCGTTCTCAGATGTGGATCGCATCTGTGTGGTTGGAAAGGTGGAACTGAATTTAGTAGCCTTCCACTATATTGTGGTGAGAAATAAAAACAATATTTACTTTACAATTTCACCATATTTTATACCATTATCTGCATCTGTTCCTAGATACACTGTCAGAAATAGGGTTACAGTAGGAGTGCTTTTCTGTCCCCCAAGGTACAATCTACACTAATGTACCCGATAGGCCAGGGCTTATTATTAGACATCAAGGTACATATATGTTCCCAAGCATTAAAAGGTACATATATGTACCATTTCTTTTAAAGGTTAACAATATCAAGAGACCGCCTCTGCTAAGCCAATTTTTCTAGGTAAAAGTTGTTGTTTAAAGGTTTTAATGATACCTTAACTATTTAAGGTAGATTTTAACGTATCACTATATTTGAGTAGCCTTGAAATAAGTAGCCATGAAATGAAGGAAAGAAAAGTTTTGTCACAAGGGTGCAAATATGTACCTTGAGGGTACAGCCCCAGTGACAAGCCATTAAAGGTACAATTATGTACTTTATTTTCTGAGTGTGTAGGTTCTGTGGGCCTTTATCAATCTTGTGGGGGAAATGGTGAATTAACAGCACTATCCAGTGTATTTTGTGTTCATTTTGATCTAATGTATCAGTGAGTACAGATGTGTTTATCCCAATGAAGTTAATTGAAATTCAATATGTTGTAGGATATCTAAAAGTAGAGTTAGCGTTCCATGTTGAACATTGACGATTGTCACAACGTTTTTTATGACTGGTAAGGGGAAGATTACAGTGACAATCTCATAAATCAGGAGCAGGAATAGTTTGCAGTCATTTATGGGGAGAGGTACTGTATATGAAATAAGAATATGTGAAATTTGCGATATTGATGATAATGATATTATTTGCCTTCAGCACCATTTTTTTAAACCAATTTTGTGAATATCATCAGAGGTCATGTGACTTGGTTTTAATTGTTGGTTTGTTTAAAAAAAAAGATAATCTTACTGTTGTGTGCCGCATATAGTGATATGTCCTATGTAGCTTACCTATGCTCTTGTTTTCCTGTTTTATTACTGCTGTACTTGTAAACTTGTAAGATAATTATCAGCTCATTTGTAGCTTTTTGCTGCTCAAATGTTTTCCTATCCTAAATATCCACATTTATTTTCATTTACAGCCCCATCTTCATGCATTTCCAGGATCTTTGGTGAGTTATTTTAAAGGGGATCTATTAGTGTGTATCCCACTCTGAGTGAGCAGCAGCCGTTACTGTTTCCCCTCGGTAGCAGAAAAAACATTACAAATGTTCTCTTATTATTAGATTTAACAACAAACAGGAGTCTTCATAGACTCCCGTCATCCGAGCCACTGAGAACACCATGGTTAAGTTTAACTTATGAAGGAAATATGCCGATGAAAGTCATTAAAGTGTTATATATTTGTGCAAATCTTTTATGCCGGACTGCTTCAAAAATGAAGCTCAGATCATGTATTTGCACAAAAGTTTTCTAGCATTAGCATGTTAGTCGATGAGTTGTAGCAACTTATCTCCACAAGAACTTCATAAATGTATCCACTAACCATTCAGAAACATTCTTCCTGAGTCTCTCCATCATTGTCCAACTGCAGTTTGAACATGTAAGGCTATAGACTATTTCTGACATTTTGGCTGCATGACATTCTCCAGTTTTGTTACATGCTGTAAAGGCTCCGCCCTCTTCTTAAGGGGGCGGGGAGTACCAGCTCATTTGCATTTAAAGTGACACACAGTAAAAAACAGTGTGTTTTTGCAACCAAATAGGGGGAAATTTGACAAGCTATATTTTGAGCTGGAACTTCAGACACATTCTGGGTACACCAGAGATTTATATTACATCTTGTGAAAAGGGGCATAATAGGTCCCCCTTTGAAGGAAAGGTTTGCTGATCAGCTTTGTATTGTATGTTGCTATTATATGTAGGTGAACAATGTGTACAATTTCTCCATTTTACCTGCACCCAGATCTCCTTGACTTGTCAGCAGAAGTCTTCTGATATCTCTAGAGCTTCCGCAGTTTGACAGAGTTCAGTGTGAAACGATGCAGTATTACAATGTTATGGCAACAGAAAACCAATCACATGCCTTCTATTCACATGCTTTACAGACGTTTCTGCTTTGGAGGGGAAAATTGTCAAATGATAGTTCAAATAAAGGAGAGACCGTTTCAGTCTTACATTTATAATCCGAAAAAAGAAATTAATAATTTAAACTTTGACAAAGGAGTATCAAATTGCAATATAAATAATAAGTATCTACCCACAAACAGATGGTCCCATACAAAAGCATCATATATGGTGGAGTACTGCCTGGCAAATGCTTTGTCATCAAGGGAGTCATCAACTTCCAAGCAAAAAGGTTTGACAATGTCATGTCTCTCGGACAGATACAATATCATGCATTTTTCTGCTTTAAAATGCTTTTAAATGTTCTCTAATGCGGTTCTAATGACACATCTACTTTACAAATGCTCTTTCTACAACAGAGTAGGGTTTAGTCTACGGCACAAAACTGGAATTGCGTTTGACTACAGTCCTGATTTTGATGAGAAAGTGGTTGTGCGCAACCGTTATGAGGATGGGAAGTGGGGCGAGGAAGAACGATCTGGACCGATGCCGTTTGAGAGAGGGCAAACTTTTCTGGTGAATATGATTATTGTAAAAAGCATTTCTGTTCAAATGGATACAATAGTGGTTGCAATATTTTACATTACAAAATTGCAATCATGCATGCAAAATGTTTTCACATAATATACATTATAAGGGCTATCTTATCTGTTTGTGAAATAGGATATGATTTCACATCTTTTCCTTGAATGTGCATTTCAGGTCACCATTTGTTGCAGTTCTGATAAATACGAGGTGTTTGTGGACGGTAAACAAGTTCACACTTACAGCCGTCACAAAAATGATATGGAGAAGATTGACGTTTTGGAAGTTAGTGGCGATGTGCAGCTGACCTTTGTGCAGCCCTGACAACGATTTCATCCAGAGACACACAACCTGCATCGATCTATATAAATCAAAAGAAAAACATGTACTAATCTGTGCTCATATGCAAAGATGTTTTGCTTGCATGCATAATATTTAGAAACCCATGTGATCATCTTCATCTTCAATGAAAAAAAGTTATTTAAAATGAATAAACAGACTGTTCTGCATGGATGTTTCAAATATATTTGTGCAATTATTCTGTAAATTATGCCTTCAAACTAAATTTGTCAATTGCACAAGCAACAGATGTCAAAAAAATATTTATTTATACAATTGTTATCCCTGTTTTCTTATTTGGTATATTTTGCATCTGATCAGCATAAAATTACAAAGCAAACATTCAGAAGATTCTAATCACAACTCGACAGAAATGCTCCTGGCCACTAGAGGACAGTGTTGAGCTGGAAATGCCATGGAACTTGGTTTTGTTTTCATGTCGCCCAAAGCCTGTCTACAGAAAGCCTGGCCACTCCCTATTAAGTCCTATTGTGCCGAATTGTGGTTGTAGTTCCACCAGAGCTCCACTGGGGGCGATCGTCCGAGTGCTGAATGAATGGGAGTCTATGGAGCTAGACGGCTAAATGCCTCTTTCAGCCGATTGCTGTTGAGAAATCTCAGATTTGATTGTAGATTTTGCAAGTTCAACATGGATTATAGGTCGAGAGTTGAATGAACAAGTACTTATGTCCTTTTGATTTCTTAAAGGTTGAGTTATTGTTGCCCATAACACGCTGGCATTCTGCTAATGATGCTGATTGGTCAGTGAAGGACTGATTACGACAGAGACAACGCTTGATGGCATCGTGGCGTCCAAAGCGGGAGAATGTTAAGGCGGACTGAACTCTTCTACACGTGTGTTTACTGTGTGAGCTGTGCTGTCGATGCCTCGAGAGAAAAGAAAGTGCAGCGCGAGAAAGCACCAAAGTGACTGAATGATTGCCGTAAAGCAGTATCTCTGGTCGTACGATGTGTATGACGTCATTGACATTTTAAAAAATCTAACACTCAGCAATGTATAATTTCTTTGCATCTCCTTTCGAAAACAACATTCAAATTACTAGACAAAAAATGATATCCTGGGAAAAGTGGATTTTGAGGGGTATAGCTCCATAGACCTCCATTCATTCTGCACTCGTCCTGTGAGCGCCCTCATGTGGAGCCAGAGTGGAACTGCACTCGTCCTGTGAGCGCCGTCGTGTGGAGCCAGAGTGGAACTGCACTCGTCCTGTGAGCGCCCTCATGTGGTGAAACTGCACTCGTCCTGTGAGCGCCCTCGTGTGGAGCCAGAGTGGAACTGCACTCGTCCTGTGAGCGCCCTCATGTGGTGAAACTGCACTCGTCCTGTGAGCGCCCTCATGTGGAGCCAGAGTGGAACTGCACTCGTCCTGTGAGCGCCCTCATGTGGAGCCAGAGTGGAACTGCACTCGTCCTGTGAGTGCCCTCATGTGGAGCCAGAGTGGAACTGCACTCGTCCTGTGAGCGCCCTCATGTGGAGCCAGAGTGGAACTGCATTCGTCCTGTGAGCGCCCTCGTGTGGAGCCAGAGTGGAACTGCACTTGTCCTCTTAGCGCCCTCGTGTGGAGCCAGAGTGGAACTGCACTCGTCCTGTGAGCGCCCGGGTGTGGAGCCAGAGTGGAACTGCACTCGTCCTGTTAGCGCCCTCATGTGGAGCCAGAGTGGAACTGCACTCGTCCTGTGAGTGCCCTCATGTGGAGCCAGAGTGGAACTGCACTCGTCCTGTGAGCGCCCTCGTGTGGAGCCAGAGTGGAACTGCACTCGTCCTGTGAGCTCCCTCATGTGGAGCCAGAGTGGAACTGCAGTCGTCCTGTGAGCGCCCTCATGTGGAGCCAGAGTGGAACTGCACTCGTCCTGTGAGCGCCCTCGTGTGGAGCCAGAGTGGAACTGCACTCGTCCTGTGAGCGCCCTCATGTAGAGCCAGAGTGGAACTGCAGTCGTCCTGTGAGCGCCCTCATGTGGAGCCAGAGTGGAACTGCACTCGTCCTGTGAGCGCCCTGTGAGTAACCTTCATCTAAGGCTGTGGCTGAAGAAAGTTTTAGTTTTTGTTTTTATTTCTCTTTCTTTTAGTGCTTATTCACAGCAGGTGTTTGAATGATTGAAAGAATGTTTCAGGAACATCACACTAGCCTTCAAATAACATTCTAATAACATTCAGGAAACTGGACATTTTTATGTTCTTGCAATGTTACAAATCAATGTTCCTAGAATGTTTAATTGTTAATCAAAATTAAGTTGAAATAACGTTTGAGGAACATCATACCTTCTAAAAAGCGTTCCTCTAATGTCAAGAAAACTGGACATGTTTTATGTTCCCAGAACCAACATTTGGAGTCTTTTTGAATTTTTGGAGAAAAGTCTTATAACAAAAATTTGTTAGCCTGGAAATCATTTGTCTCATTATTTTCTTGCATGTTGTTTTAATGAATGTCATCACCTGTGCTTATAAAGAGTTTCTTTGGTGTTGTGCCTGATGAAGACCTGACTGGTCAAAATGTTGTGCTGTTGTTTATAAAAAAGTTTTTTTGGAGCTGTAATTTCAGTCTGTGCTTATAAAACATGTGAAAAATCAATACAACAAAATCTGTCATATTAACACAGTACATTGGCCATTATTCTAATAGACTTTTTATATAGTTCATTTAAAAAAATACATATTTGTTGGATGAATGATTAAGGTAATATTTGACGTCCATATGAGTAAGTACTATTTATAAAGGCACAAGATGAAAAGTAGAAGCCCTAGCCATCATAATTCCCACACAAACATAAGCATTAGCAAATATACACACACCCTGTAATTCTGAAGTGCTTTTATTTGCAAACAGGCTATAATATGTTTGGTTTAATTTATAAAACCATAAACGAACTCTCAGATTGATCGGTTTGGTAAGTTATTTTGTTTCTATTATTAATTTTTCTATTATTAATTTTATAAATAAAAGCAAGAATAAATAAATGTTATAAATTAGTATTACCAATTTAATGAATTGATTAAATGTAATAAATAGATTTTGGGCAAATTAAATGAAAATGTTCCTCAAACTTTCCAAACATTCGCTACTAGCTTTAGCCCGCTAGCATCAATAGCGTGGTGTCGCGCCATGTTTACAGTCTTGTCACTCAAGAAATTACTGTGAACTGTTATAATGGCAAATGTCTCGGTTGAGTCTCTACCTTTGAGTGCAGGTGAGGACATGTTCGAGCTGTATGCGCTGCAGTTGGAGCTGGAGGCCATGGAGAAGCAGATCCACGACCTATTTGAGAAGCAGGCAAAGCTACGGGAACGGCGATGAGCGTAAGTAATTGTATTGGGGTATTTAGCCTGTCTTGTACACTGAAAAAATGATACTTTTGGACCAACCTAAAAAATTACTGTAATTTGTTACTGCTAAATTTATTAGTTTTTCTCAAGCTATATTTTTTATTTGGTTTAAACTTTAAATTTTAATTTAATATCAATCAAAATAGTTATTCTGCTCAACAAAAAGTTAAATGAACACTCAAGAGTGTTAAAGTTAATGAGATAATTAAGTGATTAATTGAGAGATGATTGAGCATTATTGAAGACACCTGATGTTAACAAGCAGAATCACTGAAGGAGAAAACCAGAATTTTAAGTCACCATTATGATGATCAGTGTGTGTTTTAGTTGGGCTCTTGACCCTTAAATCATTAATTTCAGATTTTGTTAGACTGCTACAGTGAGTTGTAACAGCTGGATAAATAGAACATAACCATTACTTCACAATCATTTGACCTAAATCACTGAACTCATATAGAAACCAATTTAGGTTGACTTTATTAATTATAGCCGCACTGCTCATCATCATATTTTTAGCCTTTTCAATGAAAACCAAATTATCATATCAATAAAAAAAACTTAAAACCCACTTTGTGTAGGCACACATATAGATCAATAATTAGTGTATGAATCTCAGCAATGGTGACAAACAGATCACTTCTGAACATAAGCTCATTATTTATTCATGCAGCAATGCATGATGGGAGCCATGAATGAGTTTTGATTGGTGGCACCCAAAATGCACTGCAAAATGCTTTATAATTGTCACCATTGTTGAGATTCACAGGCTGATTCTTGACGTGTTTGTGTCTCAAAAACTACATAAAATAAAAACAATTATTGGTTTCTTATATAAGACATATTTAGAAAAATATTTATATTGTATTGTAAACAGCATAACAAAGACTATCTACAAAAGTTCAATGTTCCAGGTCCAATGCTTGTGTAATGATGATTATGTTAAAACACAACCAATCCCATCACATGATTTTTCTATTAGTTCATCTGGCTGTTATAACTCATGTACAGCAGTCAAACAAAATCTAAAGTTAATGATTTAAGTGTCAAGAGCCCAACTAAAACACACTGATCATCATAATGGTGACTTTAAATTCTGGTTTTCTCCTTCAGTGATTCTGCTTATTAACATCAGGTGTCTTCAATATTGCTCAATCATCACTCAATTATTCACTTAATTATCTCATTACCTTTAACACTGCTTCAGTGTTCATTTAACTTTTTGTTGAGCAGAATAACTTGCTTGATCCAAGAACCAAATCAAAAATATTAGCTTGAGAAAAACTACTACATTTAGCTGCAACAAATTACAGTAATCTTTTTAGGTTGGTCCAAAGGTTTTTGTGTTTGTTATTTGCTTTAAGGAAAACTGGAACAAAACAGGTTTAAACCAGAAACTGTGATTTTCACTTTAGTCCAATATAAAAATACACTTTAAATGAACGACACAGTAGTTTCACTTTTTTCAGTGGGGGAAACTTGTTAGATCTGGTTAGAGGATCTTAGTCCTAAGTTTCTGTGCTTTTTGTCTCGTTACACACTTAAATATATGTATGTTGTGTCCTACTTTTTTGAGATGCACACTACAGACCAACTAGGGTAGGCTTCAGTTTGAATAATGTCACAAGATGGTTTCCTGAAGTAAAAGTATATGCGAGGCTCAGTTTAATATACTCCTCCCTCCCCAGGTGTGATAAAGTAGCTGAGACGCCCCTACTCATTGACAGCTCTAAGCAAAAGTGTACACTGCAGGCAAGTACAAAAATTAAACAATATTTATTTTCCGTGTATTTTTCTTTCTTGTAATCAAATGTTACTCCAGTTTAAATAATCACTAAATAAAAGAAAACAAATAAAATGTACTGTCATTGAGTTTTCTTTTAAACTCACTAGAACACAATCACATTCATTGTACAAGTTATAAACCTTTCACTTGTATGATAATAAATCCCACTTCAAAATGAAAAACACTTGTAATTTTTCATAAGCACCACTTAGGATGAGTTCTCACTTTTCAAATGATCACATTTGAAAAAAACAACACATTTGGAAGAGCACTACGTGAAACATAGCTTTAAGTGTTCACTCACAGTTCACTTTTCTGTAGTTCAACTGAAACAAATATGATGCTGAATTTTCCATTGTTTTAGTTAAGTAGGGTATACCTACACAGGACAATTAATACATTAACAGTGAGTTGACCAGTATACATAACATTTATCCTCTTCACAGAAATAACTGCAACAATATTGTTTACAAGAATGGAAAATATCTCCTGCATCTGTCTAAGTCTGTAAGATATGAAAGGACACTTTTACCTCTCCTAGATTATATGATAACAGACTTTTATATCTCAAAAAGCATTGAACTTTGAACACCATTTTATGTGTATACAGCTCACCTGTTAATGTTCTATCCCTATGAATATTTATCATGTCTTAAACTAAATATTTGCATTTTAAACTGAAGCTTAGAGAGTTATTGCACCTCATCTATTGGCAATACAAATATTTGCCATGTTGAAGCAACATAAAACTGAAAAAAAAAAAAAACGGATCGAGTGTGAATTGAGTCTCTCAGCATTATCCGGTTGCAGCGTTTCTCTACTAGCTGTAAGTTCGTCTATCGTCTACAACTTTAATAACAACGCTACCACATCACTAGATGCCATGTACATTTTTTTTTAAATGTAATGCGGTGATCTAATGTGTTCTCATGACATCATTGTAGAGTATAACAGGCTTTTAAAAAAACTGAAGCTAATTACAATTGCAGTTTGGATTTTTATTTATTTATATGTTTTTTGTTTGTTTTTTGTTTTTTATGATTGGATTTACAGTATTTGTGGGGAATTAACAATGTTCAAAGTTCTTACTTTTTTTCATTCAGGGTGTTTTAGACACTATTATGATCTGGAAAGATACTCACAGAGACAAAAGTTACAATTGTGACGTTCAATCATTGGGTTTACCAGATAGAAGCTTAAGCAACAATACAGGTTTCACTTCATTTGTGTTTACAGTAGGTTATTATGTTTTGAAAGGACCATTTGTGCTTAAAACTAATAATGGCACATGCGATTCAATGATTTGCAGGATTCCTAGAAGAACCCAAACTAAAAAAAGAAAGACAATGAGTAACAAAGGTAAGTACATTTACTTGTTAAAATAGTATACAATATGTAACCTGGACATATTCCGTAACTTCACTGATTTTAAAATATCAATAAATATGTCAAATTTGTATCTTCGTATAACCTCCAATAACAAAGATGGAATTTATTAATTTAGTAAGACAGATATAATTTCACCTCTGTCACCATAAGTAATTTTTTGCTTCCTCTTCCAGCAACATTCAGAGATTTACCATACTGTCACAACATAAATATATAAAAGTCTTTAAAGTCATATTAAATATAATTTCCATAAATTCTCATTTTACCAATATATTTGGTGAAATGCTTGTTCTTATGTTCAATTTGTTTTTTTTTAGTATAAAAGTGTTTAAGTTTAATGCTGTCACCCCAGTTGAGATCATTGTTTTTGTGCCAGACAATTCTCATCTGATTGCATAAATAAAACATATTTTAAAAACACCTCCTGCCTTAAATAGCTTTAAATATCACTTTATGTTCTGTTTTAAGGACTTTTGGTTTGTATTTCCTTGTTTTCCAATATTTCGTTCTGTTGTTTTATTCACCAGTTTGTTTCCATTGTTTCTGTTTATGTTGCACACCTGTTTCTAGTTTATGTATTTATTTTGATTAGCTTGTTGTGTAAATATATTTTAAGTTTAGCTTGATGGTAATATGAGCTTGAAAAACTGATTTCAAGGTAGACAGTGAAAGATGGAAACTGGAAAGCCACAGGGTGTTAGAGAGACACAACTATTGGGTACAACAGGGCTAAAGGTACACCTTAAGAAACCCAAACTGTATGAATGCAGAATATGTGTATATATATATATATATAATGTTTGTATTTAACATTGATGGAACAATAGACACTTCATAAAAGTTGTTCATTTTCTTTAATAGCTAAAATAATGTTTTTAATAAAGTTAATACTTGTTCAAAACAATCACTTTAGCAGAGTTTGCACTATTTTCTGTTTATTTTGATAAATAAAAATATATTTTTTTTGTTCAAATAATATAGTGTAATTTAAATATGTCAATATAACAATAACACTAAATTATTTTAAAAAGTAATGATTCTGAAAGCACTGAAGGAGATCCCATAATAATTTAATATTGATTTACAGTAATGTTGGCTTTAATTAACTCTATGTCAACCAGTCCCATGTAACTAGGTTACGTTGGATTTATGTAACATTATTTCAATTAACTTAAGTAAATTACATAAGATTAATCAAATGCCGTTTAGTTTAATAAGGTTAACAGTCTTAATTGTGTCCAAAACAATTAAGTTAATTAAGTTCAATTATCCTAAAATTAATATTTTTTCATTCAATATTAATGAGATAATTAAATGATTAATTGAGTGATGATTGACCATTATTGAGGACACCTGAGAAAATCTCATTTTTTAAGTCACCGTTATGGCGATCAGTGTTTGCTTAAGTTGGGCTCTTGACCCAAGTTGATCAAGTGATGTTGGTTATGTTTTAACATAATCATAATTTGAATCACAGAACTTATTCAGAATGTAATCTCTGACTCTAATGTATTTTGTTGATTCCAGCATCATTCTACAGTATAAGATCCAGAATAGTCTAAATAATCCAAAGGATTTCTTAAAAGTTGTTCTGAAAAAAAAAAGACTCTTTTAGGCACACGGAGACATCAAGATTCAGTGTATGAATCTCAACAATGGTGACAAACAGAATATTCAAATATGGAAAGGAAATTACTAAAACAATTCAGATCATAATTTATTCATAGTGCAATGCATGATGGGAGCCATGAATGAGTTTTGATTGGTGGCACCCAGAATGCACTTCAACATGCTTTATTATTGTCACCATAGTTGAGATTCACAGACTGACTATTGATGTCAGTGTGTCTAAATAAAATAATTTCAAAGATTTTCGATCAGAACAATTTTAAACAAACATTTTGGATTATATTGAAAATGCTGAAAATTAATTACCGTAGAGTCACAGCATTGCTGTGATCAACAAGGTAGACATAATGCTCTAAATAAGATATATGATTCAAATCAAACTATTATTGTCAAAACAAACCCAACTCCACCTGATCATCTTTTCTAGTTGTTCATCTGAGAGTTACAGTTCAGTTACAGCAGCCATACAAAATCTGCAGTGTATGATTCAAGTTGGGTTTGCCCAACTAAAGCAAACACTGATCTCCATAATGGTGACTTTAAATTAATTTTAGGATAATTGAACTTAATTAACTTAATTGTTTTGGTCAAAATTAAGATTGTTAACCTTATTCAACTAAACAGCATTGCATTAATCTTATGTAATTAACTTAAGTTAATTGAAATAATGTTACATAAATCCAACATAACCTAGTTACATGGGACCTGTTGACATAAAAAAGTTAAGTAAAGCCAACACAGCATTTTTTAGAGTGTATTAACAATAATTTGTATTTTATTATGATATGCTTAATATATTTGTAAATATGAATGTTTTGTTATAAATATGGGTATTGTGGATACCCAACTTAATATATGATATTCACCATCTGAGTCTAACAATGTCATGTCAACAAATGGAAAAGTCAGCCGAGTGTTTATTATCACGTTAAATATGGTGCTTTTTACCCCAAATTCCATACTTTACATATTCCTCAGTTATTGAAAAACTGTTGCTTTAATTACCTTGAACAAAACTGAAAATCATTAAAGGGGTGGTTTACTGCTTTTTTTCTTTGCATGATTGCGTTTATGGGGTGCAATATAACATGTCTTCGTGTTTATTTTTTATTTTTTTAAAGCCTAATTTTACACAAATTTCACCTTTATTGTAAGCCGCTTTCTCCTCTTTCATTTGAACAACCGGTTGACTTCCTGATTCTATGAAACCACTCCCTCAGAAACAAGCAATGGACTCAGATTGGTTAGTTGGGCCGGTGTGTTGTAATTGGCTAAACTGTTGGCAATTGTAATTGGCTTAAAGTTGCACGTTGTCCGGAAACTTCACGCCCATTACCTTTACGGCCGAAAGTTGCATGTGCTGCTCCGGTCAAATGTAAATAATGGTTTCAATACTGTCATATCTATAACCGTAAATGTATGTAGATAAACAATACATATAACCTGTAAACAAACCATACTGTACACTGATAACAGCAGCTGAAGTTTGCTGTTGCGATTACATATAAGTTTTATAACTTTATACACGTTTGTCTTACACAAAATAGCATTGAACTAACTGGCTACTATAAACAAACAGCGTTGCCATTGGTTTACGTTCTTGATCAAATCGAAAAATTACGTCATAAAGTATACATGGAAAATACATTTACAAAATTAGTACATAATTACAAATTCAGGTCCAAAATGTTTGTATACGTTTGTCTTAGACACGAAATACTATAACTAAATGGCTACTAAAGCCAGCGCTGGCATTTGTTTACGTAATTTATAAAAATAAAACATTACGTCTGAAATTATACATGCAAATACATTTAAAATTATTAAGGCTTATACTTACAGGTTGTGGCCCAACAACTGCTGCCTCTAGTTTTAAAGTTGGAACTGCTTCATGTTTTAGGAACAGTTTCTTGTTGAATTCGGCATTGAATTCGTGGAGATTTTGGAAGCTGTCTTCCGTAAAATGCTCAGCACAGAGAGCTAAATTACGATTGTAATTTTCAGGAACATAATCAAACATACATTTTAGCCATTGTTAACGAACTACAGCGTCTGTAGGAAGCCCAAACACAGAAGACCTGACACCTGGGTGAAAATAACACACTTTCGACGGCATGGCGACAGCTCTCCATTATAACTCTTCCTCTTCGACAAAGCCGCAGAAATATGGCCATGCCCCCTTTTTTGCATATTCCGGAGGGAGGGTTGATGTAAATGTATGGGTTAGCTACGTATAAAACCCGGGAAGTATCTCGTTGTAGTCTCATTCGAGTCATTTTTGTAGGCATTAAACTTCCTGACTTTTAAAAGATGATATCTCTGCTTAAGTTGAACTTTCAGCGCAGCAACTTTGCAGATACTGTTCCTGCACCAACAGCAACATTACACACTATTTAAAATGAAAAAAGTGAAATCACAATCAACCACCCCTTTAAGAAGACCTTTGTCTTAATATATAAACATACATTTTATCTTAATATTATTTTATTTGCCCACGATTGCGTCAAGGATCAGACTAATTTCTATGTGCATCTTGAAAAGCAGATGTTTTGGAAAGTGCAGCGTTAAGTTTTTGTTAGAGGAAAAGTTTTTGTTTTGTTTACGTATTCAGAGACACAAATCTCACTGCATCAATATTTCCACAGTTATACTGGCTATATATGTTGCCATCAAAATATAATCTGTAACCACTCTGTTTAATCCCAGATATTATAATTTTATTCGCAGTATCAGCCTCATCTGAACTCAGGATTGTTCTGGTGGGTAAAACTGGATCAGGAAAGAGTTCAACTGGAAACAACATCCTGGGTAGAGAGTATTTTAAAAAATCTGCTTCACCACAGTCAGTTACTAAAACGTGTGATAGGCAATTTAAAAAAATGGGTGACCAGAACATCTCAGTCATCGACACTCCAGGCCTGTTTGATACAACGATGTCAGAACAGAAAATGAAGACAGAGATTGGGAAGTGTGTAGAGATGTCTGTTCCTGGTCCTCATGTGTTTCTGCTGGTCATCAGACTGGGTGTGAGATTCACAGATGAAGAGAAAAACTCAGTGAAATGGATTCAGGAGAACTTTGGAGAAAAAGCTGTTCATCACAGCATCGCTCTGTTCACTTACGCTGATGTACTGGATCAATCATTGGATGAGTATATCAGTGAAAGTAAAGATCTTCAGGCTCTTGTTAATGAGTGCGGTGGTAGATTTCACCCATTCAATAATAATGACACGGAGAACCGCTCTCAGGTCACTGAACTGCTTGAGAAGATTGAGAAGATGGTGGAGAGAAATGGAGGAAAGCCCTACACTAATGAGATGTACCAGGAAGCTCAGAGAAGGATACTCAATAGAGAAAAGTTCTGTAAGTGTTTATCTTTCTGTAATTTAATCAAAATACCACCATTATGTAAGGATCAGAGCAAGAATAAAATATATTCGGGTTCCTCTGGATCTGTCCTCTCCCACTTACTGTGATTCACTTCATATTGTATAGACCAGTGGTTCTCAAACCTGTCCTGGAGCACCACCAGCCCTGCACAGTTTGTATGTCTCCCTCATCTATCACACCTGATTTATCTCATAGTAGAGACTACAAGACCTGAAATGGATGTGTCAGATATACACAATGTGCAGGGCTGGTGGTGCTCCTGGACAGGTTTGAGAACCACTGGTATAGATATTAAATCTGTTTAGTTTACTTGTTTAATACAGCTACTTTATTTAGTTATTTTTTATGTCTGTATTGTAATCACTCTGTTTTATTTGTCATTCTGATTGTCAGGGTCTGGAAAACCAAGGATTTTTCTGCTGGGTAAAACTAGATCAGGAAAGAGCAGTTCAGTCAAAACCATCCTGGGCCAAAGGAGTTTTAAGGGGAGAAATTCAACAGATTCTGCTACTAAATCCTATGAACTATGGGAAGCATGTGTGGCTGGAAAGACCATAAAAATAATCAACACTCCAGGACTGATTGATGCACCAGAAAAGAAGATGAAAACTGAATTAGAGAAGTATGTAGAGATGTCAGTTCCTGGTCCTCATGTGTTTCTGCTGGTCATCAGACTGGATGTTAGATTCACAGATGAGGAGAAAAAGGCATTGAAATGGATTCAGGAGAACTTTGGAGAAGAAGCTGTTCATCACACCATCATTCTGTTCACTCAGGCTGACCATCTGAAGGGGGGATCATTAGACCAGTATATCAGAGACACTCCAGATCTACAGGCATTTACTGAGAGATTTGCTGGCAGATTTCACTCCTTTAATAATGAAGACATGGAGAACCGCTCTCAGGTCACTGAACTGCTGGAGAAGATTGAGAAGATGGTGGAGAGAAATGGATGGAGTTACTACACATATGAGATGTACCAGGATGCTCAACATAAGAAACAGTTCTGTATGTGTGTTTACACAGCAAAATCCCCCGTGTTTAATTAACACTGAAAAGTGTGAATTATATAAACTCTGAGCAGAGTGTTAAATGAACACTGAAGAGTTTTAAAGTTAATGAGATAATTAAGTGAATAATTTGGGCTCTTGACCCTTAAATCATTCACTTTTGATTTTGTTTGTCTGCTGTACTTGAGTTATAACAGTCAGATGAACAAATAGAAAAGGTGATCTGATGGTGTTGGTTGTGTTTCAATGTTATCATTATTTGAGCTGAATTCAGTGAGAGCATAATGTCTGAGTTAAATTAACCTTATAGATTATGACAGTACTGTCATTATAGCATACCATTTGCAGCCTTTTCAATGAAATCGAAATAAACAAAAAAAGAAAAAGTACACACAGACATCAATAATTTGCGTATGAATCTCAACAATGGTGACAAACAGATCACCTCTAAACATAAGCTCATTATTTATTCATGCGGCAATGAATCAGTTTTGATTGGTGGCACCCAGAATGCACTGCAACATGCTTTATAATTGTCACCATTGTTGAGATTCACAGGCTGATTCTTGATGTCTGTGTCTCAAAGAAACTGTTCTTTTGTATAAGAGAAACTTTTAAGATTTTTTTTGAATAAGTTGTGCATGGTTAGTGCTGCTATAATTAATAAAGTAAACCAATCTCAGAAACTGGGCTCAATATGAGTTCAGTGATATAATGATAACATTGAAATATCATCATCATCATCATCAAATCACCATGTCTATTTGTTCATCTGGCTGTTACAACTCACGTACAGCAGACAAACAAAATCTAAAGTTAATGATTTAAGGGTCAAGAGACCAACTAAAGCAGACACTGATCATCATAATGGGGACTTAAAATTGTTTTTTTCTTCAGTGATTCTGCTTGTTAACATCAGGTGTCTTCAATAATGCTCAATCATCACTCAATCACTTAATTATCTCATTAACTTTAACCCTCATCAGTGTTCATTTAACACTCAGCTCAGAGTTTATATAATTCACACTTTTCAGTGTTAATTTAACACTGGGCATTTTGCTGTGTATCTTTCTGTGTCTTTGAAACAAATTTTCACCATGATATAAGACAGCAGAGCAGAGCAATAATAAAAAATCTATCTAGGTTAAGTCTTTAATAATTTATTGTCTCTTTCAGTTTGTATTGTATTAATTTTTAAAATCTAATTGCTCTGTTTTATTTAACATTCTCATTTCCAGGGTTGGATAAACCTCGGATTGTTCTGCTGGGTAAAACTGAATCAGGAAAGACCAGTGCCGTAGAAACCATTGTGGGCCGAGAGTGTTTTACAAAAAACTGTGATCTACAGGAAGTATGTGTGGATGGAAAGAGCATGAAAATAATCGACACTCCAGGACTGATTGATACACCAGAAGAGAAGATGAAAGAGGAAGTGGAGAAGCTTGTCCTCATGTCTGTTCCTGGTCCACATGTGTTTCTGCTGGTCATCAGACTGGATGAGAGATTCACAGATGAGGAGAAAAACACAGTCAAATGGATTCAGGAGAACTTTGGAGAAGAAGCTGTTCATCACACCATCATTCTGTTCACTCACACTGATCATCTGAGGGGGAAACCAGATCTGTATATCACTGAAAGTAATGATCTCAAAGCTCTTTTTTCTAAGTGTGGTGGCAGATTTCACTCATTCAACATTAAAGACATGGAAAACCGCTCTCAGGTCACTGAGCTGCTGAAGAAGATTGAAAAGATGGTGGAGAGAAATGGATGGAGGTACTACACCAGTGAGATGTGCCAGGAAGCTCAACAGAAGAAACAGTTCTGTAAGTGTGTTTTACTTTCTCTGTAATTGAAAAAAATTAAAAGAATTCACCATGATAAAAACAGCAGAGCAAGAATCAAATATATCCAGGCTCCTCTCAGTTGGTCTTGATAAGTCCTTAAATATTTACTGTCGGTTTAATCTCAGATTGTTCTGCTGGGTAAAACTAGATCAGGAAAGACCAGTGCAGTAGAAACCATTTTGGGCAGAGCGAGTTTAAAGAGGAGAAATTCACTAAATTCTGCCTCTGAAACCTGTGAGCTACAAGTGACTGGAAAAAGCATGAAAATAATCGACACTCCAAGACTGATTGATGCACCAGAAGTAAAGAGGAATAATTAAATAGATAAGTGTGTCAAGATGTCTGTTCCTGGTCCTCATGTGTTGACATTTTGGTCAATGTATTTATTGAAATCCCCCAAAATAAGGATTCTCTTGAATTTAAAACAACATTGACAGCAAGTCAGCAAACTCAGACAGAAACGTTTCGTTTGCCTTTGGTGGTCGATAGACTGCAGCGATGATAGTTGCTTTAGAGGCAGAAATGCTCAACACAAGGCATTCAAATGATGTAAACTTCGGTACACATTGTGCTGATGTTAAATTGCAGTTATCACCACAATAATCCCCCCACCTCTGCCAGTGAGTCGCGGGAGATCAAACAGCCCGTAGCCCTCTGGAGTAATCTGGTTAAAGAGAAGTCCGTCGTTTTGTTTGTGCCATGTTTTGGTTAAAAACAACAGGTCCAGTTTTCTATCTGGAATGATGTCTGATAAAAGCAGAGCCTTGTTTTTTACTGAGCTTGCGTTGAATAACGCAGCATTGACAAGGCTCTGGGACAGCGCAGAAGGCTGCTCCGATCAAGCAAGAGAAGATAGATTACTCTGGACCGCACCAGTATGACACTCTTTAAGTCTATTGCCGACTCATAGTAAACACAGATGATAGAAGAAGAAGAAGAAGGCTGTAACTGCGTCCATAGCTCCCATGTATATGCCAAAGGCGCCTTTGTCTCAACAGGCCGGCATTTCGACAGTGATCATAAGCGTCTTTTTGCAAGCGATACTTCTGTTTTATGTTCATTTGCTGGTGTGCGGGGTACCTTAAAGTCATGCTCCTTGAGTCCAAGACCACAGCAGTCCCAGGCCATCGATTAAGCTCCTGAGACCTTCAGAGAACGCAGAGAGATAAAAACAGCAATCCAAAATATGTGCAATAGTCCCGCCACATTGCAAGTGTGGAGAATTACTTGATAACTAAAAACAGCAGGGGTTACAGAACCCGCATTAACATTAAAACAAAAAGATGGTGAGAGGCGCGGCAGCCAGAATGCGCCAGCGTACCCAATCAACCAGAAGTTATTCTTTAATACTGGAGAGATGTACAAGGAAGATAAGCGCAGGATACTAGATAGATTACAGTTCTGTAAGTGTATTTGTAACAAAATACCACTATGATAAAAACAGCAGAGCAAAGAATAAAATGCATCCAAGTTCCTCTCATTCTGCATCAATCACTGAGTTTCACTTCATAATGTATAGATAGCATTGAATCTGTTTACTGTACTTGTGGTAATTAGAATTATTTCAATATATACATTAAAAATAACTGTTTTATTTGTCATTCTGATTATCAGGGTTTGGGAAACCTCGGATTGTTCTTCTGGGTAAAAGTAGATCAGGAAAGAGCTCTGCGGGAAACACCATCATGGGTCAAGAGAGTTTTAAGGGTAGAAATTCAACAGATTCTGCTACTAAAGCCTGTAAACCACAAGAAGCATGTGTGGCTAGAAAGAGCATAAAAATAATCGACACTCCAGGACTGATTGATGCACCAGAAGAGAAGATAAAGGCTGAGATAGTAAAGTGTGTAGAGATGTCTGCTCCTGGTCCTCATGTGTTTCTGCTGGTCATCAGACTGGATGTTAGATTCACAGATGAGGAGAAAAACTCAGTCAAATGGATTCAGGAAAATATTGGAGAAGAAGCTGTTCATCACACCATCATTCTGTTCACTCACGCTGATCATCTGAAGGGGAAACCATTAGATGAGTATATCAGAGAAAATAATGATCTTCAGGTTGTTGTTAATGAGTGTGGTGGCAGATTTCACTCATTCAACAATGAAGACATAAGGAACCACAGTCAGGTCACTGAACTGCTGCAGAAGATTGATGAAATGGTGAAGAAGAATAAAGGAAAGCACTTCACTGATGAGAAGAAATCTCAGTGGAATTTACAGTTGTGTAAGTGTGTGTGTTGTTTTTCTGTCTTTGACCCATAAGACCACTCTTTCATATTGTATTGATATGTTTCCTTGTTTATTGTAGTTAATTGAATTATGTTTTAACGTCATGATTGAAATCCCCATTTTATTTGCCAGGGTCGGATAAACCTCGAATTGTTCTGCTGGGTAAAACTGGATCAGGAAAGACCAGTGCCGTAGAAACCATTGTGGGCCGAGAGTGTTTTACAAAAAACTGTGAGCTACAAGAAGCATGTGTGGATGGAAAGAGCATGAAAATAATCGACACTCCAGGACTGATTGATACACAAGAAGAGAAGATGAAAGAGGAAGTGGAGAAGCTTGTCCTCATGTCTGTTCCTGGTCCACATGTGTTTCTGCTGGTCATCAGACTGGACGACAGATTCACAGATGAGGAGAAAAACTCAGTCAAATGGATCCAGGAGAACTTTGGAGAAGAAGCTGTTCATCACACCATCGTTCTGTTCACTCACGCTGATCATCTGAAGGGTGGATCATTAGACGAGTATATCAGAGACACTCCAGATCTACAGGCATTTACTGAGAGATTTGCTGGCAGATTTCAGTCCTTTAATAATGAAGACATGAAGAACCGCTCTCAGGTCACTGAACTGCTGGAGAAGATTGAGAAGATGGCAGAGGGAAATGGATGGAGGTACTACACCAGTGAGATGTTTCAAAACATATTAAAAAATGATTTACATAAACTTCATAATATTGGAGCAAAAGTTGGCCCAGCAGGAAAAGCAGCTGCAGCAGGAGGGGTCGTACGGAGAGCAGCAGGGATAGCTGTATCACCAGTACTCTACATTGCAGGAGGAGGTGTAGCTTTAGCTGGAGCAGCTTTAGCTGGAGTTCTAGCAATCTATGAAAGATTTACTAAGAAAGATTAGGACATTTTTGCTCATTTTTATGCATGACTATTGTTATTATTGTAGTGGTTGTAGATAGGTGACACAGTAACACAAATAACAGGATAAAAACAGTCATTTAAAAAAAAAATCTTGTGTGTGTGTGTGTGTGTGTGTGTGTGTACACTTTAAGTGAGAACCTATGCTTATCTTTGAGTTAGGAGTAGAACCTATGCTCATTTGTTGTGTGGCAACAACAGTTATGACATCCTAGTGTTGACTTTTTACCTGGTGGGTAATTAAAAGGTATTGTATAATATAGTGGTGGGTATATTGAGGCTTCGTGAAACATTGAACTAGTTTAATCAAATGTGCCATATTGTGCAGAGGATTCGAAACAATCCGACACCCGTCTCCACGGTGACCCCTAGTAATGGCTCAGCTAAACAGGCCAATAAGACTATTAACTACCTCATTTTACTAATGTCTAATTAAAACATCTACAAATGTATAAAACTGATCAGAGATCAGGTAAACCCACAGACAGTTGTTCACTGGTTCTCAGTGACTCCTCATGATTCATGGGTTGACAGAGATCATCGCCCTAGTGGTGAACCAGTGAAATTTTGAAGTGTTTCGCAACAGTTATGACGTAATGAAGTCTCGTTTACTGAAATCACGTTTCTCTGGCAGTTTGATACACGCTATGAACCATTGATTCGTAACAAAAGATTCGTAAAAGCTCCGAAGCTTCATGAAGCAGTGTTTTTAAATTGCCATCACTACTTATTAGCTCTGTTGACTTATTTATGACTATCTGGGAAATGTAGGGAGAGGGTGCCTTTTATTTTGTATATACATTTTTCTTGTGTTTTTTGGTTAGAGAGGAAGCTCAGGGAAGTTTGTGTTGTTGATTTTCATCTTTGTTTTTGTACAGGGTAGGTAGCTCCCTTAAACCTTAGTTAGCTTCTGTTTGTTTATTATTTTAGGCCATGCTCTCTCCTGAAGATTTATTCCCATCTTTTGTTAACCTTTTTGATATATGAAGGAAATAAATACTTTTACTTTTCCTTATAGTTGTGTGTGTTTTCACTCTGAGACTGAGGCTGAAGTGTTCTCCACGTATTTTTACGCCTCTACGTTACTTTATTTATTATTATATTTTCTTTTCTTTTGTTACCTCCCCTCCTGACCCCTAGACTGGGAGGAGAACATAACAATATAGTAAAGGTAAATACGATTTATTTGATCTGAATTGTGTTTATTACAATTTTCACATACATCCATGAAACTGAAAGTCCATGAAAACGAAACACACTGAACATACTGTGACAAATGTTTGTTGAAGTTTATGATACTTTGAAGCTCAGTCCTGTTACACAACAATCCCACACACAAGCCCTAAATGGTCTAGCTCCGGTGTATTTAATGGACCTTCTATCGCCCTACAATCCATCACGTTCTATAAGATCACTAAATTCGAGGCTTCTGGTCATTCCTAGGATATCTAAGTCCACTAAAGGAGGAAGGGCGTTCTCACATTTAGCTCCTAAACTCTGGAATAGCCTTCCTGATATTGTTCGAGGCTCAGACTCGCTGTCCCAGTTTAAAACTAGATTAAAGAAGCATCTCTTTAACCAAGCATTCACATAATGCTTACCTCTTATACTACTGCTGAATTAGTTCAAATGCATTAACATTATGAACATCAGCTATGCTAATTATTTCCCATCTGCCTTTCTGCTGTTATCTCGGGACGCTAGTCCCGAGGTTAATAGCGTTCGTGAGCTCCAGTTTGTATCCAGCCTCTCACGGAGAGATGCCCCAACACCTGTGATGAGACGACTCGACGCCTGTGAAGAGACGACTCAACGCCGGCGATATGTTATGCCCTAAATTTATACATGATTAACCGACTGTATTTTTCTATGTACATTTCCGAAATGCACTTTCTGTAAAGCTGCTTTGAGACAATGTGTATTGTGAAAAGCGCTATACAAATAAATTTGAATTGAATTGAATTGAATTGACAACAGAATACAGAGACTGTTCTAATGCTGCAATTTGTCATGCCGAAAACATACAAAGCTAAGAGTCAAACTGCCCAACTAAAGCACACACGGATCATCATAATGGTAAACAAACATTTTCAATAAAACATCAACAATTAAACCTCTGTTAATTCTCAATAAGAGCTTCTGTTGACGTCTGACAGAAATAAAGTGAGTCTGGTTAGTAATAAGTGAAGCTGGTAATGCTGTTTGAGGAGTTGTTTAATCCTCCTCTGCTGAGATCTTCACAGATTTAATGAACTCATTAACTTTAAGTCTTCAAAGTTTAACACTCTTTAGAGAGGGACCATTACTCAGCAACTCAGTACCATTACAGACAGACAGATATATAGACAGATATAGATAGATAGATACATAGATAGATAGATAGACAGACAGACAGATAGATAGACAGATATAGATAGACAGACAGACAGATAGATATAGATAGATATACAGACAGACAGATAGACAGATATATAGATAGACAGATAGATAGACAGATATATAGATAGACAGATAGATAGACAGACAGATAGATAGATAGATAGATAGATAGATAGATAGATAGATAGATAGATAGATAGATAGATAGATAGATAGATGATAGATAGATAGATAGATAGATAGATAGATAGACAGGTATATAGATAGACAGATAGATAGACAGACAGATAGATAGATAGATAGATAGATAGATAGATAGATAGATAGATAGATAGATAGATAGATAGATAGATAGATAGATAGATAGATAGATAGATAGATAGACAGACAGATAGATAGATAGATAGATAGATAGATAGATAGATAGATAGATAGATAGATAGATAGATAGATAGATAGATAGATAGATAGATAGATAGATAGATAGATAGATAGATAGATAGATAGATAGATAGACAGATAGACATAGTACATGAGTTACTCAGAACTTACTCTTTAGTAAAGGTTCACAACCCTGATCTCCCTGAACCATATTGAGCTGCAACACAAAGCTCCTGAATACCTCACTGGATTCTTCTTCAGTTTGTTTCTGTGCTCCACCCTTCAGCACACGTTAAACCTGTTCAAATACACCTGAAGTGTTATTTATAGACACTTCAGATGTTTTTGTAGCGTTTGTAGGACAGGTTTAACGGTAGGACTCTGCCTTGTGCGGTTTTAAAGCTGCAGTGCACCCTGTTGAGCTCCAACTGAACAAACCAATGAACTTTAACCTTGTTTGATCGGTAAACTGCAGGTAGAGTTGTGTCAGGATGTTTGCTAACAGTAGGTATTTCAAACTTCTTTGTACCCTTAAACAAAGAACAAAAAAAGTACATCGGGGCCTTTGTGTGTTTGAAATTACATGAGGGTGAATTAAACATTTTTGGTGTAACTAACTCTTTAGCAGCATTTATCACACATGAGGGACTGCAGTCTTAGACGTGTACGCCTGGTTGATCGGGACGCCCCGCCCCACACTTACTCTGATTGGCTCATTTGCCTTCAATAGGCATATATAATAATATATTTATTTGTATAGCGCCTTTAAAAGTAGCTTTCTCAAAGCGCTTTACAGACAAGCATAACAGCAGAGGAATAACACAATGTAAATACAAAAATAAGCACATAAAATTAAGATCATGTAAAAGCAATCCTAAAATAAAATGTTTTAAGAAGAGATTTAAAAGTCACTGATGTTTTTGCTTCCCTGATGTCGGCCGGAGGGGAATTCCAGAGCTTGGGAGCATAGAAAGAAAATGATGTGTTTGTAGTTGGTGTAGGTCATAGTGCATAGCCTGACTCCGCCCTCCTACGTACTTCCGCTCAATTTTCATTTTCCTTCAGTTCTACATCTGGGATTCTGCTGTAGAGTTTGGTTTTCTCCGATCGATTTTTTGCCGGGCCAATCAGCGAACAGAGGGAGTGGCTGAGAACAATGACGTTGATGTCGTGCGTTATTTTGAGTTGTAGTTCAGTAACGGCAGCGGAGAAAGATGCGAGCGAAGCCATTCGGTCCGTTTAGGCAACGCTGCCGAATATCAAGAAGTTAAAGCCGGAGCAAGAACAATCTATGCTTAGTTTTGTTGGTGGCCATCCTCCCCACGGGGTTCGGGAAAATCGGGGTTCACACGTCACGACCAAACGTTAGCGATTGGTTGAGGCAGATAGAGTGACTCTGGGCAGATCCAATAGCTTTAGACTTCAATAGAGTTCCCGCCTACAAGGAAGTTAACGCTTGTCAATGGAGCGATGCCAGACTCTATTTACAAATGAAATGAAATGTACGAGAGTCTGATGGGACCAGGCTACATAGTGCATTGATTGATGAGCGAATGTCCTCAATCCAGTTACAAAATTGTAAAAGAGAGCTTTCTAATGCCACACAAAGAAGATAGAGCTTAAATAGTTTGAGCTCAGTCTAGATCACACTTAATATGGGGATCTGAGACACATTCAGTTATTTTTTGTTTACTTAACTCGCTATATATGTCCATACTATTGAACATTATTTCTTGTGAACCAGTTGATTTAAAAGAATCGTTTAAAAAGATTCGGTCACGAAACGGGTCTTATTGATCTCAATTTAATATACTTCATAAAGTGATCATATACTTCATAAAGTGAAAATCATAAAGACAGCACAATCTCATAATAACCGTCAGATAAACCTGCATCCCAAGGATTGTTCCATTTATTTCCTTTCTAACATGCTGTTTTAAGTAAGTTGACAGTTTGTTCTGTGTATTTCTGCGTACAGTATTATACTATATTATAATGTCTACACATTCAATGATTACTTCATTAAACTGTTCAAATGGTTTTAATTTCAGTTCTACAAAACATTTAACATTTGAGTTTAAGCTCAACAGTTTTAAATACACCGTTTGAAAGGTTAGAAGGCTACACATATTCTTCAAAAAAAGTGCAAATGATATCTTCATATTAATTTCAAATTGCCAGGTGACATTCAATGACATACAATTCATCTTCATTTAAATGTTGAATATGAGACCACACATACATCACATATGATCTTTCAGTGAAGATTCAAGATCGACTTGCTATAAAAAGCACATCATAAGATATATTTCATTCGGATCACTAAACATCCATTGGTGCTTGGACCCCGATGATTGCCGCTTGCAGATATATAATTAATTTCTAATTAGCTGTAATTAGATTGAATACATTATTGTCTTAAAATAAAAAAAGAAAGGTCCAAGAGAAGTACAATTTAAAAACTTACAGATCATAAATAATGCTGCTGATTTATGAGTGATTTAATAAGTAGTGAGGATGTAAAATGTCACATTTTTCTTTTTTTTTATCTATGGGTATGTTTTTTTGACAATAAATACACCCCAGATGCCACTGCTGCTGCTGCCAGAGCTGCTCCTGCTGCTGCTCCTGCTAATGCTGCTTGTCCTGCGGTGAATGCAGTTCCCATCACAGATGCTATTACTGCAGCCGCTGCTGCTACTATCCCTCCTAATACTCCTCCTCCTGCTCCTCCTATTGCTGCTCCAGTCACACATCTTCTGTGTAGCAGTTCATCCTGAGTCTTCATATAATCAAACTCAGTGTATCTCCTGTTTCCATTCTGCCTCCTCAATTTGTTGATCTCTTTCAGAAGCTCGGTGACTTGAAATCGATCTTCTTTTTTGTTGTTAAACACATGAAAGCCTCCTGAACACTGATCAACTACTGACCGCAGTGTTTTACATTTATTCAGATATCTCTCTACTGTGCCATGTAACTGATCTCCGTGAGTAAAGAGCACGAATGTGTGTTTTAGGGCCTTTGCTCCAAAATGATCCTGGATCCATTTCACAACTTTACTGTCACACTTTGTGAAAGTCTCACCCAGTTTGATCACCAGCAGAAACACATCGACACTATGACGTTTAAACATCTTCTCGATCTGAGTTTGAGCGTCTGTGATCTTCACTGGTGTATCAGAGAGTCCTACAGTGTCGATCACTGTGATTGTTTGTCCACCCAGCTCTGTTTGTGCTGACTCACAGGTTCTGGTCACAGACTCAGGAGACAAATCATCTTCAAATGGGTTTCTAGCTCGGCTCAGGATGGTGTTTCCTGACGCACTCTTTCCTGATCCAGTCGAGCCCAACAGCATAATTTTCACTTCTGACTCTGTAAAAAGGTTGAACAGATGGATGGATCAGAGCAAAATACCCAGTGTTGAAAGAATACTGCTCAGTGTTTATGTGAGCCTGTCCTCAGGGCCCAGTTGTTCAAAAGTAATCTGATGGGATTGGATCAAAAATTAGTTGTTCAAAAGAAATAAAAGTATTCTGAAAACAGATTAGATCACAAAATCCAACCTTTGTTCTGATCTGGAGCAAACCATCAGTATGTTTTGTTCAAAACTGTTTAACAAGAATGAGATAATTTTGCTCCCTAATAAATAATTAAAAACATAAAATAATATTGTGAAATATAACCCCATTTAGAGCACTGGTAATCCAGATTTGGTCATCTGATAAAGTGTGTATCTGGATACGGGTGATCCAATCCAATTTTGCTTTGAAAAACTGGCATTTAAAAAAAAACAGCACATAAGTAACATGGATTAGCAAAACTGTTTAACTGTCCAGATTATTCGTTTTGAACAAATGAGCCCAGAGTGTTAAAGTTACTGAGATAATTAAGTGATTAATTAAGTGTTGATTGAGCATTAGTGATGAACACCTGCTGTTAACAAGCAGAATCACTGAAGGAAAGAGGACAAGGAGAGGACAATGACTACAACTTTTCTTTTTTTCCTGTTCTTATATTGAATTATAATGATCTGCTTTAATATTAGTTTTATTATTTAGTGAAGTATTATATGCTAATTTTAGTGGAAAAATGTATAACTGATTCTGCATGTTGTAAATGTAACCAATTGCAACCCACTGCCCATCTTCATTTGATTTATCAAGACATGTACATATACTTAATAAAAATGAATTTACAGAGGCAGGGGACTCAAGTCACATGACATGACTCGGGCCGCAAATTTAAATAGGCTACTAAATAAAGAAAATGACTTGACTTGATTTTGACTTGAGATTCAATTAGAGACTTGACTTGAACTGTATGACTCAAGAATGACTTTATAGCAATTCCAGTATTCTCAGTCACTTGAGTTAGCCGCTTTGCACGAATCAGTTGAATGAATGCTTCTATGACTCATTCATTAAGACATTGATTTGCTACCACTTGCTGCTAAATTCATAATTAAAAATATAATTTACTACCCCCCCCCCCATCTCATTTTACTATATTTAAAACATTGATCTCATAACATTATTATTGCAGCTATAAATGCAGTGTAAATGCATTAGATTACGTATAGATTAACAAGGTTAGAAAAAAAAATGCCCCTGGAAGTTAAAGGCATCAAATATTGTTAAATTAAGGCGTAAAATATTGGCCCTTATTGGGAAAGGTCATTTCTGTCACTTCCCTAAAGGTGATATTTCGTTAATATATATATAGGCTATGAGTTAAACATATGACATTATCTTTAAAAGCAATACAATTAATGCCTCACACTTGTGAATTTATCTTAAACATTTTTCTTATAATTGTTATTATTGTTATTATAATAATATTAAAGAATTTTAGTAATTATAATGAACTAAATGTTATTATTATTCGTATTAGTGCTACAGTATTTATGTATAATTTAAATAAAATAAGTGTTTCTGATGAATGCTTTATGTGCTGTTCTTTGTATCACAGTGCACCAACCCTAAAATGTATTTATTATATTGTTATGTCACAAATACCCTATATATTTAATTAACAGATTCATTTTGATTCAGGATTATAAACTAAAAAAAAAACATTTATGTCTAAACTTAAGATTTATATATTTGAATTGCATATATTAATCAATTTGGATTAGGCTACATATAGTTTTATCATAAATTAATAAACTGAATGTGATTCTTATTTCTCAGTCATACATAAGTGAACAATGTAAGATTTATGTAATTGTATTAATCAATATACTGTGATTTATAGCCTTAGTCTTTCGCAAATAAAAACAGGTAAGATTAATGTAATAGGGAGCTGAACACTCCTTTCACTGACCCATTGTGTGGCTTTAGGCTATTATTATCCCTTCAGTTTAATTTTAATGTAGCCTAAGTTAATCAAGTTTAATTGGCTCCATTCTAAAATGAAGATTTGGAATTAGGAATTTACAACGAAGACTTGCTCTGTTTAAAGTTTAATTTTTTTTAACTTGACACAGAGTTCTGAAAACACTGTTACAAATGACACGAGACACGAACACAAATCCTCCATCAATAAGTTCTGCGTGGACGTCCGGAAGTATTTCTACACAGTTTAAAGGACAAAAAGCTGAAAATGTCTTGAAATGAAACCTGATAGGGCCTTGGGGTCATGTGACCAGGATAATAATTTGAATGATTAAAAACGTAATGAAACCTCGAAGTGTAAAGGCTACGCGTCGTCATGGTTTCCTCGCATAAAACACTTTAAGTTTTCGTTTTTACTTATATTCAGGGTATATTATACATTGTAAATTACCTGACTGCTTGCTTGCAAATGTTCCCAAAAATACTGTGTCTTCCATGTTTTCTCCTGTGCTGTGCATTTTCTCGCTCCGTGTCTCTCTTTCTTTAAGTGTGAAAGGAAATGAAAGTGTTTTAGGAGTGGACTGTGCCGCAGTGGGCTGTGCTTATGCTTATGGGTTTCACTGTAAATGAAACTGGAGCAGTTTTGAAATAATTTGTTTGGTTTTTCCACCAGGATGAATTATTTTAAGTCTTTTTATCTCTCTCTCTCTCGCTGATGAACAATCAAATAGCCTAACAAATTTAAGAATAAATTAACATTTTCTGCAATGAAGTGGCAATGGATGACAGCATTAAATAACATAAGGGAGACAGTAAACGAATTCATTGAAGTCTTTCAAACATCAGCTTTCGATCTCTGATGCACGTAATTATATAGTGGGGATCTGTTAGTGTTTAATGTTGTGTTGGGATTTAAAGTGTTTCTGTTGAGTGTTGTGTGTCACCAGTGTGTTAAAGAGTAGAGCCTGTGCTTCAGTACAGGATGAGCACAGAAACTCTTGAGTATTACTGTGATTAAGAAGTTATGATTGTAATTTGCTGGTGCATAAATTCTTCATCTCATGCACGTGTGCTGCTATCATCTATATTGCTGTTAATGTGTGCTACTAGCAAAATTTAATTAAATTTATGTTTGCAGCTAAATTATTTAAGTCTTTTTTTGATGGGCTAAAATGAAATCAGCTCGCAGTATAAATATTTAATGGCAATTGACCAATCAATTTCCTCAAATGAAATGAGTTATATCAGGTTTTAATTAAGTGCATGGTATTATTACAGTAAAGCTGCTCTGCTTTTTTACATGTGTGCTGTATTTTTTTACAGTATAACTGTAGTTGATGATTTATACTCTTGTACATTTACATGCTTATTTCGTTAGCAAACATGTAACTATAATTGTTAAGTTCTTTCCATTGATCAAATTCTAACTTTCACATTTAAAAGATTTCATGACTACTTGTGGTTTATAAATGTACTGATCAATAAAAATAAATATAAATCCTGGTGTTGAATTTGCACCACACAAAATGAGAGAGAGAGAGAAAAAAACATTACTCAAGCTGGATCATCCAGGCCAATGAAGATCTGTGAGAATTTGTTAATGGAAAACAAAGAGACGAGCGCCACCCAGTGGACAGACAGGCACAGAGAGGAGAAATGGGCAGCTTCGTCACAGCAGCTGTCAGATGAAATCAATATATTTGTTGTATCTTTATTTCTTTTATATTCTTTTTTTTATACATTGTGTTTAGCAAAACAAATCAGACATGTTTACCATCTTGAACGGAACAAACTGAGCACATATGTGTCTTTGCATGTTTACTACCCACATAGCAACATTTTGACGTCCCAGATCCGGCCCACATCTGGCACCCATGGAAAGATGATCTGGTCCACATGCAGCGTGAATGGCAGCCCTTGGGCGGCTCCTGTTTGCCAGATCTGGGCCACATGTCAGCCAAGAGCAAAGAAATAAACCAGAACTGGACCTTATCTGAGCTACAACATCTGTGTATATTAAATATGGAGTCATCTCAGCCATAATAACAAGCAGAATCACTGAAGGAAAGAAGAGAACAGAAAAAGAGACGAGCAGAAACACAAGAACTACAACTGACTTCAGACAGTCTGAAGCCCTATTCACACGGGATCAGTATTATCTGGGGACAACGTGTGATTTAGAAATTACCCCCCCACATCTGAATATCATGTGGCGCATTCGCACGGGATAACTGAAGCCTGTGATTTTACTCAAATTTACTGGCTTATCTCCTGGATATGACGTCAATAGGCTATTGCTTGGAAAAGTCTTGCCGTTATTATAGGTCTAGCTGTATGATATATCATAAACAGAAGAATGTTCCTTACCGGACACTGCTATACCTGTCATTCATCTCCATCTAATCATTCTTTTTGTTTTTGCTCTTCTGATGATTTTCAGCTTTCTCTTTCTGCAAATGGTGTATTTGGTGTATAGGACATGACCCAGCACCCAAAATACTATCAAAACACTCCAACGCCTCCATTCTTTGCGAAAGATGGATAAAAAGGCGCGCATGAAACAAAAACCCTGAAAAAATTATAAACGATCCCGCCCAATCACAGAGATGCCGATTCGCACAGGACTAATATTACCTCAGGATGTCGGTGTTCGGTGAAATATGGTTGCTCATTTGCGGGGGAATTTTTACTTTACAAATTACAGACACGGCCGATTCGCACGGGATTAAGAACACAGACAACCTCCGTAATTATTACAAATGACTAGAGGTCACCAGATAGCACTTATCCCGTGCGAATAGGGCTTAAGATCGTCAACCGATGTTCTTATTGAGAATTAACAGAGGTTTAACTCTAGTTTCATTTGAAATCATTACAGAGATCAATGTTTCCATTAGTTGGGGTCTAAACTCATATTATGTATTCTCTCTTTTGGCTGCTGTGACAGTGTGTGTGTTATACACATTTGCAGCAGGAAAGAAAGCTTAAGTGAAATGAGATCAGGTGATGATGGTTCCATTATCATCATGAAATGGATTAATTCCCTGATGTCTTATGACTCTAACATTTGTGTTATGCCATTAATATATTCACATCAAAAATCCTGTGTTTCTGTAGCATATTACCAATCAATAAGAAGATTTAAACATACATGAGCATGTAAAGTTAATTATGACACACACAGACATAATTAATCAGCACGTGAATCTCAATACTGGTGACAATCAAAAATTGACAATATCATCTGTCATTATTGCTTTGTGAGCTGATGTTCCAAATATGGATAGAGGTGTGACATTTCCGTCACAAGCTTAAGGTTTTTGGGCCAATCACAATGTACTGGATTGCTGACCAATCAGAGCACACCGCGCTTTTCAGACCCATGAGCTTTGTAAAAATCTACTCATTTCATTAAGACTGGGCATAAAGTAGCATATAAATATCCATCCCTTCTTAAATGTCCACGCCAGCGAGCGCGTTGGGCCGTTTAGTGAAACGAACGCATATATAGCCTATCTAACGGCAAATTAAGTAAAACCGTAAATCTTTATTATGAGTCCTACTCATAAATACAGTGCATGTGTACAATAACAGTTTAAATAAATAAAAAGAATGATTTAAACTGTTTTGCTTCTGATAAACATTTAGATTAAATATGCCCTTCTCATTAGTTAAACACTTTAACTACATGAAATCATTACTGAGAAGTTATGAAAAACATTATATTCAAGCATACCCGTATTTCATATTTTCCTAATGTCTTGTACCGTTAAACATGTTATCACATGGATGAATAATCATATGCAAATTATATGCAGATGAGGATATGCATAGTAAAACTAGGCGTTGTAAGCTCCATATGGTTATTTCGTAGAGGAGACGAATGTGCGCACAAACTTCCGCTGACTGTGATTTATAAAGTGAATTTTGCACAGGTTCTCGCGTACTGTTGGGGCCATAATACGGAAGTGGAAAATAAATTTGCCTCGACCAAGGACCACTTGTGGAGAGCTTAAAAAGACCTGCATTTAGCAGGTACTGTTGCCTCAAAGAAAACATTGAGTAATGCACTCCACTGCCTGTATGCACGCTCATCACGCAAGACTTTATTGCTGAAAAAAAATCATGTTGAAGCTCGTTTAAAGTTTGCCGCACAACATTTGGAAAAGCCAGTGAAATACTAAGAGAATATAGTGTGGTCAGATGAGAGCAAAATTGAACTGTTTGGATGCCATAATACACACCATGTTTGGAGGAGAAATGGCACCGCACATCACCCTAAAAACACCTTACCAACCGTGAAGTTTGGAGGTGGGAACATCATGGTGTGGGGCTTCTTTTCAGCAAATGGTACTTGATTCACATAATTGAAGGAAGGATGAATGGGCAAATTTACCGAGACATTCTTGACAAAAGTGTTACTTTTTCCCTGTGTCATTTCAAATTATTACACATAACTTAATTTCTGAACTTATTTGTTTTGGTTGCTTTGTATGTATGGATTACTTGTCTTGTTATCTGGTGAAAATTTCATGTCAATAGCACCTTTGGAAATATATTTACTGAGAAAAATCAAGTAGGGCTCGCTGCATCCTGCGGTGGATATCCAACCCCGCCCACATCCAAGTGTGATGTCAGAAGCCACTCCCATGTCCAATAAGTAGGTTAGGTTTTAGGTGGGTTTAGATTAAAAGGTTTTTTTTTTAGGCGTTAGGTTACAGTGATGGCCCATCACTGATGGGTAGGTTTAGGGATCAGTGTTTGGTGTAGGCAATCAGTACTGTGCTTGACATCACCTATAGTGATGGGTAGGTTTAGGGATCAGTGTTTGGTGTAGGCAATCAGTACTGTGATTGGCATCACCTATAGTGATGGGTAGGTTTAGGGATCAGTGTTTGGTGTAAGCAATCAGTACTGTGATTGGCATCACCTATAGTGATGGGTAGGTTTAGGGATCAGTGTTTGGTGTAGGTAATCAGTACTGTGATTGACATCACCTATAGTGATGGGTAGGTTTAGGGATCAGTGTTTGGTGTAGGCAATCAGTACTGTGATTGGCATCACCTATAGTGATGGGTAGGTTTAGGGATCAGTGTTTGGTGTAGGTAATCAGTACTGTGATTGACATCACCTATAGTGATGGGTAGGTTTAGGGATCAGTGTTTGGTGTAGGCAATCAGTACTGTGATTGACATCACCTATAGTGATGGGTAGGTTTAGGGATCAGTGTTTGGTGTAGGTAATCAGTACTGTGATTGACATCACCTATAGTGATGGGTAGGTTTAGGGATCAGTGTTTGGTGTAGGTAATCAGTACTGTGATTGATATCACCTATAGTGATGGGTAGGTTTAGGGATCAGTGTTTGGTGTAGGTAATCAGTACTGTGATTGACATCACCTATAGTGATGGGTAGGTTTAGGGATCAGTGTTTGGTGTAGGTAATCAGTACTGTGATTGATATCACCTATAGTGATGGGTAGGTTTAGGGATCAGTGTTTGGTGTAGGCAATCTATGGACATGGGCGTGGCTTCTGACATCACACTTGGACGTGGGCCGGGTTGGATGTCCACCGCAGGCTGCAGCGAGAGGCTTCTCAGAAAAATGGTGATGTGTTCAATCCTTATTTCACCCGCTGTATTTGCTCCAGTCCAGCAGGGGCAACAGAGAGCAGGTTTATCAGACTGAAGTGATCAGAGAGAAACAGACACATCAAATTCAGGCACTTTCTGCTGTTTCTTCGTCAATACAAAGGTCCAGTTTGGCCTGTTTAAGTGTGTTTGAGCTTATTTGAGTGCTCACAGATTCCTCTTGCTGGCGTTAGAAGCTGATAACATGTCGAATGTACAATATATAAATACAGTAGTGTAAGTCTTCAGTTTCTTTTAGGTTTAACTACCCGTTTTTATTTTAGTTGAAGGCCAGTGTGAAATGAAATCACTTTTTGTAGATCTGCTTCTTCATAGAACACATGCCAATATGTTTATCACTCACACTGTCATAGCAGCCATACAAGTTAACATGTATAACAAGAGTTAAGAGACCAACTAATGAAAACGCTAATCTGTGTTATGGTAACTTCAAATGAAACAGTTAAACCCATGTTAATTCTCAATAAAACTTGTGTAGACGTCTGACAGAAATAAAGTGAGTCTGGTTAGTAATAAGTGAAGCTGGTAATGCTGTTTGTGGAGTTGTTGCTATGTGGGATTCCTCCTAAAACTCCATCCTTGTCCTGCTTCTCCATCATGACGTGGTTCGGCACACTCACTAGCAGCTGCAACAGGCACTCATTAAAATGAGGCCAATTGCTGTGTCAATTGCGTTATTTTTAAAAAAATAGGTTAAACATCTCAAATTAATCGCAAAGATTAACGCGTTAATTGCCCCAGCCCTATACTTTATATTTTTATTTGCACTTTACAACACAAATAATGAGCAACATTTTTCCTGTTTGTTGAAAGGAAATGCCAGCTTGTTCATATCCAGTGAGCAGAAGAGCTGGTCTGACAGCAGGCAGTTCTGCAGAGATCAAGGAGCTGATCTGATCATTATCAACACTGAAGAGAAGCAGGTAAGTGTGTGTGTGTGACTGTTCATCAATGAGAGGAATCACACTCACTCCTGTTTATATTCACACACAGAGGTTCATAACTTCATTATTCAATGAGAGAGCGTGGATTGGTTTGTCTGACTCTGAGACTGAAGGGATCATGAAATGGGTGGATAATTCAACACTGAAACAAGGGTAAGGGATAAAACACTCAAAGACAAACACTTCGGATGCATTTGTTAAATCCTTTCAATTCTCACGTTATGGAAACATTAAAATGTCAAGTTTTCTGGATGTTAGAGGTACGTTTTTTTTAAGGTTCCTGAAACATTCTTTCAACTTAATTTTTATTAACAACTTAACATTCTAGGAACGTTAATTTGTAACATTCCAAGAACATAAACATTTATAGTTTCCTGAATGTTAATAAAATGTCATTTAAAGGTTATAGTATGATGTTCCTGAAACATTATTTCAAATATGTGAACACCTGCTGTAAACAAGCAGAATCACTGATGTTAAATCTCTGAAGATCTCAGAAGAGGAGGATTAAACAACTTATTACTAACCAGACGGACTTTATTTCTGTCAGACGTCTACAGAAGTTCTTATTGAGATTAACAGAGGTTTAGATGTTGATGTTTGGTTGAAAATGTTTCATTTTAAGTCACCATTATGGTGATCAGTGTTTGCTTTAGTTGGGGTCTTGACCTTGACATTCCTTGAAATTGCAAGTGTTTGTTGAAGAAACACTCTATTTACATTATTAGAAGAATGTTTGTTCATAACTTTGAGAGAACATTGCCAGAACGTTAGCCAATGTCAGGTGATCGTTCCCTGTTCGCTAGAGTGGTGCTGTGAAAATTGTTGGCTCTTTTTATGAAGAATAGCTTGTTAAACTCCTCATTTGTTGTTTGATGAATGTTGAATGGATAAAAACTTTCATTGAACATCTGGGGTCCTGAATAACAAAATCTGACACACTTTACTCAGGTTTTGGGACAGAGGTGAGCCGAATAACTATATGAATGAGGACTGTATTGAACTGGATCCTGGAAGAGACTCTGTGAACAACTGGAATGATGTGCCCTGCATTTTTGGAAAGAAATGTATTTGTGAGAAATAAGTTTCATCAATTTTTGTTGTGCTTTTGCTTCTATTATTTTAGTGAATCATTCTTATTGTGAATATATTTTCTAATTGGTTTCTGTCTTTTTTAAAATTGCCATCTGATCTTCATATGAATTTATTAGAAGGAATATGTAAAATTGTCATTATTTTCTCATTGCTATAATAAACTCAGAACATCCAGTTTCTCACGATGTGAATGAGGGTAATCTGGGACACCAAACCTCTGATGTGGTCGATATTATTCTGATATTGAGTGTCTGTTAAACTGCTTTTGAGTTGTATTGCTTTCACATGAATAAAATAATCAATAACCATTATTAAGATTATAGTAAACTGTGTTACGTCCAAGGACGTATATTTTTGTGAAGTACGTGGTACTGTGATCTGGGTGTGCTTTCTTTGTTGTTTTGGTGTCTCCTGCTCTCTTTTGGCTCCTCCCACTTTTTCATTCTGGCAGGTTGCTGATTACATCTCCAGCTGAACCTGCTTATCAACCAGGGGGGACACAGCATAAATGCCAGCAGAACTATAAATCAGGGAGAACCTTTCTCCAGAGCATGGTTTGTGTCCTGCCCGGCCCTGTTGTTGAGCACTGTTGTGTTCCTTGTCGTGGACCTGTGCAACACTGTGGCTCTTTTTGTTGTTTTTGCCTATAGAACTGTTGCCTTATTCCTGTTTATTGTTAATTACTGGAGCCATGCACTGTTGCTTATTTGTGAGACGTCCCAGTCCATTCTTTTTTTGCTTTATCATTTAAGCTGCTATTTGTCTGATTATTTGCTTTGTTTACTGTCTGGGAACTGTACGGAGGTGGGTGCCATTTTTATTTGCTATCCCCTGTTTTCTCCTGGTTTGTGATCAGGGAGGGAGAGAGTGTACATTTCTCTTATTTGTTTGTATTTTCTTTAAGAGATTTAGTAAGAAATTGACTCCCCCAGGCAGTCTAAACTTTGGTTTGTTATTTTGGCATTGACCCCCCCCCCCCCCCCCCCCCTCCTGAAGTCTTTGTTTCCTTCCCAATTTACTCTCAAAGTAAATTATTGTTAACTTTTGAATAAAACTGTTGAAAAGAACTTCGTTGTTGTGGTGCTGTGGCAGGGCCCTGACTATTGCTCTTTAAAATCTTAACTATGTTACGCTCTGACCCCTAGACACTCAAAGGACATAACAACTGTATTTTTGTTTTTATTTCATTTTTGTGTATCTGTTTATTGCACTATGGCTGTATCTGCTCCAGTACAGCAGGGGCAGCAGAGAACAGGTTTATCAGACTGAAGTGATCAGAGAGAAACAGACACATCAGATTCAGGCCCTGATTCAGGCACTTTCTGCTGTTCCTGCACAAAGCTCCAGTTTGGCCTGTTTAAGTGTGTTTGAGTTTATTTGAGTGCTCACAGATTCCTCTGTTGGCGTTTTAAGCTGATAATATGTGGGTGAATGTTCAATACACAAACACAGAAGTGTGAGTCTGCAGGGAGTTTTTGAGTTGGACTGGAAGGTTTTATTCTTGTTAAAGGCAAGAATGAAATTAAACCACTTCTTGTTTAGAGTTAACAGCATAGAACGAACGAACGCACACATAAAAATAATCAAAATCAAAATATTGATATTAAGA
Source organism: Meda fulgida (assembly GCA_030578275.1). NCBI lineage: Eukaryota > Metazoa > Chordata > Actinopteri > Cypriniformes > Leuciscidae > Meda > Meda fulgida. The sequence continues at coordinate 103,327 of JAROOJ010000028.1, forward strand.
ACACAACTGGAGCTTGAACACAGGTAATGCCATCTTTGCAGCCTGAGCATATGCTTCACATGAGCTGTGTAATTCTCCTCTGCTGAGATCTTCAGATCTTCAAAGTCAGTCTGGTTAGTAATAAGTGAAGCTGGTAATGATCGTGATCGTGGCGGGCTTTAACAAGCAGCAGTGGGCAATTTTTTTTATATGTTGTGTCAACGTGTGTCTACATTCCTCTCCTATGGCATCACAACGTTTCGTCGGGCCATCCGTCCCTTTGCAGATGTGCGTCGGGGTTTCTCTCGTCATTAAACCGCGGAGACGTAGCCAAATGCCTGAGAATATCTGATCTGCCTGTTTACATGACAGTCGCGTTGGCAAATATCTGATTTATATCTGATTTATTTCCACATATAAACGAGGCCTGAAACCGATCTTGAAATAAACGAATACATATGCTTTTTTTCCTGTTTACACTATCAAACAGAAACAAGATTATTTTTCTTACCCCAGATCATTTTGATTGTTTTAAGCAAAAAATCTTAAATACATTTTTTTCTTTTTTTTCAGAAAACAATTACATAATATCTTATGGCATTTTACTACTTTAGTAAATGCATCTTGATTTAAGAATTTATTTTTATTTTTGGACTGGAAAAAAGACAAAAATACTGAGTGAGTAAAGCATTTTTTTTTAGTGTGACATGTAGATGGAGAGGAGAAGTGGTCCAAGCAATGAGCCCTGAGGCACCCCAGAGATGTTGTGACGTTGACACCTCACCCCTCCAAGGAGAAGCCTCTCGCTGCAGCCTGCGGTGGACATCCAACCCGGCCCACATCCAAGTGTGATGTCAGAAGCCACACTCATATCCATAGATTGCCTACACCAAACACTGATCCCTAAACCTACCCATCACTATAGGTGATGTCAATCACAGTACTGATTGCCTACACCAAACACTGATCCCTAAACCTACCCATCACTATAGGTGATATCAATCACAGTACTGATTGCCTACACCAAACACTGATCCCTAAACCTATCCATCACTATAGGTGATGTCAATCACAGTACTGATTACCTACACCAAACACTGATCCCTAAACCTACCCATCACTATAGGTGATGCCAATCACAGTACTGATTGCCTACACCAAACACTGATCCCTAAACCTACCCATCACTATAGGTGATATCAATCACAGTACTGATTGCCTACACCAAACACTGATCCCTAAACCTACCCATCACTATAGGTGATGTCAATCACAGTACTGATTACCTACACCAAACACTGATCCCTAAACCTACCCATCACTATAGGTCATGTCAATCACAGTACTGATTACCTACACCAAACACTGATCCCTAAACCTACCCATCACTATAGGTCATGTCAATCACAGTACTGATTACCTACACCAAACACTGATCCCTAAACCTACCCATCACTATAGGTCATGTCAATCACAGTACTGATTACCTACACCAAACACTGATCCCTAAACCTACCCATCACTATAGGTGATGTCAATCACAGTACTGATTACCTACACCAAACACTGATCCCTAAACCTACCCATCACTATAGGTGATGTCAATCACAGTACTGATTGCCTACACCAAACACTGATCCCTAAACCTACCCATCACTATAGGTGATGTCAATCACAGTACTGATTGCCTACACCAAACACTGATCCCTAAACCTACCCATCACTATGATGTCAATCACAGTACTGATTACCTACACCAAACACTGATCCCTAAACCTACCCATCACTATGATGTCAATCACAGTACTGATTACCTACACCAAACACTGATCCCTAAACCTACCCATCACTATAGGTGATGTCAATCACAGTACTGATTACCTACACCAAACACTGATCCCTAAACCTACCCATCACTATAGGTGATGTCAATCACAGTACTGATTACCTACACCAAACACTGATCCCTAAACCTACCCATCACTATAGGTGATGTCAATCACAGTACTGATTGCCTACACCAAACACTGATCCCTAAACCTACCCATCACTATAGGTGATGTCAATCACTGTACTGATTGCCTACACCAAACACTGATCCCTAAACCTACCCATCACTATAGGTGATGTCAATCACTGTACTGATTGCCTACACCAAACACTGATCCCTAAACCTACCCATCACTATAGGTGATGTCAATCACTGTACTGATTGCCTACACAAAACACTGATCCCTAAACCTACCCATCACTATAGGTGATGCCAATCACAGTACTGATTGCCTACACCAAACACTGATCCCTAAACCTACCCATCACTATAGGTGATGTCAATCACTGTACTGATTGCCTACACCAAACACTGATCCCTAAACCTACCCATCACTATAGGTGATGTCAATCACTGTACTGATTGCCTACACCAAACACTGATCCCTAAACCTACCCATCACTATAGGTGATGTCAATCACTGTACTGATTGCCTACACAAAACACTGATCCCTAAACCTACCCATCACTGTAACCTAACGCCTAAAAAACACTTTTAATCTAGAACCTACATATTGAAACTCACCTAAAATCTAACTTACTTATTGGACATGGGAGTGACTTCTGACATCACACTTGGATGTGGGCGGGGTTGGATATCCACCGCAGGATGCAGCGAGTCCTACTTGGGGTCATGAGCTGCAGAACATGTCAGGACAAACACAGACAACAGGGGAAGCCCATGATCCACACTGAACCGTGACATTTTATTGTCCCAGACTACCTCTGTGGTCCCATTTACCCACTTGTTAGCAATCGCCTTTTTCAAGACACGTAACAAATTGTAAAAAATCACAAGAGGGTATTGCATGTGTATTGCATTTGTATTTCATAAAATAAAAATCATGAAAATATATTGAGCTTGTCTTCACCACAGAACTTTTATCAAGCATTTAACCAAAAACCCATTTAAGAAACAAGAAACTTGACTTCAGGACGATGCACCCGGAAGTGCTAAAATGCCTACAAAAATACGTCATCCCTGCATTCTGCAGCTGTGTGTAAAAACAGTGTTAACCACACTTCACACTTTAAAGTCCTTCACTGTAGAGCTAAAAGTGCTTGTGTTAATACAGTCAGTCATTTGGTTGCTGTTGATCTGATGAGCTTCAACACGGTAAGACAAACACACTCATATTTAAATGATAACTGATGATTATTTATATAGATGAAGCTCATATAACATTCCTGACATTTACATTTATGCATTTTGCAGACACTTTTATCCAAAGCGACTTGCATTGCATTTCAAGGTACACATTTTACATTTTAATCAGTTATTGACATGAGAAATGTCTTCTGTACATCTAATGACCAGGTCATTTACACAAATTGATGATGTGCATTAATAATCTTCAGATGTGCAAAGATCTTACTTACACTAAGAGCGGTTTAGGGTGATGAACATACACTGTTTATGAGCATATTAGTGATGTTTAATGCTGTATTATAGATATATTTTATGCTGATGTTGGTCAGAATGGCTCCTCCTCTTCCTCTGATCTTTCTGCTCATTATTCTTGGTGAGTTGATGTTACATTAATTTTTTATTTTCAAAGACCGCATAATGAGTGTTTAATGAGCAGTTTTCTATGGTATATTGATGTATTTCCTTTTGAAGCATGGATGAGGCATGCCAATGGGCTTGTCTATTTCATAAATATCCAGTAGTTTTTAGTTACGTCACAGTCTTGAACATGAATTGCTAAGTTGCTACTTGCGAGTCCGTGTCGGGGGTTTAGGGGAGGGACTTTCTCACTTATCAGAGCATTTGATCGGACAACGGTCCGATTTTTTGAAAAACAGATTTTTTCGTTCGTTTTCTCAGAAGATATAGTGGAGATATGATGGAGCAGTGTCAATCCTGTTCCTGGAGATCTACCTTCCTGCAAAGTTCAGCTTCAACCCTGATCAAACACAACTGAACCAGTTAACGAAGATCTTGCAGAAGAACGTGATCATTGCAGACTGGTGTGTCTGATCAGGGTTGGATCTGAACTTTGCAGGAAGGTAGATCTGCAGGAACAGGATTTGGCTCCCTTGAGGAGGAGGTTTGAGTGTCAAATGACTTTGGCAGCATATAGACATTTTCTTAGACTTAATTGTCATGTTTTTGATTATTTTAGAGGGCAGCATGTTGTTCATGACTGGTGTATTTGCTTTGGTTTCACTTCTGTTTATTTCTGCAACATCCTCCAGCAAAACTGATAAAGAAATTCACACTTAGATCATTTATCACTCATAAGATTCTGAGAAGATTCACTTATAATTTTCCCTGTAATGAGTCACTGTTTACAAGTATTCTAAAATGTTTGTGATTGGAACTGATAAAACAACATTTTCATCAGTAATTCTGTGTTTCAGGGGTGTCTGGTGCTGATAAAGGTTGGAGTGTGAGTTACAGTCCTTCACACATCTGTGCACTAAACTACTCAACAGTGATAATGAGATGCACTTATAAATACAATGATGAATATAAAATCAATAAAGTGTTCTGGACCAAAACACTGGTAAAAGATCATGTTGAGCCTCCAGATCTGTCTAATGACCCTGAATACAGTCAGAGGCTTCAGTATCTGGGAGATAAACAGCAGAACTGCACCATCAGACTGAGTCATGTGACACTGAAGGATTCACGCATGTACTATTTCAGATTCATCACTGATAAAGACAAGTGGATTGGTTATCCAGGAGTGACTCTTACTGTCACAGGTGACTTTGATGAGGTTTATCTCTTCTTCTGTGCATTGTGTTGAATAATAATCAGTGTATGCCAGCAGCACTAGATATAATGTGTGTGTTGTGTTCAGATCTTCAGGTGGAGTCTCCTGAGAGAGTGACAGAGGGAGAGTCAGTCCGTCTGACATGTAAAAGCAGCTGCGCTCTGACTGACAGAGCAACATTCATCTGGTACAGAAACTCACAGCCATTAACTGAGAGAAGAGACAGAAACAATGAACTCCTGCTGCAGTCAGTCAGAAGAGAGGATTCAGGCAGATATAGCTGTGCTGTAGACGCACACACTCACGTCTCTCCTGAGGTTTATCTCAGTGTCATGTGTGAGTGCAGATTATATTGTTCTTTTTAAAAACTAGAGATTGTGTTTAATTTAAATATTTTAAGATTTAAATTTTCTCTGTGTTAGATCCTCCCAGGAGCGTCTCAGTGTTGATCAGTGGATCTGGTGTAATAGTGGAGGGAGATTCAGTGACCCTGAACTGCAGCAGTGACTCAAACCCTCCTGCTGTGAACTTCAGCTGGTTTAAGGAGAATGAAACCTCAGCTGTTGGATCTGGACAGAGTTTCAGTGCACTACAGAGTGGACGCTTCTACTGTCAGGCTCACAATCAACATGGATCTCAGAGATCAGACGCTGTAACTGTCACAGGTGAAGCTTTTATTCACACACTCCTGTATCTTAACATCTTTCATCAGTTTGGAGAGTTAATGATGATGACCTTCCTCTTTCAGTTCATCATGTTGCTGGTAGGAAAGTGATTGTGATCACAGCGGCTTCTGGAGGATTATTCATCATCATCATCTTCATCATCATACTATTTATAATGTTAATTAAATAATAAAGAGTATAAATATAATTTACTTTAAAACTAATGCAGAAGGATATTTCATTATTATATATGAATTATTTGTTTCCTTTTTTGACAGTACAAGAAAAAAAATTAACAGACAATCTGCAATACACAAGTGTAAGGTGAGCTGATCATCTGCAGAATAAATTCAATATATTTATAGACAGTATATATATAATATATATATTTCTCTCTGTTTCCTATAGGACAATGATCCAGGCTCATATGCAGCGCTTGACCTCAAGTCCAGATCATCTGACCTCTACGACACACTCACAGTAATGAAATATCAAAAACTACACGTGCAAAAGAGTTTGTTCATTCAAAACTCGGGTAATAAATAATCAATGTGTTTTCCCCATAGACTGTCCATCCCAGACCTGATGTTCACCAGTCTGACTCTTCTGAATATGAGAATATGTCCATAAGCGGGAGATCCTCAGGTCTCCATATTACCAATAAAGAAGGAAATGTCAATAGATTCAAGTCAGTGTAATCCCCCGAGGAACGAAAATATATTTCCCATATATGAATGATCAATATATTAAATGACTTAACAGTATATTTGAAAATATATAAGGAATTGCGGCCTTTCATATATTAAAAAAATATGTGACAATATATTTACTAATATATCATAATGTATGTAATTTTATATTCAGCAATACACTTCATAATATATAGATTTATATGTGACCAAAAATGGTATTGCATGTTTAAAATATTGCAGATATATTTACTCATGCAATATAAACACATATAGAAAAATATATAATGTAATATATTACTGATGTTTTTTAATTATTTACATTAATGTTTAATATTTTCCAACTAATTAACGAAAAGCACGCCTGCATGTACTAAAGTATTTAGCCAATATACTATCACTGTGCTGAGTAGTGCACAGCTATTACTTTTAAAATACAGTAATTTAAATAGTGATGATATTTGGCCAATCATTAACTGAACTACCCCAAAAACTCAGACATACCAGAAAAACTTTTGAATTAAAAATAATAGAACATTAAACACTAATAGATCTCCCTCTATTTTAATATTGAGCAAAACACATTAAATAACACTGAATTTTAACATCTGCTCTCCTTTAACAGTCAGAAGCAAAGCATGCTGGGAACTAGAACTGTGCTGTAACTCATTACGTTCATGTGTGTGTGTATTTATGTGTGAACATACATTCATATTTATATGGGAACATGTATGTACAATATATTTACACAATAAAGGATAAAACTTTGTGAATATTACATATAATGCTTTTTTTGTCTTAATTTATAAATATTTTATATTCATTAATATATAGCCATACATGGTCAAAGCATATATTGCAGTTATTGAAAAATACAAGCACTAGTTTCCCATATATGGAAATGTATTAATATATCACATTATATATTGCAGTATATTACCAAATATTTCTGTTCCGTAAGGGATGATTAATCTATAAACAAGTTTTCCACTGTAAGATTTTGCTGTAATGAAGAACCATATAAATGATTAAAAATAAACAGACCAATTTCAGCCCATTGTTTCATATTGGTGCTTAGGAGCTCGTATCAACCTGTCACGTGATTTCAACAAACGAGACTTTAGTACGTCATCGTTTCAAACCGTGTTAAGAAATTGTGATGATTAGGCGCTAAAGGGCGATGATCCCACAGCGAACACCTGCACTGGAGATGTTGTGTTTTTACATGTCAGTTGTGTATAAGCTAGAACAAATGAATATACACACTGTAAAACCTAACAATATATTTACTCAATTAAATTGAGTTCACTGCACTCAAATAATACTGAAAAACTTGAAGTGGCTTGAATGACTGAAACAGAACTCAAACTGAATGAGTTATAGAACATTTCAGATCCCAGAATGATAATTGAATAATAATTGTAGTTAAGTGATCAATAAAGTGATGATTGATCATTAGTGATGAACACCTGCTGTTAACAAGCAAAATCACTGAAGAACAGAGGAACATAAGAACTACAAGGTTTAAGGTCACCATGATGGAGATCAGCACTTGCTTTAGTTGGGATCTTGACCCTTGACTTTAGAGTACAAGTTTTTCTTTTATTACTGTAATTTAGTGTTTGTCAAACATTTGTTATGGCTTATAATTAAAGGATTGGGAGTGGTGGTCGAGGTTTGATGATGACAATCATCAGTTAATGACTTGATTCACTGATCTCATTCACAGTCTAGTCTCTGATTGAAAGGGTAACAAATTATTAGTTCGATTTGAAACTCTACAGTATAAACACTAGCAATGTAATGATTACCAGATAATATGAAGGATTTTACAGAACATGTAACTCATTACCAAAACTAACACAGATATAATGAATCAGCATATGAATCTCAACAATGGTGATCAATAAAAAACTATTCATACTGCAAAGCATGCTGGGTACTACCATAATACAAACCTTATCCATGGCTCCCAGCATGCATTGCAGCATGAATAATTTTTTAATGGTGACCATTGTTGAGATTCATATGCTGATTCTTGATGTATGTGTAAGTCAGCTTGATACCATAGAGATTTTTAAAATCTGATTGTAACAACACTGGGTCTTACAGCAGAATCACAAATTCTTTGATAATGAATAATACTATTTATATATCACCTGTTTAATCAGAGATTATTCTCTAGAATAGACCAGAAAAATAAGACTCCAAATGATAATTCATTTTTCCATAAATCATCATTAAAACACAACCACATGTTCACATTTTCTTTTGGCTTTTGTGCCATAACAAGTGTGTTATATAAACACTCAGTTACAGCAGCCAGAGGAAAAACTGGTGTTATAAAGTCAAGGGTCAAGACCCCAACTAAAGCACACACTGACCACTATCATGGTGTCTTTAAATGAAACAATAAATCATCATCTAAACCTCTGTTCATTCACAATAACACCTTCTGTAGACGCATGACTCAAATAACTCAATAACTCATAACTCTAACTGGTTAATAAGTGAAGCTGGTAATGCTGTTTGTGGAGTTGTTCAGTCCTCCTCTGAGATCTTCAGAGATTTAAACATTTTATCTTCAGTGATTTCATCTAATGTTATGGTTGGAAGTCAGTTGTAGTTCTTGTGTTTCTCTTTCCTTCAGTGATCCTGCATGTTAACAGCAGGTGCTCGTCACTAATGCTCAACAATCACTTCATTAATCACTTAATTAATCACTTAATTTCTTGACTGCAATATCTACTTTTAGTGAACTCAACTGAAATAATTTCAGAGTACAGATAACTATTGTTTGTTATAAACTTAAATGAGTTGAGGTAATAAATTTCCTCAAATGTAATGAGTTAGCTTAACTCATTGGATTGGACTTTGTGTGATATTGTGAGCTAGCAGTGACTGCAAGTGCTCTGAGTTCATTTAAAGTTTGTCATTTCACTGTTTTTACTCAATAAAGTGAAGTTTCAGCTATATACAGTATTAAATGCTGTGAAAAGTTTAATTGTGTATTAAGAAATATTACTGTTTTAGTAAACTCGATTAAAATAAGTTCAGAGTACTCATAACTATTGTTTTTTATAAACTTAAATGAATTGAGGTAATCTGTTTCCTCAAATGAAATGAGTTAGCTTAACTTGTTGGGTTTTACAGTGCAGATGTTATTTTCTTTTTGGTATAAATACCATAAGATATAAGCATAAAGATTTTGGCTACAAATAAAACATAAACTTTGTTCTTTGAACACAATCTTTATTGTTGTAAATCTGTTTTCAATTAAGTTGTTATTCAAATAAAGGTTTCAGAGTCAGATTGTGTATATGTATTTTTATTGTACTTTCTCTGTAACTACATGAAACATGAGGCTAACAACCACCACTTTAATTTAAAGCCTGCAGATGTTACACTTACCTTGTAACTGTCACCATTATGTTTAGTTACTTTCATTTAGTGATGGCAGTCTGACACTGAAGCTTTCAAACGTGCTTCAAACCATTAACTACATTTCCAGTTGAACCACTGCTCTGAAGGTTGCTTTGGTACGGAAACATCACGTGACATCTGACATATTCTCTGAATGAATCACCTGAGTGGTTCCAGCGCCACCGCCACACGCGAACCAGGCAATCACTGCAACTGGCACCGCCTCGTTTCCAGTCTGTATTGTAGCGCTCAAAGCATAACAACTTTAATGTACAACATTGCGTTTGGTTCGTAGTAGCCTCTACAGTGACAAGCATTCATTTGTTCGTATATCGATTTATTTTCATTACTATGGAAGCATCTGAAGTAGTTCTGACATGTGTGCTGGCTGTTAAATATTATTATTAAATATTAGGCTAAAAGTAGAGTTATAGAACTGTAACTGTCAGTAACCTAGAGTAATCTCAAGTCAGTATTCAAACATCTGTTCGAATTTTCTCTTCAGAGGGGGTTCGCCTTCGCTGCTGGTCTTCAGAGGGGTCTCGCCTTCGCCGCTGGTCTTCAGAGGGGTCTCGCCTTCGCCGCTGGTCTTCAGAGGGGTCTCGCCTTCGCCGCTGGTCTTCAGAGGGGTCTCGCCTTCGCCGTCGGTCTTCAGAGGGGTCTCGCCTTCGCCGCTGGTCTTCAGAGGGGTCTCGCCTTCGCCGCCGGTCTTCAGAGGGGTCTCGTCTTCGCCGCAGGTCTTCAGAGGGGTCTCGTCGTCGCCGCTGGTCTTCAGAGGGGTCTCGCCTTCGCCGCTGGTCTTCAGAGGGGTCTCGCCTTCGCCGCTGGTCTTCAGGGGGGTCTCGCCTTCGCCGCCGGCCTTCAGAGGGGTCTCGCCTTCGGGGTCTCGCCTTCGCCGCTGGTCTTCAGAGTGGTCTCGCCTTCGCCGCTGGTCTTCAGAGGGGTCTCGCCTTCGCCGCCGGCCTTCAGAGGGGTCTCGCCTTCGGGGTCTCGCCTTCGCCGCTGGTCTTCAGAGGGGTCTCGCCTTCGGCGCTGGTCTTCAGAGGGGTCTCGCCTTCGCCGCAGGTCTTCAGAGGGGTCTCGCCTTCGCCGCTGGTCTTCAGAGGGGTCTCGCCTTCGCCGCCGGTCTTCAGAGGGGTCTCGTCTTCGCCGCAGGTCTTCAGAGGGGTCTCGCCTTCGCCGCTGGTCTTCAGAGGGGTCTCGCCCTCGCCGCTGGTCTTCAGAGGGGTCTTGCCTTCGCCGCAGGTCTGCAGAGGGGTCTCGCCTTCGCCGCCGGCCTTCAGAGGGGTCTCGCCTTCGCCTTCGCCACCGGCCTTCAAAGGGGTCTCGCCTTCGGGGTCTCGCCTTCGCCGCCGGTCTTCAGAGGGGTCTCGTCTTCGCCGCAGGTCTTCAGAGGGGTCTCGCCTTCGGGGTCTCGCCTTCGTCGCTGGTCTTCAGAGGGGTATTGCCTTCGCCGCAGGTCTTCAGAGGGGTCTCGCCTTCGCCTTCGCCGCCGGCCTTCAGAGGGGTCTCGCCTTCGGGGTCTCGCCTTCGCCGCTGGTCTTCAGAGGGGTCTCGCCTTCGTCGCTGGTCTTCAGAGGGGTCTCGCCTTCGCCGCAGGTCTTCAGGGGGATCTCACCTTCGCCGCTGGTCTTCAGAGGGGACTCGCCTTCGCCGCCGGTCTTCAGAGGGGTCTCGTCTTCGCCGCAGGTCTTCAGAGGGGTCTCGCCTTCGGGGTCTCGCCTTCGCCGCTGGTCTTCAGAGGGGTCTCGCCTTCGTCGCTGGTCTTCAGAGGGGTCTCGCTTTCGCCCCAGGTCTTCAGAGGGGTCTCGCCTTCGCCGCTGGTCTTCAGAGGGGTCTCGCCTTCGCCGCTGATCTTCAGAGGGGTCTCGCCTTCGTCGCTGGTCTTCAGAGGGGTCTCACCTTCGCCGCAGGTCTTCAGGGGGGTCTCGCCTTCGCCGCCGGTCTTCAGAGGGGTCTCGCCTTCGCCGCCGGTCTTCAGAGGGGTCTCGTCTTCGCCGCAGGTCTTCAGAGGGGTCTCGCCTTCGCCGCTGGTCTTCAGAGGGGTCTCGCCTTCGCCGCTGGTCTTCAGAGGGGTCTCGCCTTCGCCGCTGGTCTTCAGAGGGGTCTCGCCTTCGTCGCTGGTCTTCAGAGGGGTCTCGCCTTCGCCCCAGGTCTTCAGAGGGGTCTCGCCTTCGCCGCTGGTCTTCAGAGGGGTCTCACCTTCGCCGCTGGTCTTCACAGGGGTCTCGCCTTCGTCGCTGGTCTTCAGAGGGGTCTCGCCTTCGCCGCAGGTCTTCAGAGGGGTCTCGCCTTCGCCGCTGGTCTTCAGAGGGGTCTCGCCTTCGCCGCTGGTCTTCAGAGGGGTCTCGTCTTCGCCGCAGGTCTTCAGAGGGGTCTCGCCTTCGGGGTCTCGCCTTCGCCGCTGGTCTTCAGAGGGGTCTCGCCTTCGTCGCTGGTCTTCAGAGGGGTCTCGCCTTCGCCGCAGGTCTTCAGAGGGGTCTCGCCTTCGCCGCCGGACTTCAGAGGGGTCTCGCCTTCGCCGCTGGTCTTCAGAGGGGTCTCGCCTTGTCGCTGGTCTTCAGAGGGGTCTCGCCTTCGCCGCTGGTCTTCAGAGGGGTCTCGCCTTCGCCGCTGGTCTTCAGAGGGGTCTCGCCTTCGCCGCAGGTCTTCAGAGGGGTCTCGCCTTCGCCGCGGGTCGTCAGAGGGGTCTCGCCTTCGTCGCTGGTCTTCAGAGGGGTCTCGCCTTCGCCGCAGGTCTTCAGAGGGGTCTCGCCTTCGTCGCTGGTCTTCAGAGGGGTCTCGCCTTCGCCGCAGGTCTTCAGAGGGGTCTCGCCTTCGCCGCTGGTCTTCAGAGGGGTCTCGCCTTCGCCGCTGGTCTTCAGAGGGGTCTCGCCTTCGCCGCCGGTCTTCAGAGGGGTCTCGTCTTCGCCGCAGGTCTTCAGAGGGCTCTCGCCTTCGGGGTCTCACCTTCGCCGCTGGTCTTCAGAGGGGTCTCGCCTTCGCCGCCGGTCTTCAGAGGGGTCTCGCCTTCGCCGCCGGTCTTCAGAGGGGTCTCGTCTTCGCCGCAAGTCTTCAGAGGGGTCTCGCCTTCGCCGCTGGTCTTCAGAGGGGTCTCGCCTTCGCCGCCGGTCTTCAGAGGGGTCTCGCCTTCGCCGCCGGTCTTCAGAGGGGTCTCGCCTTCGCCGCCGGTCTTCAGAGGGGTCTCGCCTTCGCCACAGGTCTTCAGAGGGGTCTCGCCTTCGCCACAGGTCTTCAGAGGGGTCTCGCCTTCGCGCAGGTCTTCAGAGGGGTCTCGCCTTCGCGCAGGTCTTCAGAGGGGACTCGCCTTCGCCGCTGGTCTTCAGAGGGGTCTCGCCTTCGCGCAGGTCTTCAGAGGGGTCTCGCCTTCGCGCAGGTCTTCAGAGGGGTCTCGCCTTCGCGCAGGTCTTCAGAGGGGTCCCGCCTTCGCGCAGGTCTTCAGAGGGGACTCGCCTTCGCCGCTGGTCTTCAGAGGGGACTCGCCTTCGCCGCCGGTCTTCAGAGGGGTCTCGCCTTCGCTGCCGGTCTTCAGAGGGGACTCGCCTTCGCCGCCGGTCTTCAGAGGGATCCCGAAAGAGCCGCGAGCAGGAGGAGCTGAGCAGCGGAGCACAGAACTCAGACGTCCTGCAGTCACCGCTGGACAGCACGGCCCAAGACGAGCTCTAACACACACACACACACACACACACACATCCTGCAGTCACCGCTGGACAGCACGGCCCGAGACGAGCTCTAACACACACACACACACATATCCTGCAGTCACCACTGGACAGCAAGGCCTGAGACGAGCTCTAACACACACACACACACACACACACACGTCCTGCAGTCACCACTGGACAGCACGGCCCGATACGAGCTCTAACACACACACACACACGTCCTGCAGTCACCACTGGACAGCACGGCCCCCGACGAGCTCTAACACACACACACACACACGTCCTGCAGTCACGGCTGGACAGCACGGCCCGAGACGAGCTCTAACACACACACACACACACACGTCCTGCAGTCACTGCTGGACAGCACGGCCCGAGACAAGCTCTAACACACACACACACGTCCTGCAGTCACCGCTGGACAGCACAGCCCGAGACGAGCACTAACACACACACACACACACACGTCCTGCAGTCACCGCTGGGTTTCGCCTTCGCAGACGGTCTCCTGAGAGTCCCCATGTCCTGCTCGACCTCCAGAGGGATTCTGCTTTCGTCGCCGACCTCCAGAGTGTTTTCGACGTCCTGCTCGGCCGCCAGAGGGGTTCCACTTACGCTGCTGTCCGCAGCCCTGGTCCCAGTGCTTAGCTGGCCGCAGCACTTCGGTCCCCAGTTCCCAAGTTTCCACTGTCCTCAGTTCCCAAGCCCCGTTGACTCTTGTTCCTCCCCTCACCCTCCCTGGATTGACATTTAACCTTGCCTGCTGTTTCTGGAAACCTTTTGTTGTTTGGATTTTTGTTTAAGAAATATTCAAGCTCATCACATCGCCTGCCATCTTTGCATTTGGGTCTGCATTCTCTGAATACGTGACCGTTATGACACAATAGTTATAAAGAGAAATTTGATCAAATTAAACTGTTCCTTGCACATACTGTAGCTCCTCTGGAAGCTTCCTCACTCCACGTCCCTTGCCTCCTCGCAGAGCATTAAAAATAGACATAAGTTTGAAAAACATTATTGCCGCTTTTCCACTACACCGTACCATCTCACATTGACTCGCCTTTGTTTGTTTTTGTGTAAAAGTTGTACCTTTACCTGCTTCCAGATACTTTTTTTCGTGTCACCTCCAATGAGGTTCTGAGCGAGCTGAGGCGATACCAAATTGTGACGTGAAAACACGGCAGACTGCCATTTTTAAATAGTTTGGCCTGATATTGCGTGATGTACCCATTACTAATATTATGACAACTCAGAAGAATACGCTGTGGTCAAACGAGGAGGTGCAGACTTTCCTTTGTCAGTGGGTGTTTGTCGCATAGAAGATTACGTCACGGCAGTTTCCTGCAGCGTCGTTATGACGACTAGGTAGTATTGTGGAGGTACTATCTGGAATGGAAAACTGAGCGAACAGCGAGCCGAGTTGAGCTGGTTCTGGTAATGGAAAAGCGCCATATAATGATTGAGTTTCACCAGTTTAACTTTTATCACTAGGGCTGGGCGATATATCGCACAATAGTGTTATGCGCATCTCGTCAGTAAAGCCGGTTCCTTGATTAGTAGTAAATCACCTTCACCTGCTTTCAGATGGAGCGGCATTTACTACAAAGACCCGTAGTTCACTGACAAACTGAGCCATATCGCATTAATATTGAGGACATATGGCCAGCGATATTTAATGCGATATGGCTCAGCTTGTCAGTGAACTATGGCTCTTTGTACACAGCAAAAACTCAGTGTTAAATTAACACACCTGGGAGTATATATGAGTCCACACTCAAGAGTGTTAAAGGTAATGAGATAATTAAGTGATTAATTGAGTGATGATTGAGCATTATTGAAGACACCTAAAGCAGAATCACTGAAGGAGAAAATTGCAAATTGTGAGCCACTGTTATGGAGATCAGTGTTTGCTTTAGTTGGGATCTTGACCCTTTTGTTAGTAGCTTAAGATTTTCTATGCCTGTTGTATTTGAGTTATATTTGCCAGATGGACAAAGAAAAAAGATAATCTGATGGTGTTTTTATTTATATGACAATCGTTATTTGAACATTCTTTTTGATTTATGTTGTTGATCACAGTAAAACTTTGATTTCAGCATATTTATCCAAATTTCAGATATAACATGAATAATTTCTTAAAGAATGTTCACAAGAAAAATATCTGTGTTCCAGGCACACACATACTTGAAGATTCAGTCAATGCATCTCAACAATGGTGAGGAGCAGAATATTCAATTAGGAAAAGTAAATTACATAAATTCAGATCATAATTTATTCATATCGCAATGCATGATGGGAGCCATTAATGAGTTTTGATTGGTGGCAGCCACTGCAACATGCATTATTATTGTCACCATTGTTGAGATTCACAGGCTGATTATAGAGGTCTGTGTTTCTAGATAAATTTATGGAAAAAGTTTTGATCTGAACAACAAGTAATAAATATATTGGATTATAAGAAACCAATTGTCAAATCTATTTTAGGATCATAAAGCTATTAATAATAAGCTTAATAGGTAAAAATTTTTTATTTCCGTTAATTTGTAGACCACAGTATGATCAGAATCATAACCAATTACAATCAATTGACATTATACTTTGTTCATTTGAATGTTATTAATAAATACCTGTCGACACATTTCATTAGAGTGAATGTATAAGGGTCAAGAGACTAACTAAAGCAAACACTGATCTCCATAACGGTGGCTTACAATTTGTTATTTTCTCCTTCAGTGATTCTGCTTGTTATCATCAGGTGTCTTCAATAATGCTCAATCATCACTAAATTAATCACTTAATTATCTCATTAACTTTAACACTCTTGAGTGTTAATTTAACACTGGAGTTTGTGCTGTGTAGTAAATGCCGCTCCATCTGAAAGCAGGTGAAGGTGATTTACTACTAATCAAGGAACCCGCTTTACTGACGAGATGCGCATAACAATATCGTGCGATATATCGCCCAGCCCTAGTATATATTTATTTTCTAATAATATGATCATCATTAGTATATTTACATCAGCAGTTTGATTATTTCACTTCTGAAACTCATTCTGTCCTTTTCTTCTCTTACAATCAATACGCCTCTTTCTGAACCGGATTCAGTCGGTGACACTCTGTATGCCAGTGTGAAACCCAGCAGATTCAGAGGAAAAACTCCTGAATCCAGAGATACTGAGGAGATCCAGTACGCAACTGTCCAACATCACAGAGAGCCAAAGAAGAAGAGAGCAGAGGAGAATGAAAGTCAATATGAAAATATAAGAGTTTATCACACTGATGCTGCAGTGAGGTGAGAAAAACCAGCTTAATCAGCACCAGCTTAACCAGCACCAGCTTAACCAGCACACAGCAAAATCCCCAGTGTTAAATTAACACTGTAAAAGTGTGAATTATATCAACTCTGAGCAGAGTGTTAAATGAACACTGAAGCAGTGTTAAAGTTAATGAGATAATTAAGAGAATAATTTAGTGATGATTG
>JAROOJ010000028.1:125000-167500 GCA_030578275.1 Meda fulgida
AAGGACGGTGTGAAGCAAGATGTTAATATTCTTTTGTAAGCTATTGTTGACTGTTGTGATTCGCAATGTTTGTGGATGAATCCACTGCACATAGGAAGAGCACAAGATCAGTATTTATTTCACCAATGCAATTGAGTAGTTCCTCTTTTTACCAGGATATTTGTCTCATGTATCTCATTATTTATGTGCATAGTTATGTGATAGTTGTTTCTGTGTAATGTGTTAATGATTCAGTGTGAAATTATTAATTGAAATCAGGCTGATGTCTTCAACTACACCATTGGCTGTTGAAGTTTTAACAATATTTTTTAAGTGCAAGGGTTATATATATATATACAAACATCATAGAGTGTGAACGAGGACGACAACATATCTTCAAGTAAGAGCTCGCACAGACACACAATTAAACTCATCTAGCATTGTATAATTACAATTCATCTGGGCTCCAGCCACAGAAAAGTAAAAACAAATATGTGTATAAGTTCTGCATTTTAGTCATTTAATGAGACACAACAATTAAAAGATGTCCAGTAGGAGCAACATAAAAAAGAGGAAAAAGAGTTTCCTCTTTCTGAATGAAAAACAGGTATTTCCACCACTGCTGCTAATAAGTGTTAACCACACAAAGTCCTTCACTGTAAAGCTAAAGGGCTTGTGTTAATACAGTCAGTCATTTGGTTGCTGTTGATCTGATGAGCTTCAACACGGTAAGACAAACACACTCTTGCTTAAATTAAACTGATGATTATTTCTATAGATGAAGCTCATATGATTCCTGACATGAGAAATATCTTCTGTTCATCGAATGATCAGTTCATTTACACACATTGATGTTGTGCATTAATAATCTTCAGATGTGCACGATCTTATTAACACTAAGAGCTGTTTAGGGTGATGAACATGAGCATATTAGTGATGTTTAATGCTGTATTATAGATATATTTTATGCTGATGTGGGTCGGAATGGCTCCTCCTCTTCCTCTGATCTTCTTTCTGCACATGATTCACGGTGAGTCTCTCTTACATTCACATAAGAAACTCTGATTTTATTTAATTTTATTATCAAAGACCCCATAATGAGCAATTAATGAGCAGTTATCTGTGCTTTGTTGATTTTTTTCCTTTGAAACAAGGTTGTGTAACACCTGATCACAATTGTATTCGCCTGATAGCCAGAAACTCTTATTTGTCATTTGTTGCATTATTTGATAGAGCATGTTGTCCGTGGCTGATTTATTTGCTGTTTTCACTCCTCTGTCTCTGTGTTCATTTCTGCTTTTCTGCAACAGCCTCCTTTAAAGCTGAAGAAGAACTTCATACTGAGATCCTTTTTTGGATTTTAACTCTTTCATTAACAGCATTTTTCTTCAAGTTGCCAGCCACCGTCAGCATTGTTAATAATAAAATAAAATAAGTATTGCACACAAAATATTTTGTTGTATGATTATCTAAACATGCAATATATCAAAAGAAAGAACAGAGGCCCTGCTTTAAACAAAAAGTTTCATGCTTTCTTTTTTCATGCTTTCAAGTCTCATAAAAAGAGCAACATTTTTGAGAAACAAGCTGAGAAAATAGTTTTATCCTAGAAAGACTACAACGTGCATAAGCAATAATTTTATCTCCTTTTTTCCCTGTTTTGATCCAAATATTCTGTACTCTTTACCTCTCTCTTTATTTCTGAACCCCTATAACAGTGAAAACACGGAAAGCCGGAAAATTCTGTCAATATTTGGAGTCAGACTGTATTTATATGTCACGAGCCACCATTTTAATGTAATAAAAGCTTTCACATTCTTTCATGTGCAGTTGTGTCTTATGAAAATAATAGATGTCTACAGAAGCTCTTATTGATAATTAACAGAGGTTTAGATGTTGATGTTTGTCACCATTTAAAAACCACCATTATGGTGAACAGTGTTGTCTTTAGTTGGGAAATTTGATTCTTATTATCTTATGTGATTTCATGGTCCTTATAACGGTGTTTACCAGAACACACAAAGGTTGCAAAGAAAGCCAGAAAAAAAAATGGTCAGGTGATATGCATATAGTTTTCAAAACATAAAGTACAAAAATTCACAAATTTTAACATTTACTGATAATGGTTATTCGGTATTAATATATTATTTTCAATAACATTAATTTTTTTCTACAGATCAGTCATAAATCTGAATTTTTATTTTTTAATTATTGAGGAAGTAAACTCTGGACAAACACACAGACATCAAGAATCCCCATATGAATCTCAACAATGGCGACATGCTTTATGCCACAAAGCATTCTGGGAGGCACCATAGTATAAAACTCATGGCTCCCAGCATGCATTGCAGCATGAATGTCACCATTGTTGAGATTCATACACTGATTAGTGATTATTAACACTGTCTGTTTATTATTTTTGTTTTTAAAGAAAATTATTGATTTTCCAAAAAATTCTGCAGTTTATATAAAATATTTTTATTCAGTATGCCTGCTTTGTGTCAAAAAAAGTGAAAGTTTTTAATAACTAATAATTTTTGTCAAGGATAAGAGTTAGATTAGTGAATCATTCAACTTTATAATAATGAAAACTATAACACCTGAACATCTCGTATTTTTGGCTTACTTTGTAACACGTTTTTTTTTTTATAATTCATCACAGTTCAAATCCAAAATGTATTTGTAACACATGTTTTTTTATTATTATTATTATTTATAATTCATCACAGTTCAAATACAAAAAAAACTAAACATAAATTATATACAAGTTCCTGTTGCAATGTTAATAAAATACTTTTTAAGTTCCATGCAGCATTAAAGAAATCAACCGATCTTCAATATCTTGTCAAAGGGGGGGACATTTGGTATGTTCAATAGCATTTTTGTCTCATAGGTCTTGAGTGTCTGCCTATCTCTTAAAATAAAGTCCCCAATACATCTTAAGCTTGATTTTACCACTGATTTAGCTGGGATCTCATAATTCTGGAAAACACAAATATTTCTAGATTTCCATAACGCTTCCTTAAAGATATTTATAATTATCCACCAACGAATCCATTTATTCAAATGAGTCTCCTTTAGCTCTCCATACCAAATATCTCCCTCACTTGGCACTCTATAAAGATTTAACAACCATAGACGAATTAAATTCCATACCTTTTGGGCATATGAACATTCCCACAAACAATGTCTAATCGTCTCTTCTTCACCACAATTCATTCTAGGACACAGCGTGGTGCGGGTACAGTTTCTTTTCTTCAAAAAAACCCGAGTGGGTAAACAATTTTGTACAACCTGCCAAGCGATATCTTTATGACAGTTGAATAAAAAAACATCATTCACATTCCTCCAAACTTTAACCCATTCTGCTTCCATCAGCCTACCCACGGGGGTCATTCTAAATAAGAAAGGGGATAACTTTTCTTCTATTATCCGTCTATTTAAATTATCTATTGAAATATTGGACCACGACGATTTTTTTAGTAATCGTAATAATCTATCGTACATAGCTGGTCTAGTTTCTGCATGTGGAGTGTTTTGTGGCGATCTCTTATTCCATATTCTCATTATTTCTTGGCCCACCCAAAACTTAGCAAAAAAAACCTACTAAGGTTTGTTTCTTCGTCTTTTAAACAGGCTTTTATCATAGGAAGAGAAAACATAGCATCCAATTTGGCTTCAATATCAGGAACCGCTAATCCACCTTTCTCAATTTTTTTACATAATATTTCGCGTTTCAATTTCTCTTGATTAGAACTCCATAAGAAACGAAACATCATTTTCCTTACGGAGTTTAAAAAACGTCTTGGGGCAGGGGAAGTTGAAGCTACATATGTGAGTGATGCTATGATCTCTGCATTGATAATTAACACTTTACCTCTAAGAGTGAGATCTCTTTCTTCCCACTGGTTTATTTTCCACTCTATTTGATGTAATCTAGAATTCCAATTCCTTTCCTCCATATCCTTACACCATACCATTCCTAGTATTTTAATGGCTTTATCTTGGTTCTTTAACCCAAAATTATATTGAGGTTCTGTCCAATTAAAGTATAGGGTCTCACTTTTACTTCTATTGATCTTCATACCCGTTGCTAACCTAAAACGATCGCATACCTGTAGTGCTATTTCTACTGAATGATTGTTTGTAAGTAGCAGGGTGAGGTCATCCATATATAGGATAACTTTGCTTCTTTGCCCAAGCTCCCTGGAATTAATAACCCTTTCAATTCTGGATTTTGCCTAATAGCTTGAGCTAATGGTTCTATAGCTAACACAAAAAGCAGCGGAGATAAGCCACAACCCTGGCGCACTCCTGAACGAACTATTACAGCGGAGGACAGATGGCCATTTACCAAAATGCGACTCTGACACTCTGTATATAACAGATTAATCCATCTGCGTATTGATTCCCCGAGCCCAAAGCCATCTAACGCTTTACGCAAAAAACGATGGTCTATGCTATCAAAGGCCTTTTCTAAATCTAAAGACATAAAGGTATTTTGCGATCTTGTGCATAGAGAAGAGAATCACGTATCAAGGCCAAATTTTGATGCAAGGATCTACCCTTAACTCCACTTGTTTGCTCATTCCCTATTAAACTTGTCATGATAGGTTGAAGACGAAAAAATATTGCTTTAGACAGTATCTTTACATCAGTTCCCAGCAATGTTAAAGGGCGCCAATTCTTTAGATCGGTTTTAGCCCCTTTCTTAAACAACAAAGAAATGGTACCCTCTCTCAATGTCGGGGGAAGTTTGTCCAAAACCAGACTTTCTTTGAACATTGACAGCATTGTATCTTTCAACTCTTCCCAGAATTTTACATAAAATTCTTTGGGAAAACCATCCTCTCCCGAACATTTATTACCTTTCATACTATTCAGTGCTCTTGTCAGATCGTCAATTTATTGATACCAAACTATTGATTTTCCAAAAAATTCTGCAATGCATATAAAATATTTTTATTCAGTATGCCTGCTCTGTGTCAAAAAAAGTGAAAGTTATTAATAACAAAAACAATTAGTCAGGGATAAGAGTTAGATTAGTGAATCATTCAACTTTATAATAATGAAAACTATAACACCTGAACATCTCGTATTTTTGGCTTACTTTGTAGCAATATTTTTTTTTTTTATAGTTCATCACAGTTCAAATACAAAATGTATTTGTAACACATGTGCTTTGGCAAACATTTATCAAACACCACAATTGCACTTTAAATTAAAAGAATCAAACTGTCCAACTAAATGAAATACTGATCACCATAATGGTGACCAAAAATCTCAAAACATCGACATCTAAACCTTTGTCCAAAGACATAAAAGAAATAAAGTGAGTCTGGTTAGTAATAAGTGAAGCTGGTAATGCTGTTTGTGGAGTTGTTTAATCCTCCTCTGCTGAGATCTTCACAGATTTAATGTCTTCTTTTCTCTCCAGTGGATTTAATCTAAGACTGTGTCTGAAGTCAGTTGTAGTTCTTGTGTTTCTCTGTCCTTCAGTGATTCTGCTTGTTAACAGCAGATGTTCATCACTAATGCTCAATCAACACTTAATTAATCACTTAATTATCTAATTAATTTTAACACTGCTTCAGTGTTATTTTAACACTCTGTAGAGTGGAACCATATTTGCTCCGAGCGGTGTTGATTTAACACTGGGGAGTTTGCAGTGTAAGGAATTTGCACTGGTTATATACTGAAAAATATGACAATATATTTACTAATATATCACATGTTGAAGTTACATGAACAAATTATGTTTGTTTAACGTGACCCAGTTATGTGCATCCTGTTGACATAAAAAAGTTAATTAGAGCCAACATATCATTTTTTTGAGTGGCATGTAATTTTATAATGTATATGTGATCAGATATGGTACTGCATGTGCAATATATTTCAGATATATTTACTCATGCAGCATAAATACACATATAGAGAGAAATCTACAGTATAATGTAATATATTTATTTAATTGTTAATTATTTACATTGTCAATGTTTCAGATGTTTAAGCTAGTTGACTAACACACAAGCAGACCTTTATAGGATTTATCCAAGAGACTATCACTGTGCTGAGAAGAGCAGTCATTACTTTTTAAAATTAAAGTATTTATGGTCTTAATGATGTTCAGAAGCCAATCATCAACCGACCCACAGGCTCTACCCCAAAGACTCACACACCAGAAAACCTTTTAAATTACACAATAATAGAACATTAAACACTAACAGATCTCCCCCTATATTAATATTGAGCAAAACACATTAAATAACACTTAATTTTAACAGTCAGAAGCAAAGCATGCTGGGAACTAGAACTCTGCTGTAACTCATTACATGAATGTGTGTGTATATATGTGAACATACATTCACATTTACATGGGAACATATATGTGCAAAACTTTGTGAAAATTAAATTTAATACTATTTTTGTCTTCATTTATAAATATTTTACATGTATTAATATATAGCCATGCAAGGTCAATGTATATTGCAGTATATTGAAAAATATAAGCACTAGTTTCCCATATATGGAAATGCATAATGTAATATATTCAGAGGTGTCAAATCCAGGGTCAGAAAGTAAAATTCCTGCCATATTTTTATTTCACCCATGAACTCACACAGCAAAAACTCCTGTGTTAATGAACTCTCATGGGAGTTTATTTGGCTCCAGACTCAAGAGTGTTGAAGTTAATGATATAATTAAGTGATTGATTGAGTGATGACTGATTATTATTGAAGACACCTGATGATAACAAGCAGAATCACTGACGGACAAACGCACATTTTTAAGTCTCCATTATGGTGGTCAGTGTTTACTTTAGTTGGGATCTTGACCCTTAAAATGTTAACATTTGTTTTTTACTGTTGTAACTGAGTTATAACTGTCAGATGAGCATCAAGAAAAACTTGTCAGATGGTCTTGGTTATGTTTAGATTGCGCTACATGTTCTCATAAAAAAATACCTTATTGAATATAGCAGAATATGACTATACAGTATAATCTTTTCTGCATAATCGATATAACTCTAAATTGTTCTTAAGAAGAGTTCTGATTGAAAACACTGTTTTTGGATACACAGACATCAAGAATCAGCCTGTGATTCTCACCAATGGTGACAATAATAAAGCATGTTGCAGTGCATTCTGGGTGCCACCAATCAAAACTCATCCATGGCTCCCATCATGCATTGCGGTATGAATAAATTATGATCTGAATTTTCTTAGTAATTTCCTTTACCTAATTGAATATTCTTTTTGTCAACATTGTTGAGACTCATACACTGAATCTTGATGTCTGTTGTGTGCCTAAAATAAAGACTTGCTTTAATTTATCAGAACAACTTTAAAGAAATAATTTAAATTACAGAAAAATCTGGATTTTTTTATTTAGAAAATCTGTGACTCTGCAATGACCAACACGCTTTTAAGCTAGAAGAAGGCTCTAAATAAGATCAGTGACACTGATCAATTGATGATTACGTGTATACATAATACTGTCTGATCACCTTTCTCTCAGTCCATTCGACTGTTATAAATCAATTAACACTTTAAAAAAAAAGATTAAGTTATGTGTTTAAAGGTCACCTCACCAACTAAAACAAACACTGATCACCCTAATGGTGACTAAAAAATTAGATTTGCTCCTTCAGTGATTCTGCTTGTTATCATCAGGTGTCTTCAATAATGCTCAATCATCACTCAATTAATCATTTAATCAGCTCATTAACTTTAACACACTTGA
This sequence comes from Meda fulgida, assembly GCA_030578275.1. Taxonomy (NCBI): domain Eukaryota; kingdom Metazoa; phylum Chordata; class Actinopteri; order Cypriniformes; family Leuciscidae; genus Meda; species Meda fulgida. Next base: position 132,723 of record JAROOJ010000028.1, read on the forward strand.
TTGTTAATTTAACACTCATATTTTAACACTTTAACAATATTGAGTCTGGAGCCAAATAATCTCCCATGAGAGTTCATTAACACAGGAGTTTTTGCTGTGTGAGTTCATGGGTGAAATAAAAATATGGCAGGAATTTTACTTTCTGACCCTGGATTTGACACCTCTGAATATATTGCATTATATTTTGCAGTATATTCCCATATGTTTTTGTTCCGTAAGGGGTAACTGATAAAACAACATGTTCATCTTGATGAATTTTGTGTTTCAGGGGTTTCTGGTGCTGGTTGGGGTGTGAGTTACAGTTCAGACATCTGTGCACTAAACGACTCAACAGTGATAATGAACTGCACTTATAAATACCCTACTGGACATTATATCAAGAAAGTGTTCTAGACCAAAACACTGGTAACAGATCATGTTGAGCCTCCAGATCTGTCTAATGACCCTGAATACAGTCAGAGGCTTCAGTATCTGGGAGATAAACAGCAGAACTGCACCATCAGACTGAGTCATGTGACACTGAAGGATTCACACAAGTACTATTTCAGATTCATCACTGATAAAGACAAGTGGATTGGTGTTCCAGGAGTGACTCTTACTGTCACAGGTGACTTTGATGAGGTTTATCTCTTCTTCTGTGCATTGTGTTGAATAATAATCAGTGTATGCCAGCAGCACTAGATATAATGTGTGTGTTGTGTTCAGATCTTCAGGTGGAGTCTCCTGAGAGAGTGACAGAGGGAGAGTCAGTCCGTCTGACATGTAACAGCAGCTGCGCTCTGACTGACAGAGCAAAATTCATCTGGTACAGAAACTCACAGCCATTAACTGAGAGAAGAGACAGAAACAATGAACTCCTGCTGCAGTCAGTCAGAAGAGAGGATTCAGGCAGATATAGCTGTGCTGTAGACGCACACACTCACGTCTCTCCTGAGGTGCAGCTCAATGTCATGTGTGAGTATAAATTCAAGTTTTTATTTTTGAAAAGCGAAAAATAAAAAAACACAGATCAGGTCTTCTCATTTACAATGCAGTGCTTCCCAGATAAAACATTCTCATAACTTCGCCAAACGCAAGAATCTGGCGAGTATCTCTCAAAGTAATGAACACAATTTCTTCCAGTAACATTAATAGAGTGTCTCTTCAATGGTAGTTGGTCTTTAATAATTATCTCAATATTGTAGGAAATGTATACATTGCGGGTGTTTTAAATGCATAATATTGGCAGAAAACATTCTTCGAATGTCCTTTAAATAATAAGGGTCACTAACTTTCTGGATAAAGCCCGGGACACACTGCATAATTTTCAGCTGTCGAAGATTTCATTAGACGAAAGATTCGCATCGTAAAACAATCCTGGTGATTTCTGATCATCTCACATATCCCTTTTCCACCAAGGCAGAGCTAGTGCTGGTTCGGAGCCAGAGCCTAGTTTCAAATCGGTTGTTTGTTTTTCCACCACCAAAGCACCAGCTCCGAACCAGTAAAAGTGGTTCTTAAGTAGCACCAAATCATTACTGGTCTAGAAGTAAGAACCGCTTACGTCAGCGGCTGGGGGCGGGGTTACCATGACCATCAAGACGAACAGAAACTGTGACCGCCATTTTTGAATTAGCAGAAAAACACGATGGACGCGATTAAACAAAAACAGTTGTGGTCATAGGAGAAAACAAGCTGTTTTGTAGCACTCTGGTCCTCTGCAGAAGTCCTCGGTAAGTTAGACGGGGCTTCGCGGACGAAACCGGTTTTGCCGATGTAGGTCTGCAAAGCCATGAACATCAATAGCAAAGCAACGTCTACCACTGTTTATTGGTGTGTTTATGTTTGGCGCCACCACACTAACGTTGCTGGGAAAGATGAGACGTATACAGTGACGTAAGACCTGGCTCTGTGCTGGCTCTTTAGCCTGTGGAAAAGCAAACCGGTTCTTTGGAGGCTTATCAGTCGAACCAACTCCGAACCGGCACTAGCTCTAGCTCTGAACCAGCACCTGGTTCTTGTTGGTGGAAAAGGGGTAACTGTGTGTTTGCTGCTACAACCTACGTCTACTGACCAGCCAATAAAAATACAACATGAAATGAACGCGACATGGCTCTAAAACTTAAAACTGCTAACCTCAAACTCTTTTCCCTTCCTCTTTCACCACTTCCTTTTTTTTCAGCACACATTAAAAGTACAATGGCCAAAGTGTGACTCATCTTGCTCTATTTGATAACATCTAGATAATGCTGATTGGGGGAGGGGAGGGGGGGTGACGATTGCTGGTTTGCGTTTACTGTACACTGAGATCTGATCACAATGTGTCCTCGACTTCCTCCGAACCTGCACACGCTGCTCGGATAACATTCCCATCAGAAACGCGTTTACACTTGTCTTTTCAATGTGTATTTGGACAATATCCAGATACAGGCCACATGTTAATGCCAAGTGTAAACACAGCCATACATCAATAATCAGCACATGAATCTCAACAATGGTATCAATGGTGATTATCGTTGGAATCACAATCAACGATAAATCATGAACAATCTCCTTCAACTGACCTCTTTTCTTTACAACATACAAGTGTTTTAGTTCAAACACAATTGCAGTTGCTCAAAGAAAACTAAATCACCAGAAGTCAAGGATCAAGAGCCCAACTAAACTATTCAAACATTCAAACTATTATTTTAAATAAAACATCAACATCTGAACCTCTGTTAATTCTCAATAAGAGCTTTTGTAGACGTGTGACAGAAATAAAGTGAGTCTGGTTAGTAATAAGTGAAGCTGGTAATGCTGTTTGTGGAGTTGTTTAATCCTCCTCTGCTGAGATCTTCACAGATTTAATGTCTTCTTTTCTCTTCAGTGGATTTCATCTAAGACTGTGTCTGAAGTCAGTTGTAGTTCTTGTGTTTCTCTTTCCTTCAGTGATTCTGCTTGTTAACAGCAGGTGTTCATCACTAATGCTCAATCAACACTTGACTTGTTAATTTAACTCTGGGGCTGCGTTCGGAATCGCATACTCAATGAGTAGGTACTTAATTTCAATGAGTACTTACTTAACGAGCGCTAAAAGAGTAGGTACTTAATGGCCAAATCTCATTAAGTATGAATGCGATCCGGACATCATCCGCCATGTTGACGTTATCATGTGACCTACGATGTGTTATCACACTTAAAAGATATGAACGAAGCATTTAATTCATCTATCTGTAAATATCTTGATATTAATGAAACAATTGCTCATTTTGTGGTATTGTGGTATACTACATTTACATGTTGAGGTTGTTGCTAATAAATAGCTTTTTATCCATCATAAATGTTCAACAATTTTTCAACAGTACTAATGGATAAATTAAATAGATTACTTATGTTTAGTTACTTTATGTAAAATGCATTAAACTAATAAAAACAGTGTTAACAACAGTGAATTCTCCTAAACAATAGTACACACACGTCACTCAGATGTCTATTTCATATCAGTTACACGTAGTAATCTTGCCAGATTTTGAATAAATATTTAGTAATGGTATTTCAGATGTATACGGTTTAAAATGTATGCAAATACAGTTTAAAGACGTATGTGTCCTTATGGAGCTCCTCTATCCAATAAAATGTGATTTACGGCAAAATCACAAATTTACCATATTATATAGCGTCTTTGCACCTTCAACAGTTCAACAATTTACTGTACAGAAAGTTAGTTCAACACATGCGATTTGGTTTGTATTTGTAATACTCACATTTGAAAACACTCTCGTCCACCCTTTCCGTCATGTTTGAGTATGAAATATCTACTTCTTCCTGCTCTTTTTTATATCGTATCCTCTCGCGTGGCCTCCTGGGATAGATGAGTAAAAGCTGAAAAACACTCAAATGTCTGAGCGAAAGCAGGAGATCATCTGGGAACTTCTCGCCTACTCTTTTAGGAATACTGATGTTTCGAACGTACTGCTTTCGCCTACTATATAGTAGGAAAGTAGGCATATTCGAACGCACTATCGTCCAAATCTCGCGATAATTAGTACGTCAACCAGGTAATTCTCGCCTACTCTTTTAGGAATACTGATGTTTCGAACGTACTGCTTCCCTCACGTACTGTTTTCGCCTACTATATAGTAGGAAAGTAGACATATTCGAACGCACTATCGTCCAAATCTCGCGATAATTAGTACGTCAACCAGGTAATTCTCGCCTACTCTTTTATGAATACTGAGGATTCGAACGTACTTTTTCGCTCGCCTACTCTTTTCGCCTACTATATAGTAGGGTAGTATGCGATTCCGAACGCAGCCTGGGTTTTGTTGTGTTGTTCAGGTGTGTTTGATTACGGTTGGGGACAGCTGCTTTATAACTTAATTATAAGTAACAGGAGCTGCGGTCTTTGGATATTTGTTAGCACACATACAAATGCTGGATCAAAACAGTGCGAGTAGAACCAGACCCACATAAATAAATGCTGAATTTACTGTAAATACCTGACATCTGTAAATCTTGAATCCTGTGATCTCTGTCAGCCCATCTGCTGAAATAATGAGTCAGTGATGTCAATTTTACTTTGATTGTTAGTGTTTTTGTATATTTCTGTTAGATCCTCCAAAGAATGTTTCAGTGTCCATCAGTCCATCTGGTGTAATAGTGGAGGGAGATTCAGTGACTCTGAACTGCAGCAGTGACTCAAACCCTCCTGCTGTGAACTTCAGCTGGTTTAAAGGAGGAACGTTTTTAAGATCTGGAAGAATCTTCAACATCTCAAAGATCAGCTCTGATGACAGTGGAGAATACAAGTGCAAGTCCACCAATGAACATGGAGGGAAATACTCTGATGCTGTGACTTTAAACGTCATGTGTGAGTTAATGATCTCATGCACGTTATTCAAAAACTTCAAACTCATAATTTTCTAATATTTGTATTGAATTTTAATTGTTGTCCTGTTTTAGACCCACCAAGGAACATCTCAGTGTCCATCAGTCCATCTGGTGTAATAGTGGAGGGAGATTCAGTGACTCTGAACTGCATCAGTGACTCAAACCCTCCTGCAGAAATCAGCTGGTTTAAAGGAGGAACGTTTTTAAGATCTGGAAGAATCTTCAACATCTCAAAGATCAGCTCTGATGACAGTGGAGAATACAAGTGCAAGTCCACCAATGAACATGGAGGGAAAGACTCTGATGCTGTGACTTTAAACGTCATGTGTGAGTAAATGGTCACCTGCACATTGTTCAAAAACGTCAAATTCATAATTTTATATTAGTTGTGAATATTCATTTTTGTCTTTAGATCCTCCCAGAAACGTCTCAGTGTTGATCAGTGGATCTGGTGTAATAGTGGAGGGAGATTCAGTGACTCTGAACTGCAGCAGTGACTCAAACCCTCCTGCTGTGAACTTCAGCTGGTTTAAAGGAAGAACGTTTGTAGGATCTGGAAGAATCTTCAGCATCTCAAAGATCAGCTCTGATGACAGTGGAGAATACAAGTGCAAGTCCATCAATGAACACGGAGAGAAATACTCTGATGCTGTGACTCTAAACGTCATGTGTGAGTTAATGATGTTTCAGTAACAGTGACATTAAATCCTCTAAACATTTGTAATTTCAAGTTTAATTTGATTGTTAATGATATCAATGTTTCTCTGTGTTAGATCCTCCCAGAAACGTCTCAGTGTTGATCAGTGGATCTGGTGTAATAGTGGAGGGAGATTCGGTGACTCTGAACTGCAGCAGTGACTCAAACCCTCCTGCTGTGAACTTCAGCTGGTTTAAGGAGAATGAAACCTCAGCTGTTGGATCTGGACAGAGTTTCAGTGCACTACAGAGTGGACGCTTCTACTGTCAGGCTCACAATCAACATGGATCTCAGAGATCAGACGCTGTAACTGTCACAGGTGAAGCTTTTATTCACACACTCCTGTATCTTCACATCATTCATCAGTTTGGAGAGTTAATGATGATGATCTTCCTCTTTCAGTTCATCATGTTGCTGGTAGGAAAGTGATTGTGATCACAGCGGCTTCTGGAGGATTATTCATCATCATCATCATCATCATCTTCATCCTGTTTATACTGTGAGCTCTATAAAAGACGTCAGTGATTGTACAAGCTCAGTTTTGGTCTGATATAGAAGAAAATGGCTAATTGTGTTTTATTAGTTATCTTTAAAAACAACAATTATATTTTGTTTATGTCTATGATTATAACAGAAAGAAACGAAGGAGTGATAAAGTTGAAGATCTCACAGTGAAAGAGGTAAATCATCTAAACACAACATGACTTTACAGAAGCAGAAACTCAGTCGATGAGCCATTATCTGTGTCTCAGACTGTAACTGTAAGAACTGATGGGAAACTAACATTATCAAAGACTTTATCAACACAATCCAATAACTTTCATAAACTAATATTTTCTCTCTTTAGTCCAATGTATATGAAACTCTATGTGAAGCATCCTCGTGTGGTGTGACTCATGAAAAAAAAGGTTTTTCATGGTTTAATTCTAACTTCTGATATATCTGCGATATATTTTGATGTAGATTATTTATTTAATCATTTGATAATCATTAGCATTTACATCAGCACATGTCACATAAAATACTGATTCTGTCATGTTCTTCTGCTGTACAATGATATGTCTGTATGTCATCACTACATTGATGTTATTTGATCTGATCTGGCACTTGATCTGAAAAGTTTGAGACACTACTCTAGACTGAGAATCTACACTTCAGATCAAACTAATTTACATGTCTTCGTAATAATTACAAATGTTCTTGTATTTCAGAATGATCTCTATTCCGATGTGTCACAGAGAGTTTCAGTCCATGATAAGCCTCTTTCTGAACCGGATTTAGCCAATGACACTCTGTATGCCAGTGTGAAACCCAAACATTTCAGAGGAAAAAGTCCAGAATCCAGAGATAGTGAGGAGATCCAGTACGCAACTGTCCAACATCACAGAAAGACAAAGACGAAGAGAGCAGAGGAGAATGAATGTCAGCATGACGATATAAGAGTTCATCAGCCTGATGCTGCAGTGAGGTGAGAAAAAACAGCTTAACCAGCACCAGCTTAACCAGTACCATCTTAACCAATACCAACTTAACCAGCACCAGCTTAACCAGCACCAACTTAACCAGCACCAGTTTAGCCAGTATTATCTTAACCAGTACCAACTTAACCAGCACCAATTTAACCAGCACCAGCTTAACCAGCACCAACTTATCCAGCACCAACTTAACCAGCATCAGCTTAACCAGCTTAACCATCACCAACTTAACCAGCACTATCTTAACCGGAACTATCTTAATCAGCACCTTCTTAAACATCAACAAATTAACCAGCACTACCTTAACCATCACCATCTTAACCAGCACTAGTTTAAACAGTACCAGCTTAACCAGCACTATCTTAACCAGCACCAGCTTAAACACCACCAACTTAAACAGCACTAACTTAACCAGCACCAACTTATCCAGCACTATCTTAAATATCACCAACTTAACCAGCACTATCTTAACCAGCACCAACTTAACCAACATTATCTTAACCATCATCAACTTAACCAGCACTATCTTAACCAACAACAGCTTAACCAGCACCAAATTAACGAGCTTAATGAACACCAACTTAACCAGCACTATCTTAACCAACAACAGCTTAACCAGCACTAGCTTAACCAGCACTATCTTAATCAGCAACAGCTTAACCAGCACTAGCTTAAACACCACCAACTTAAACAGCACCAACTTAACCAGCACCAACTTATCCAGCACTATCTTAAATATCACCAACTTAACCAGCACTATCTTAACCAGCACCAACTTAACCAACATTATCTTAACCATCATCAACTTAACCAGCACTATCTTAACCAACAACAGCTTAACCAGCACCAAATTAACGAGCTTAATTAACACCAACTTAACCAGCACTATCTTAACCAACAACAGCTTAACCAGCACTAGCTTAACCAGCACTATCTTAACCATCACCAACTTAACCAGCCCTGTCTTAACTAGCACCAGCTTAACCTGCACCAACTTAACCAGCAGTATCTTATGCAGCACTAGTTTAAACATGTCCAACTTAACCATTCCAAAATTAACCAGCACTATCTTAATCAGCACTATTTTAAACAGTACAAGCTTAACCAACACTGACTTAACCAGCACTCTCTTAACCATCACCACCTTAGCCAGCATAGGTCATATAATCTGAGCTGTAACATCGTTTGTCCTCCTTGTTTGTTTTTTAGGCGATCAAATGTACAAACTGTGGAAGAGCCTTCAATAATCTACAGCATCATTAAATGAGTTAACCAGCACCAAATTAACAAGCTTAATCAGCACAAACTTAACCAGCACTATCTTAACCAGCAACAACTTAACAGCACCATCTTAACTACCACCAACTTAACCAGCACTATCTTAACCAGCACTAGTATCAGCTCAACCAACACAGACTTAACCAGCACTATCTTAACCAGCACCAGCTTAACCAGTTTAACCAGCATAGATCATATAAAATGAGCTGCAACATCATTATTGTCATTTTCTTTGTTTTTTAGGCGATCAAATGTACAAACTGTGGAAGAGCCTTCAATAATCTACAGCAGCGTTAAATGAGTGATAGAGTATTATGTTGTATTATGTGTTAATGTAAGTGTTTTATAAAGAGTTTCCACTGCATGTTCTACTCTGTATGTTCTTAAAACTACTGCTAATGCTTCAATAAACCTGATTGGTTATTAACTTCATGCAGTTTAAGGCTGTAGTGTCTGTACTGTTTATACAGGACTGAAGGGTCCTCTAGTGGTTGATGTGTGAATTATTCTTTATGGATGAGACATTAACAGATTCTTGAAATGCAACCACTGTCCCTCCCAAGAACTTTCTGTTCTTTACTCTGATCAGATCTTATTTTCATATTCAGTTCGTACTTTATTTGTTGTATTTGAAATGAAACTTTAAGACACAGAATTTTACATAAATTCAAAGCTAGTTTGAAGTGATTTGTATTTCACCTTGAAATATGTTTGATATTTATTTCTGACAATAACAATTACAATCTGTAAGCAGTGTATTCAAGGTGCAATTTTACTTACACTTTTTTAGAGTCATTAAATACATTTGTTGAAAATATTTATGAATACAAAGATTGTTTAAAATAGCTCATTTTTAATGTTTCATCACGAACATCCTTATTTTTTAATGACCCAAGAATAAAATACACTAGAATTAGCCAATTTATTCTTGATTAAATCAATTCACCAACAATAAAACTGATATGTATTACATATACCAATGTATTATAAACCAGTGCGTTTGACATTAAAACATAAATTAAACCAATAAACCATATTCACACAGCACATATACAGTATTATTTCTTGAATGGCGTTTAGGTTCTTCTTCCCCAACACACACGTCCCATCATCCTCTGCTTTTCTCCTGTCAGGTGAGCTCAAATTGCAGATGGTGCCGTGTGTTCAGGCGATAAAACACTTTCTCTCTCTGTTCTTCACTGCGGACGGGTCCAGGACTAAACGGACAGCTTCATCAAACACGTCTTTAGGCCCATCTGTGTAAATGCTGAGCAGGAACTTCACAGCTCCTATTTCTTCAGCCATAGCCAGACCTTGTTTGTGGGTGATTCAGGTTCGTTTCTTTCGGCTCTTCAATGGTGTCCTTGTCGTCTCTCAGATCAAGTTTAGTCCCGACTATGACTCCATATTTAATACACACAGATGTTGTGGCTCAGATAAGGTCCAGTTCTGGTTTATTTCTGTGTTCTTGGCTGACATGTGGCATTGCTATGGCCATAACAGGAGTGAGCCACACAAGGGCCGTCATTCCACGCTGCATGTGGGCCTGATCATCTTTCCACTTGTGCCAGATGTGGCCAGTATGATATTACGCTGTTCTTGAAAGTGATGAAAATACCTTGAACTCTTTCATGGAAACTAGCATGTATAAACCTTAATTTTACAATTTAATAATCAACTAAAAAGGAATTTATACCTATATGATATTACGCTGTAGCAACATTGGACCAGCGGTTTGGAAAATGGATGGATGATTCGGCTGCGGCGCCATCTTCTGCTCAGATGCAGGAATTAATTCCACACGACTCTCAGAGTCTGTTCCATCAAATAATGCCCTATTTAAAGGTATAGGGAGTATTTTTGGACACAGCCTCAATGACGTCAAGGCTGTAATGTAAATGGTTATCAAGGCACACGTGATCCAAGTTAGCCGTTACACTTTTTCCAGTGGTAGAGCCACGGATCTTGGTATCTCCCAGTAATAAGACCATCTCTGGTATAAAGCAGGCTTTCGGTGATCGTCAGCTCCTGGCGTCCGGTCTGAAGCTGCTGGCCTGAAACTGCTGACACGTATATAGTTCTGCAGTCAGTCACATCTCATATGGGCTCGTTCAATCCCTCAAACTGCCACCAGAGGTCACCATGTCCTGCGACTGACATCCACCTTGATGATCCTCACCTGTAAATCACTATCATTCATCTTCACAATTATTCATCTTCAACTTACAGAAAAAGATCATCATTTTCCTTTAGTTAGTTTTAGTTCAGTAATGTTGTTGTTGAGGGAGGGACAGCGATATTTCCATCGCTGGGTGTTAATAAACAGTGTTAACCACACAAAGTCCTTCACTGTAAAGCTAAAGGGCTTGTGTTAAAACAGTCAGTCATTTGGTTGCTGTTGATCTGATGAGCTTCAACACGGTAAGACAAACACACTCTTGCTTAAATTAAACTGATTATTACTCATATTACATGCATGTCTTTACATGAGAAATTTTAAGAATAGGGTGATTTACATATACTTGTTTAAGTGATGAATATATCTAATAGAAACTAATAATATCAAAGACTTTATCAACACAATCCAGAAAAAATGTTTAAATAAAACTGAAGAAAACATTTAACTAATTATTCCATGGTTAACTGGAATACTTATACATTTACTGTTTTAATATGGGTGTGGTGGTCTAATTGAATACTCATTAACATATAGTGTGATGAATGAACATGTCACTTAATTTACTCATTCTGCCCTATTCTTCTCCACTCCATGTGTGAATCAATGAAATATACATGTATTTTACATTACTACATTGATTTGATCTGACCTGGTACTTGATCTGAAAAGTTTGAGACACTACTCTAGACTGTGAATCTACACTTCCGATCAAACTGATTTACATGTCTTAAAAATAATTACAAATGTTCTTGTATTTCAGAATGATCTCTATTCCGATGTGTCACAGAGAGTTTCAGTCCATGATAAGCCTCTTTCTGAACCGGATTCAGCCAATGACACTCTGTATGCCAGTGTGAAACCCAAACATTTCAGAGGAAAAACTCCTGAATCCAGAGATATTGAGGAGATCCATTACACAACTGTCCAACATCACAGAAAGACAAAGAAGAGAGCAGAGGAGAATGAATGTCAATATGATAATATAAGAGTTTATCACACTGATGCTGCAGTGAGGTGAGAAAAAACAACTTAACCAGCACCAACTTAATCAGTACCAACTTAACCAGTACCAGCTTAACCAGCACCAACTTAACCAGCACCAACTTAACCAGCACCAACTTAACCAGCACCAACTTAACCAGTACCAGCTTAACCAGCACCAACTTAACCAGCACCAACTTAACCAGCACCAACTTAACCAGCACCAGCTTAACCAGTACCAACTTACCCAGCACCAACTTAGCCAGAACCAACTTATCCAGTACCATCTTAACCAGCACCAGTTTAACTACTACCAACTTAACCAGTACCAACTTAACCAGCACCAGCTTAACCAGCACCAGCTTAACCAGTACCAGCCTAACCAATACCAATTTAACCAGTACCAGCTTAACCAGCAGCAGCTTAACCAGTACCATTAACCAGCAGCAGCTTAACCAGTACCATTAACCAGCACCAACTTAACCAGTACCAGCTTAACCAGCACCATCTTAACCAGCAACAACTTAACCAGTACCAGCTTAACCAGTACCAGCTTAAGCAGTACCAGCTTAACCAGCACCAACTTAACCAGCACCAACTTAACCAGTACCAGCTTAACTAGTACCAGCTTAACCAGCACCAACTTAACCAGCACCAGCTTAACTAGTACCAATTTAATCAGTACCCGCTTTACCAGTACCAACTTAACAACAGTAACTGTGGTGGACTGATGTAAAGTTTTTCTTGTGTGTAATTCTTGTTGTTATTTCTTTTAACTATTTTAATTTTAAAAGTTTTTTTAAGTTTAATTTGTTAGTTTAGAGTTAGTTGTTAATCAGTATTTTTTGGTCTTCAGTTCGGGGCGTAAGATTAGAAATCAGACAAGTGATATCTGCTCAACTTATTAATATTCAAATGCTAAAGTATTTTATTTTATGTATTAATGTATTAAAGAGTTTCCTCTGCCTGTTTTATTTGTATGTTTTTACAACTAGGACCAGTGCTTCAATAAATTTGACTAACCTTCAAGACCTTTAATCTGTCGTGTCGTTACTGGATTCAGCACTGGTTGGACCTCTAGTGGCTGACTTGTGAATTATTGTTCATTGATGGGACATAAACAATCTCCCAGGGTTCTTCTGTCAGGATCGCAGAGCCTCTTTCAGTCTGTTTCAGATATCAAAATGATTTTTCCATTTGGGCTCTGTGGGTAATGGTAATAACATGTAAATAAGGTTTCAGAGACCAAGGCTATCCATATGGATGGAAATATGTGTTTCAAATTAACATAAAAATAACAGAGCCCCTTGAGATTCAAAAAACACGAATTAATTATTATATTACTGTTGTAGAAACTGGAAAGGTAGCCTATAGTGTTTGAAACCGGGTTGCCATGACATAGGCTAATCATATGGACATTCATACTTCTGTTAAGATTCTGATAAATAAAATATTTGGCTTCAAATATTACTTCTTAGGTTGAGTAAATGACTGAATTTCCATTTTTGGATGCACTACTGAAAGTATTCAACTACTTTGACTATTCTTTTAAGACCAAAGGTCACCAATAATGTTAGATTGGTCATGTGTGAGTTGCCCTGCATTTATATTGAAACCAAAAATAAGATGACATCTGATTACAGACAAATCTGACCTGATCTATAAATCCATAATCTCACTTATAATATCATTTGATATCTAAATACATGTGCAACCTTTGTATGTTTGTTATACTGAGTTTATTGTGTAAAGTACAAATTATATTATCAGTAATACAAATTGAAGTGAAAATTTGATTTAAAACATGAACATTTTTTGAACATAATTACCCACTTGTTTAACTTAACTTTACGGATTTCTTTTTATGTTTACATTTATGCATATGAATTATACAAAGTGACACGAGAAACTCTCAAATAGCTGCTATTTACTCAGATCTGGATAACAAACATTTATTATGAATAATAATTTGCATAACTCATGTCCTGTGAGGAAACTGTGTCTTTCTGAGGTGACAGACCTTTAGACACAGGACAGAGTTAATTAGCTCACAATTATGACTTTAATATCAGATAAAACAATAAACAGACATACAAAAAAGTACATGTAGCAAAACCCTTTGTACACAACAGTGCCATCTAATGGAAGAAGACATCTGTGCAGGAGGGAACCAAGGAGAGTCATGGGAAATGTAGTGAAGGGATGTTGAACTGTGACACTAATAGAAATGCATAGAAAATATACTTGACGTAATATGACAACTAGTTCAACCATTTAATGCCTTCTGCAAGGAACTAAAGACTCAACAGAGAACCATATTTTGATCAACATGACATTCGAGATTGATAATAAAACAGCAGACAGATGTATGATCAATTGCATGAGCATTTGCAATTTGTTCAAAAGAATTAGAAATTGCTTTTTTATGTGAACAAGTGACAAGAGGATTTGGAAGTTGAACAAGTTTGAGAGTTTCAGTTGTGGAGAAATGTACCAAACAACTGAGAAAAAATATAATAATGTTCTGCTTTACGTTTCTTCTATCCACCCGCTGAATGAAGTGCTCTGAAACGGACTGAAAGTCTGAGATGTGTTGAATGGTGTAAACAAGACTTTATTTCATTAAGAACAAGTTCTTATTTACAATGGCGGCCTGACAAGTGGAATAACCACTTAGGGAAAAGGAAATAGGGCTAAAATAAATACAGTACATAAGAAACACATAGGTTAACAATTACATTAAATACAATTTAAAACACAACACAGTAGACAACACAAAATGAGTGTAGATAAGCATCTGCATGTGTCCGTGAACAAGGATGATATAATAGTTTTAAATGATGAAATTGAAATATAAGTTTGAGAATATTTCGCAGTGTTCCAGTCGCGAGAGGCAGCAGATTGAACAGAAGCAAGACCAAAGGCAGAGTTACGCCCGTTTCACACACACTCCGAATGCGGTGCGCATTTTTCCCGTAACCATTAACAGAGCTTTCACACTGCACGCGGAGCAGGCTTCAGATCGTTTCCGCACAGTCTATTTCTGCCGTGCTGCACGCGCTGAATTAAAGTGACAGCGGATAGTTCGCGATCTGAACGAACACAAATTTACATGAAAATGTAGTAATTTCATCATAGCTGCATTTAACTCAATAACATGTAGTAATCTCATCATAAATGCGTTTAATTAAATACTACTATTTTTCACAGTCATCTTTTTACTTTAAGACAGGGGTAAAACTAGGAATACCACAAATTATTTCAACAAGACACTCGTCTCATTCGTGGAGGTGGAAAAAACAGTTCTTTGTGATGCAAGATTTATTGTATTAAGATTTAAATTATGCAAAAGAAAATTTATGAGTCTGCTGTTTTTTGTCAATTTTAAGTTTTAATTTAAAATGTTTGCGATTTTGATATAAGTAGGCTACATGGTTCAATATGTTGCCACTTGTTTGAGCAAATTAATATAGAAGTAATGCATTGAATAATACGTTGATTACATTGTGTTTAAACGTGAATACGTCTATTAAAGAGTGTATGTGTACAAAGAGAGTGACAAAACTTTTTTTAAATAAAAGTTGCTGATAACTTTTGGATTTGAAATACAAATAGTGAGTAAATGTGTTTGTGGTACAGCCGCGGATCAGTTGCGCAATGTAAACGCAGTATATGTGAAGCACTACATGTGAAGCGTGCATTGACAATCCGTGCGCAACTGCGCATAGTCACGGTATCGGTTTAAATTGGAGAAAACAGACGCAGGGGAACTTAACCTTCTAGGTGTAAGGGTAGCAGTTTGAATAAATAATACACATAGCAGTTTGAACTCTCCTCCACTTTATTATAGCACACATCAGATCACTAACTCCAATAACCCGCGACACCCCAGTACCAAGAGCGCACGACCCATTCCTATCTACGGCAAGCCCCGAGGGGAAAAATACAGTGCATACACACATACAACGAGCGCCAGTTCATCATCACCGGTATTATAGTGACTTTGTTGGATTCTGTCATGTACAATCCAACAAAGTCTGTTACTATAATAATAATAAAACAGATTTTGAGGACAGTTACACTGTATTGAGACAGTTGAGAGATAATAATATTTTTACAGTTTTCAACAATTGTCATTGTTGAACCATTGCTCTTATTATGTTTCTGATTTCTCAGTTTAGTCATTATTTTAGCAAATCATTTATTTTAAATGTTTTGAGACAGTTTGTTTTAAGAAGTTTCAAAGAGTTGGTAAAAGAGTAAAGTAAAAGTTTAGGCATCTATTTTTTATTTATTTTGTATTAATACATAACCTCACTGTATTAATTTACAATGTATCATTATTGAGTGACATTTGTGTCAATAATCGTCAAGCACAGGTGACATCGTGTAGAGGGAGGGGGCCCCCAAATCAAATTATGCTTAGGGCCCCCAAGAGGCTCGGACCGGCTCTGGGAGAAAGAAAGTGAAGTTTCCAACTAGATGCTCATGATTATGCCATAATATCTCACATTAAAGCCACGAATAATCATGCAGAGGGTATTTTTGGGTCTTTCTTTCAGGACTGGTCTACACTAACAAACTCATTTGCAGAATGTTTTTGAGGAAGTTTCCCATTAGCATGATGATAGGGACAATGGCACGACTCGTGTTTAAAAGCCACTCAGTTCATTAAATATAGAGTAACAATCAGAACCCGCATGGAAATATTATAATGAACGAATCTCATTATCTGACTCAACCAAACAGACAAAGTTTATCTATCTATCTATCTATCTATCTATCTATCTATCTATCTATCTATCTATCTATCTATCTATCTATCTATCTATCTATCATATTTATGTAATTATTTTAATAAAAAATATTTGTACACTAAATTAAAGATACTAAAATAAGACTAAACTTATAGGGTGAATATCGCAACATGGTTGTGAAGTAAACCTACAAATAAAAAATAATTATTATTATAAGTTGTTTAAAAAAAATGAGTTTCCCAAAACATTCTCAAACTGCAATATACAATAAATATTTTTTTTCTTTTGATTTTGATGTGAACAACGACCCAGACATGGTTTCGTGAGAAACCACAATCACACAGTCTCTGTCTGTCTCTCTCTGTCTCTCTCTCTCTCTCTCTCCTTTTTTACATAATCATTGTTCTGTCATCGCTTCTTTTCTTACTTCCACAATAAGTGTGTGATTAGACATCTCTTGCGTGCCAGTCATTCTCCTCCAAACACCTGTCCATCTCTCATCTGTCTCTCACACACACGCACGCACGCACACGCACGCGCACGCGCACGCACACGCACACCGCTGTGCTTCTGTGTAAATCACGATGCCTTCAATGATCTAATCCAGGCCAGTACATCACACAACTGTCCCGTGGTGAGCACAGTTTCTGCCAGAATAACACACTGTTATATTTTTCCAAGTTGTAAATAAAACAGTCGTTTACATTTTATACCTGAAAATACTATTTCTGAATTTCTATTTAAAAATTTCCTGTTTAATTGAGTGTAACTTACGGTTTCTTTGTGTAATTTAGCAATTTCTTCACCAACTTATACAACAGCAGTGTAACTGTTGACAACATTTTCTTTTTCAGTAGAGGTTAATAAACTTACTAAACAAAGAACAAACACAAACACACACGGTTGAACCTGTCATTTGCCAAACAGGTGTGAATGTTACTGACATTTACCGTGGTGTTGTGAAACATACACACGCACAAGAGGGTTAGGGTGAATTCTTGATTTCTCCATTTTAGTCGAGGTTTCATTTTGATGAACCGATATCAGTTCTTAAATCCCAAGATCGAGTTTTAAAGGCCAGTTCACACCAAGAATGATAACTATAATGATAATGATATAGATACACTTAATTATTATTATTTTTTATTTTTTTTACTATAAAATAGTGTAAATACGCTACGGGAAAAAAAACTGTTACAGTTTTTCTCAGTCCCTTTGGTGAGTTTTTCACATCATCCCTAACATGTGCAAAATAATAACTGCATTTCTCAGAACAATTTGTACAAACTGCAATATACAATAGATATGTTTCTAAAGCTAGTCAGTCACTAAAAATCCTTAGTACATCTCTCAAAATTAAATATTAATGCCAATGATCATGTCAGTGTCATCAGAATAAGTCATTGTTCACGATCAAGGTCGTCAAAATGTTTAGGCATGTTGTCAATGTAACTGTGTACTTTGACAGTATTACCTGATGTAAACTTCGGCTCCAGTTTGGATGACAGTTGTATTGAAAATACACAAAGCTGCACTTCTATGGTATATATCAATTTCAACAGCACTGTAAAACCCAACAAGTGAAGCTAACTCATTTCATTTGAGGAAACCGATTACCTCAATTCATTTAAGTTTATAAAAAACAATAGTTATGAGTACTCTGAACTTATTTTATTCGAGTTTACTAAAACAATAATATTTCTTATTACACAATTAAACTTTACACTGCATTTAATACTGTATATAGCTGAAACTTCACTTTATTGAGTAAAAACAGTGAAATGACAAACTTTAAATGAACTCAGAGCACTTGCAGTCATTGCTAGCCAGAGGTGTTAAGTCCAGGTTCAGAAAGTATAAGTCTTCCTCAGTATTTTGTTTCAATCACCTGGATATGCTGATTCAGACAGGAGACAGAACTAATCAGTGAGATCAGCTGACTGAGGTCATGGGTGGAAGAAACATATGGCAGGACTTTTACTCTTTGGCCCCTGGATTACCCACCTCTGCTGCTAGCTCACATATCACACACAAAGTCAAATCCAATGAGTTAAGCTAACTCATTACATTTGAGGAAACGTATTACCTCAATTCATTTAAGTTCATAAAAAAAACAATAGTTATGAGTACTCTGAACTTTTTCAGTTATGTTCACTAAAAGTAGATATTGCAGTCAAGAAATTAAGTGATTAATTAAGTGATTAATGAAGTGATTGTTGAGCATTAGTGACGAACACCTGCTGTTAACATGCAGGATCACTGAAGGAAAGAGAAACACAAGAACTACAACTGACTTCCAACCACAACATTAGATGAAATCACTGAAGATAAAATATGTTTAAATCTCTGAAGATCTCAGAGGAGGATTGAACAACTCCACAAACAGCATTACCAGCTTCACTTATTACTAACCAGTTTGAGTTATGAGTTATGAGTTATTTGAGTCATGGGTCTACAGAAGGTGTTATTGTGAATGAACAGAGGTTTAGATGAAGATGATTTGTTTAATTTCAAGACACCATGATAGTGGTCAGTGTTTGCTTTAGTTGGGGTCTTGACCCTTGACTTTATAACACCAGTTTTTCCTCTGGCTGCTGTAAATGAGTATTCATATAACACACTTGTTATGACACAAAAGCCAAAATAAAATGTGAACATGTGGTTGTGTTTTGATGATGATTTATGGAAAGATGAATCATCACATGATGTCTTGATTCTCTGATCTGTTCAAGAGAATAATATCTGATTAAACAGGTGATATATAACTTGTATTAATCATTATAAAAGAACTGTGATTCTGCTGTTAGACCCAGTGTTGTTACAATCAGATTTATAAACCTCTATGGTATCAAGCTGACTTACACAGACATCAAGAATCAGCATATGAATCTCAACAATGGTGACAAAAATTATTCATGCTGCAATGCATGCTGGGAGCCATGGATAAGGTTTGTATTATGGTAGTACCCAGCATGCATTGCAGTATGAATAGTTTTTTAATGATCACCATTGTTGATATTCATGATATCTGTGTTAGTTTTGGTAATGAATTACATTTTCTGTAAAATCCTTCATATAATCATAACATTGCTAGTTTTTATACCGCAGAACCTCAGTTTTGAATTAAACTAATAATTTGCTATGCTGTTAATCAGAGACTAGACTCTGAATGGGACCAGTGAATCAAGTCATTAGAGTATGATTGTCATCATCAAACCTTGATTACCGTTCTTGATCACACTGTTCCTTGATTTTTTTTGCCATAATGAATATTTAATAAACACCCAATTACAGCAATCAAAGAAAAACTTGTACTCTAAAGTCAAGGGTCAAGAACCCAACTAAAGCAAGCGCTGATCTCCATCATGGTGACCTTAAACCTTGTAGTTCTTGTGTTTCTCTTTCCTTCAGTGATTCTGCTTGTTAACAGCAGGTGTTCATCACTAATGATCAATCAACACTTAATTGATCACTTAACTACAATTATTATTCAATTATCATTCTGGGATCTAGAAATGTTCTATAACTCATTCAGTTTGAGTTCTGTTTCAGTCATTCAAGCCACTTCAAGTTTCGGTATTATTTGAGTGCAGTGAACTCAATTTAATTTAGTATATATTACTGTTAGGTTTTACAGTGAGTACTATTTACATATTACAGTTTGTGGGTTATTGATTGAAAGAGACTGGACAGGATTTTCACAGCATTCACTAGTGCTACTTTATGAAAGAAAAAAAATGTACAGTAAGAAAAGGACAAGGGGCACAAAGGAAACAGGCCTTTTGTCTAATCACTTGAAAAAAGGATTAATGAATAGTTTCGCTTATCTCTCAGAGATAAAGTTGAAGTAGCTTGTTTGGGTCTCTATCTCTTGGTTCTAAGTACACACACAGTCAGCCAGGTCTTTGAAACTCTTAAAACATGAGAATGAAAGGAAGAAGGCACTTGAGTGTGTGTTGTGAAGGACACATGTGCCACTAGGACACATTGCACAGGGTCTGTTGCCATGCCAACACCACATCACTCCAGAAACGCACAGTTGTACACATGGAAACATGTGCAAATGGCAAATTAAATGTTCATCAGTTGTGTTTTAGTGAAACCTGTAATGGACAAGCAACAGAAAGGAAATGTATATCCCATAAATGTCTTGTGTTTGCTTTAGTTGAACTCTCCAGTCTTCATGTCTGAGAAACTGGTTTGCTGTTGAATGAGATGTTAGAGAGGCCAGCAAGTCTTATTAACCCAAGGCCTGAATGGGTTCTAATGCTCCAGTGCAGTTGCAATAATATGTGTTGTAGAAAAAAGAAAATCCTGATGTAAAATAATCCTACAGCACACACTTCCCCATTACAGTCACCAAATGATCCCTTTTAACACATTTAATTTACAATATTAATTTATGTGTCAATTGATAATTTAATTGTAAACATACAAATAATTTCTATAATACAAAGTTGAACTTTCAGCATCATTGCTCCAATCTTCAGTGTCACATGATCCTTCAGAAATCAGTCTGATATGCTGGTAATAATGGTGCGTTCACGTGCTATGGTAATTACGGTAAATACCAAGAGCCTATGTGGGAAATGCACATGAACACCCCCTCATGTGGTATTTTCCACTGGGCAACTCGTAGAATATTTTGATGCACGAGTTTCCGAGATGAGATAACCTTTGACCTTTTCAAAATGGCGGAGAGCAACGCGAGAGTGTTGAATGGTAAGCATTGTGCACAACTAAACGTTTTTTGCTACTCTTAGCTAGGGGTGGAACGGTACATTCGTATTGAACAGAAACTGTACGGTAATTAGCTCTATTAACTCCCTTGTCCTTAAAAAAATCTGTCTTTTAAAAAAAAAGATTTAAATCTGAGATTTCTCAACGGCACCCCTAGCTAACAGTAGCAAAAAACGTTTAGTTGAGTACAAAGCTTACCATTCAACAATCTCGCGTCGCTCTCCGCCATTTTGAAAAGGTCAAATGTTATCTCATCTCGCAACTCGTGCATCAAAATATTCTCTGAGTTGCCCAGTGGAAAATACCACATGAAGGGGTGTTCATATGCATTTCCCACGTCGGCTTTTGGTATTTACCATGATTACTATAGCACGTGAACGCACCATTAATAGGGAGTGGCCAGGCTCTCCGTAGAAGGGATCTGGCTTCAGTTAAGCCCTTTTGAGAACTTTACAACCATGGAGGAAGAGGAAGAGGAAGAGAAAGACAGAGAGAGAGAGAGAGAGAGAGAGGAGGAGGAGGAGTAGGAGGAGGAGCTCGAACAGGCCACGCAAGGACCATTATTTCGGATGACATAAGAGCAACTTTGGTGGACCTGACTATGAATGAAGCTAGGCAGAGAGTCCATCCTAAACAGCAAAATCCCCAGTGTTAAGTGTTAATTATATAAACTCTGAGCAGAGTGTTAAATGAACACTGAAGCAGTGTTAAAGTTAATGAGATAATTAAGTGGATAATTGACTGATGATTGAGCATTATTGAAGACACCTGATGATAACAAGCAGAATCACTGAAGGAGAAAACCAGAATTTTAAGTCACCATTATAGTGATCAGTGTCTGCTTTAGTTGGGCTCTTGACCCTTAAATCATTAATTTCAGATTTTGTATATATGCTTTACACGTGTTATAACACACGGATGAACAAATAGAAAAGGTATTGTGATGATTTACTAAATAATATCACAGTCATCTGAGCTAAATCATTAAACTCATATTGAGCGCAGTTTCTGAGTTTGGATTACTCAATTAATTAGAGCAGCAGTGACCTTGTACAACATAATCAAAATAATTTCTTAAAAGTTTATCTCATACAAAACAAGTGTTTTTCTTTGTAAGACACACAGAAATTAAGAATCAGTCACTGAATCTTCTGGGTGCCACCAATCAAAACTCATTCATGGCTCCCATCATGCATTGCTGCATGAATAAATAATGAGCTTATGTTCAGAGAGGTGATCTGTTTGTCACCATTGTTGTCTGTGTGTACTTTTTTTGTTTAGATTAGTTGGATTTGGCTACAAATGGTATGTTCTAATGACAGCACTGTCATAATCCATAAATTACATTTAACTCAGAAATTATGCTCTCACTGAGTTCAGGTCAAATAATGATAACATTGAAACACATCAAACACCATCAAATCAGCTTTTCTATTTGTTCATCTGGCTGTTATATCTTTCAGTGTTAATTTAACACTGGGGATTTTGCTGTGTAATCTAAGCCGTTTCATCCATAATATTGAAACTTTTTCAGTAGTTATCTGAGAAGCATGAAATAAATAGTATTAATTGATTAGTTAATCGTGAACTACCACTTTCATGTGTGTACTATTACTCACTAATTCATTAAGTTTCTTGTTAGTTACAGTTTTTTTCAGTTACAGTATGGTGGAAGATACTGAACTGTAAATTGTGGGTGTTGATGAAACCAGTTTTGGACCAGAGCAGAACGATGGAAAGCTACATTGTCCCAGATGACAATGTATTGCATCTGGTCCCTTTGGTTTGCTGCTGTGATAATATCGTGTAATCTGTATAAAAATGTAAGAATGAGGACAGTGTTTTAAGGACCAAAGTTGGCATGGAGGTGGATGACCCCATTCTGTGTAATGGCAGCACAAAGGGTAATGTTACCCCTACGTTGCCCTGGTACATTGACAATAGCCCTGTGGCCAATGATGTTTCTTCCCCTTCTTCGCACTGTTGTCAGGTTAAATCCAGCCTCATCAATGTATATAAACTCATGCGGGACTTGCTCCGCATCCATTTGCAAAACTCTCTGAAATACAGCAAAAGATCACATTGCAAAACATACCACCACATGTTCACGCCGCAGGACCTTCACCCTGTCTGAATTTCTTTCAAATGGCACTTTATACAGTTGTTTCATCAGAACTTGATGTTTTTTTAAGGATACAGGCTATTGTTGACAGAGAGACCTGTTGGACATTATTGAAAATGAGGTGATCATTGACAATATGGGCTTGAATTCTGATTGCATTTTTGGCCAAAACGGGGTTTATGATCTCTTTCTCATGCTCCTGTGTGAATATGGGGCCCCTCCCTCCTTGGTGCTCACGACGTTCAATCCTATGTTGGCCAAACAAAATACATAGCTTACTGTAAAATGATACATACAGTAGCCAATGGATTTTCTGTTGATTGAAGAGAAATTTCTCAACCTGTGCTCTTGACGAAATGTCCGAACTATTGATGCCACCGTGTACCTGCTTAGGTTAGGCTGTACTCTCAGTCCAGCCTCTCTCAGTGTTAGTCTGTCGTTTATTACATGGTCCACAATTGTTGCACGAATTTCGTTACACAGATTTGGTTGTCTTCTTCTTTGTACATGTCCTACCACTCCTCCAGGTCTTCCTCTCCCTCTCCCTCTCCCTCTCCCTCTCCCTCTCCCTCTCCCTCTCCCTCTCCTTCACCTTGTTCTCTCCGGATTTCCCCTCCCCCTCTCCCTCCCCCTCTCCCTCCCCCTCTCCCTCTCCCTCTCGATAGTGATAGTGATAGTATGATAGTGTAAATGTTGAAAACCATTAATTGTTCGAGTCACACTCTGATGTAATCTAAATGAAATTTTTTTATTCATATCAAATTATGATTGTCAAAACATGATCAACACCATCTGATCAACTTTTCTCTTTAACCATCTGGCAGTTATAACTCAGATACAACAACCAAACAAAATCTGCTGTTAACATTTTTAGAGTCAAGATCCTAACTAAAGCAAACACTGATCATCATAATGGTGTCTTAAAAAAATAGATTTCTCCTTCAGTGATTCGGCTTGTTAACATCAGGTGTATTCAATAATGGTCAATCATCACTCAATGAATCACTTAATAATCTCATTAACTTTAACACACTTGACCACAGAACAGTTCATTTAACACTGGAGTTTTTGCTTTACCTTAACCTTTAAAATAAAGGGTATATATATGTACCTTTTAATGCTTGGGATCATATATGTACCTTTTTGACCCTGAAAAAGGTACATATATGTACCTTGAGGTCCAATAATAAGCCCTATGAGGTACATTAGTGTAGATTGTACCTTGGGGGACAAAAATTGACTCCTACTGTACCCCTTTTTCTGACAGTGTATGATTGTTATCTCAGTATGATTGTCATCAAATGTCAGATGGTAAATCCTTTATTGTTTGATGCATAATGGGGTTTCACAGACAAAATATTTAAGCTGTATTTTAAAAAATATACAACAATATTTTAAAATATATTTACATAATTGTGTTTTATAAATATGGGCATTTTTACCAACTGTCTAAATACTGTATTTTTCTATTGTCTAAAATATTTTAAAATACATTTAGCATTTAGTCAAAATTAATTTTAAGATTGGAAATTTATATTTTGTAATATATTTTGACAATTTAAGGTTTAAATTTCCTGAAAAATATATTTCCTAATCCTTGCAGTTTAATATTTTGTAGCATATAGGCTATATTTGAAATATAATTTTTGTCAAACCAATTTGCTTTGGGATATGCGGCAGAATGTTTTTCATCCCATACTTAATTCCTAATGTATACTGCAAATGTAGTATACATACACAGCAAAATCCCCAGTGTTAAATCAACACTACTAGGAGCAAATATGGTCCCACTCTACAGAGTGAAAAAATAACACTGAAGCAGTGTTAAAGTTAATTAGATAATTAAGTGATTAATTAAGTGTTGATTGAGCATTAGTGATGAACACCTGCTGTTAACAAGCAGAATCACTGAAGGGAAGAGAAACACAAGAACTACAACTGACTAGTCACAGCCTTAGATTAAATCCACTGAAGAGAAAAGAAGACATTAAATCTGTGAAGATCTCAGCAGAGGAGGATTAAACAACTCCACAAACAGCATTACCAGCTTCACTTATTACTGACCAGACTCACTTTATTTCTGTCAGACGTCTACAGAAGCTCTACAGAAGCTCTTATTGATAATTAACAGAGGTTTAGATGTTGATGTCACCATTTAAAAAACACCATTATAGTGAACAGTGTTGTCTTTAGTTGGGAAATTTGATTCTTATTATCTTATGTGATTTCATGGTCCTTGTAACAGTGTTTACCAGAACACACAAAGGTTGCAAAGAAAGCCAGAAACAAAGATGGTCAGGTGATAGGCCTATAATTTTCAACATCATAAAGTACAAAATTTTGCATTTTAGAATTTGCTGATAATGGTTATTTGGTATTTATAGATCATTTTCAATAACATTAATTTCAAATCAGTCATCAAGCTGAATTTTTAATTATTGGGGGTAGTAATCTTTGGACAAACACACAAACATCAAGAATCCCCATATGAATCTCAACAATGGCGACATGCCTTATGCCACAAAGCATTCTGGGAGGCATCATAGTATAAAACTCATGGCTCCCAGCATGCATGTCACCATTGTTGAGATTCATACACTGATTATTGATTTCTGTTGTTTCTAAAAAAAAAAAAACAATACTATTGACTTTCCAAAAAATTCTGCAATGTGTATAAAATATTTTTATTCAGAATGTCTGCTCTGTGTCAAAAAAAGAGATAGTTATTAATAACACATAACTTTTGTCACGGATAAGAGTGAGATTAGTGAATCGTTCAACTTTATAATAATGAAAACTACAACACCTGAACGTTTCATACTTTTGGCTTCCTTTGTAGCACATTTTGTGCTTTGGCAAACATTGTAACAAAGACCAAAATTGCACTTTAAATGACAAGAATCAAACTGCCCAACTAAAGGAAATACTGATCACCATAATGGTGAAAATTTCAAAACATCGACATCTAAACCTTTGTCCAAAGACATCTGACAGAAATAAAGTGAGTCTGGTTAGTAATAAGTGAAGCTGGTAATGCTGTTTGTGGAGTTGTTTAATCCTCCTCTGCTGAGATCTTCACAGATTTAATGTCTTCTTTTCTCTTCAGTGGATTTAATCCAAGGCTGTGACTAGTCAGTTGTAGTTCTTGTGTTTCTCTTCCCTGCAGTGATTCTGCTTGTTAACAGCAGATGTTCATCACTCATGATCAATCAACACTTAATTAATCACTTAATTATTTAATTAATTTTAACACTGCTTCAGAAGAGTAGAGTGGGACCATATTTGCTCCGAGCGGTGTTGATTTAACACTGGGGATTTTGCATTGTACATAACATGTACACACTGTGAATACACACTGCAGAAATGGTGCAAGTATTATTATGACATTTCAAACATATCCAGAGTGGAAAAAAATATTAAATTGAAAACTCGATGATCTTCCTAGTGGGTCAGTATTTCATTTCAGCCCACTCACTTTTCAAAGCCATCATTTCTGCCTGTTGAGATAAAAATTGTGTCTACAGATCTGAATAGGTGTAATTATGAATCTCCTCTCCAGAGGATGAATAACAACCTCCACTGCCTTCAGTCTATTCAGCTGCATAATGTCAGCCAGCGCACAAACAACTGCCTGACATTAACCCTCCACACACACACACACACACACACACACACACACACACACACACACACACACACACACACACTCTCCATCTGAAGAGCCTGTGAAACTAAAAATACAAGAAGCTACCTTTAAAAAAATATGGAAAAACACCAATAGAAATCAGCTATAGATAGATAGATAGAAAGTTAGATAGATAGATAGATAGATAGATAGATAGATAGATAGATAGATAGATAGATAGATAGATAGATAGATAGAGAGACAGATAGATAGATAGATAGATAGATAGATAGATAGATAGATAGATAGATAGATAGATAGATAGATAGATAGATAGATAGATAGATAGATAGATAGATAGATAGATAGACTGTAAAACCCAACAAGTTAAGCTAACTCATTTCAGAAAACCGATTACCTCAATTCATTTAAGTTTATAAAAAACAATAGTTATGAGTACTCTGAACTTATTTTATTCGAGTTTACTAAAACAATAATAAAATTAATAATATTTCTTAATACACATTAAACTTTACACTGCATTTAATACTGTATATAGCTGAAACTTCACTTTATTGAGTAAAAACAGTGAAATGACAAACTTTAAATGAACTCAGAGCACTTGCAGTCACTGCTAGGTCACAATATCACACACAAAGTCCAATCCAATGAGTTAAGCTAACTCATTACATTTGAGGAAACTTATTACCTCAATTCATTTAAGTTCATAAAAAAGTCAAGAAATTAAGTGATTAATTAAGTGATGATTGATCATTAGTGATGAACACCTGCTGTTAACAAGCAGAATCACTGAAGGAAAGAGAAACACAAGAACTACAACTGACTTCAGACACAGTCTTAGATTAAATCAACTGAAGATAAAAGAAGACATTAAATCTGTGAAGATCTCAGAGGAGGATTGAACAACTCCACAAACAGCATTACCAGCTTCACTTATTACTAACCAGTTTGAGTTTTATCATGCGTCTACAGAAGGTGTTATTGTGAAAGAACAGAGGTTTAGATGAAGATGATTTATTGGGTTTCATTTAAAGACACCATGATAGTGGTCAGTGTTTGCTTTAGTTGGGCTCTAGACCCTTGACTTTATAACACCAGTTTTTCCTCTGGCTGCTGTAACTGAGTGTTTATATAACACACTTGTTATGGCACAAAAGCCAAAAGAAATTGTGAGCATGTGGTTGTGTTTTGATGATGATTTATGGAAAGATGAATTATCATTTGGTGTCTTGATTCTCTGATCTTTTCTAGAAGATAATCTTTCATTAAACAGGTGATATATAACTTGCATTATTCATTACAAAAGAACTGTAATTCTGCTGTAAGGCCCATTGTTATTACAATCATATTTAAAAATCTCTAAGCTATAAACTTGTCCTCTAAAGTCAAGGGTCAAGAGCCCAACTAAAGCAAGCGCTGATCTCCATCATGGTGTCTTAAACCTTGTAGTTCTTGTGTTCCTCTGTTCTTCAGTGATCCTGCTTGTTAACAGCAGGTGTTCATCACTAATGATCAATCAACACTTAATTGATCACTTAACTACAATTATTATTCAATTATCATTCTGGGATCTAGAAATGTTCTATAACTCATTCAGTTTGAGTTCTGTTTCAGTCATTCAAGCCACTTCAAGTTTTTCAGTATTATTTGAGTGCAGTGAACTCAATTTAATTGAGTAAATACACTGTTAGGTTTTACAGTGAGACAGACAAGATAGATAGATAGATAGATAGATAGATAGATAGATAGATAGATAGATAGATAGATAGATAGATAGATAGATAGATAGATAGATAGATAGATAGATAGATATAGATAGATAGATAGATAGATAGATAGAGATAGATAGATAGATAGATAGATAGATAGATAGATAGAGATAGATAGAGATAGATAGATAGATAGAGATAGATAGATAGAGATAGATAGATAGATAGATAGATAGATAGATTATGACTTAAGTTCATGCAGCCTTGATGTTTCAGCAGCTGTTTTATCACTTCCTCTTCTTTATTGCAGCACATCCTGCGAGTGAAGAGTCTTATGCAATCGAGAGAGTCAAGGCTTTATCGTTTCATCTGAACGCCCACATGCTCTCAATTATTTATTTATTTCGAATGCATGAATCGTGACACACTTCCCTTCACTTCATTAAGTGGGTGAGTCGGCATCTGCGATTCACCAAATCAATACTGTACTCGTTACAACATGTTTTGTATGAAAATGTTTTATTTAAAATGTGTACAGCTATTATACAGCATCACATGTATTCAACAAACCAGTCGAGCGACAGGCTTTTCCATCATTTTCAGTGGATCTTAATCAGAAAGATACCATATTTCATTTAACAGTTGAGCGAGCGATAAAAGTGGCCTAAAGATTGTCGTACTGTTTCAAACATTATCATTCACAGCATTGTTTTCTTTCCAGTCAGTAAATATGGCATCTATTTTAAGGCAACAGAGGATCCTTTAAATTATGGTTTGATATCAAACACACTTTTACAACATTAAATCAATTTCAGCCTACATTAAAGAAGCTAAAGTTCAGATAAATGTTTCATTGTCCCTGCCTCATTCATTCATTAAGTAAAATAAAAGTATAGATAGGCCTAGGTCTTTATCAAACTAAAATACAGTACATTAATTTCATTGAAATAAAAATAAATAATTTCGGTGATTCCTGACCAACACGCGGAGAGCACCAGAGGGATTTTATAGGTCAGGATTGAAATGCAATGGTCATTTTCATATATAATATAATATGTAAACAGTGTTAAGATTCATCCATATGCACCAACAAAAAAAGTGTAAAGACCCCTGCTTGTCTGGCAAACACGTATATCTGTGGACACGTTGAATATTGTCAGTGCTGTTTGTTTTTATTGTGTCTCTCAGATGTTGTCTCACTGAATCGGACACTTGTCCAGCGCTTTGCCCTGTTTTCTGTTTCCTTTGGGCCCGAGAACCAGCCGCAGGTCAGTGCCGAAGCTCGGTCTGCGCGCGAGTGGATATATCGCTCCACACGGAGCGTCACACGCCGTCGCTTTACTCGCGCTGGCCGCCCGGAGCGCCTGGTACGAGCGGATGGACACCTTGCGGTGCTGCGAGGGTCCGGTCTCCAGCGGGAGTCCTCCACGCCGGGCCAGCGCCTCGAACACCTGCTCCAGATTCACCGCGTCCTTCGCCGAGGTCTCGAACAGAGCGCAGCCGGCGCCGAAGCAGCGCAGCACTTCAGTACGCGACACCGCGCGCTGCTCCGACGCCAGGTCCAGCTTGTTGGCGCAGATCACCGTCGGCACACACACCTTGTGCTTGTGTAACGCCGCTTTAGCCGCTTCGATCTCGGCGTGAAGAGCACACACCTCCTCGAACGAGCTGCGGTCGTCCAGACTGAACACCAGCAGGAATACATCACCTGCAACACCAGAGAGATGCCGTCAGAACAACACCTCACACACGCACAAACATACCGTTTTCAGAGCATTCAGGAAAATCAGGGATGCACGATTATCGGCAACATATCGGTATCGGCCGATATATGTTCATTTTTAATGTTTATTCATTCATTCTCTTAATTTATTAAGCACTTTAACACAACTGGAGGTCGACCAAAGTGCTGTGCATAAAGTTAAAATAATGAAAGTAAAATAAACAAGATATAAAAATGTACAAAAACAACATAATAAAAGTATTTGAATTCAACTTTAACCCACCGTAATTTGTTCAAATAAGGAAGATTTAAGCATAGAGTTTATAACAGGCAAAGAATGTGTTATTGAAAATTCGGCAGATATATTAAAGCCAATAAATAATGTATTATTTCCTTCAGATGCATGCGCACTGTTCATCATGATGGTTTTGAATGGCTTGAAATATGATTGGAATCACTTTAGAAAGGAAAATAGGTTCAGTGCAACATGTTAAACATGAAATTATAATTAGAACATTAATTGTGTGCTTGGGACATGAATTTTAATGGTGAGACTTTTGTTTTTCTAATCAGGCTCTCAAAAATTGTATAAAAATTTGGATTTAGATTTATCGGCCATTATATCGGTTATCGGCTTTCAAATGTAAATAATTATCGATTATCAGTATCAGCCAAAATGTTCATTTTGGTGCACCCCTAAGAACAGAGTGCAGCAGTTTATGATAATATAAATGTTTTTATGCTTAAGTATTTATTATGATTTATGCTACATATTCTCAAAATTAATGAAAACTTATGCTAATTCACTCAATTTGATTTTTTGTGTGCCTTTAACCAAATAAAAAATTATTATTAATGAATATTATTATAAAATTATTATTAATGAGTAGCACAATTATGATTTATGTTACACATGCTCAAAATTAATGAACACACATTTGCTCTATGAAAAGAAAAGAAAAAATTCACTTAATTTATGTTTTATTTTTTTGACGTATACTTTAGGAAAAGCAATTAAACCAAAGACAAAAAGTACTATTAATAATAAGATAGATTATTATTATTATTAATAATAAGGATTAATGTTTATATAAAATCTGAGATTGAACCTTTTTGGTGATGCTTGGATGCTTTTAAAACAAATGCATCCAATTTTATGCACAAATAAATGTTGCATAAAAATATGTTCAGAACTCAAGAAAGATTCCAATTAGAACCAAAAATTGCGAATAAATTGCAAGATAAATACAATTTGTGCTATATACGCACTTTCATGAGATCGGGCTGGCAATTCAGGAACCCTATACAGCCCAAACTGTTCCGGATTGTATTTGTAACTTTTACGCACCAGTGAGGATGGAGAGTCATAATGCATATAATATGAAATATGAAAATATGCCATTAGATCACAAGAAAGATTCCGATTAGAACCAAACTGTCCTGATAAGAGTGTGTTAGCTTTACGCACCGGTGAGGATGGAGAGTCTCCTCTTGGCGGGGAACGAGCGTTCCCCGGACGCGTCCAGGATGTCTATCTGGTAGGTCTCGCCTCGGATGTGGTAGAGTTTGCGGTGGAAATCTTCACTGGTGGGCTCGTATCGCTCCTCGAAGCCGTCGCGCAGGAACCGACGCAGGATCGAGGTCTTCCCGACGCGCGGCGCGCCGAGCACCACAACGCGCCTGCAGTTTTGCGGCTTTGCGGAGCCGTGCGCCTCGTTCGCGAGCGGCTGGAGACGCGCTTGCCCGTGCAAAACCAGCGCGGCCAGTTGGTCAAGAGGAGACTTTCTACAGTCGACTTTCCCCAGACTGGACGCGCGCACCACCCGCGCTTTCTTCTCCTGCTGCTTCAGGTGAGTCGTGGCCAGTTTCAGGATGCCCATTCCCGCTTTGGAGAGCGTGCTGACTTTGAACCCGGTCGCGCCGAGTCTCTGCGTCGCGTTTTTGTACGCGAGGAGAACGCTGGGCGAGCTGGTACCGGGCAGAGCGCGAGACTGGTGCTGCTGGATCACCGCGTTCACACTCTGGTGCAGGTCCATGACGGGACACATTGAGGACCAGTGGATTCGTTGTGTGTGTGTATGTGTTTGATACATCCACGAGCTCTGCGTAAAGTGCCGTACTTCTATGCGCTCGGGCAGCGCTCGGCTTTTATACACGCACGTCATCCGCGTGATTGGCAGGTGCACAGCGCGTGTACCCGCAAAGAACAAAACGTTTTGCGGAACAGTGCACGATGATCTGCCGACTCTTATAATGAGTGCTGGTTACAGCTGCGATAAAGTGTGTTTGAGGAGGGTTAATTAGGACAGAACAAATTAACATCAATAAAGAAAATTCAAGGGAAAATTTTGGAGAATTAATGTATTTTATTCAAATAGCATATACATTTATGATTAGCCTACACTGTCAGAAAAAGGGGTACAGTAGGAGTCCATTTTTTGTCCCCCAAAGTACAATCTACACTAATGTACCTCATAGGGCTTATTATTGGACCTCAAGGTACATATATGTACCTTTTTCAGGGTCAAAAAGGTACACATGTTCCCAAGCATTAAAAGGTACATATATATACCCTTTATTTTAAAGGTTAAGGTACAAAGCAAAAACTCCAGTGTTAAATCATAATTTGATCTAATTCACAATTCTCATTTAGATTACAGTAGAATATATTAAAACAAATAATGATTATCAATATGTTCAATATCATACAAAATATTTCTTAAAATTTAATCTATTAAGAAGTATTTAAAGTTGTATTTTATTTAAATGATTCAGCCTGTGAATCTCAACAATGGTGACAATAATAAAGCATGTTGCAGTGGCTGCCACCAATCAAAACTCATTCACGGCTCCCATCATGCATTGCGGTATGAATAAATTATGATCTGAATTATTTTAGTAATTTCCTTTCCCTAATGGCATATGCTGTTTGTCACCATTGTTGAGGTTCATACACTGACTCTTGATGTCTGTGTGTGCCTACAAAAAAGAAAAAAAAAAAAAGAAAAAAAAAGATTCCTTTTATCAGAACTACAGTTCAGAAATCATTTAGAAATTTCTGGATCTTTTACTGTAGAACCACAGTGATGCTCGAATCAACAATATACAGAAAGTCTTCAGTCAGAAAATACACTCTAAATGAGTACATTGATTCAGAACAAATGATGATTATTAAAACATGATCAACACCACCTGATCAACTTTTCTCTTTGTCCATCTGGCAGTTATAACTCAGACACAACAGCCAAACAAAATCTAGTGTTAATAGTTTAAAACTTAAGCAAACACTGATCACCATAACGCTGTCTTAAAAAAATAGATTTTCTCCTTCAGGTGTCTTCAGTAATGGTCAATCATCACTCAATGAATCACTTAATGAGCTCATTAACTTTAACACTCTTGAATGTTAATTTAACACTCATATTTTACCATTTTAACACTGAGTCTGGAGCCATATTTAACACTGGAGTTTTTGCTGTGTACAATATCAAGAGACAAGCTCTGCTAAGCCCTTTTTTTTTTTTAAAAGTTGTTGTTTAAAGGTTTTAATGATACCCTAATTATTTAAGGTAGATTTTAACTGATCACTTTATTTGAGTAGTCTTGAAATAACCTTGAAATAAAGGAAATAAAAAGTTTTGCCACAAAAAAACTCAATTCTCCTGCAAAATGAAACTTTACATTCAAAACAATGTTATTTCTTCTCAAAATGGTATTTTGTTTTCAAATGACACACACAAACCATCATCTGAATAGACATTTATAGTTGAACACTGATGTGCTCAATGTAAAACACTATGATGAACGGAAAACACTTCTTCTCCATTCATCATAATGACTTAGGCCTTTTTTATGTGCAATGTTACACTTACTACAGACAGTACACATAAGTGTGTTGTCAAATATTTGAGAATATTGTTTTTATACTCAGAACACACAAATACACAGTAACAAATATATTTTATTTTTCCCACAAAAACAATGTACACTGTACATCCCATTCCCAACCAACACAAAGTTGCACATACACTACATACAAACCAACAGAAGAGTTTACTGTACACAGTTACAGTAAAAAAAAAATGTTTCCAATATTGGCATCCATTGCTCCATTGAAGAGCTCACCTGTTGCCCTTATATGCTAAAGCTCTGAGTGCTAACTGTAAAACTGTGTGACGGGTGTTTGCCCTTGTGATGGGTCAGTGTGCATATTTGAATGGCAGTGTGTTCCTTGTGAAAACAATATATTTTCTGCATGAAAATTGTGCCAAAAGCAGAGAATTGTGTGTAGTGTTTTGAAAAAAGTGTTTTAGAACTGCAATTTGAGTGTAAAGCAGGAATTGTGCTTGTAGTTTAGCAGAATTGGTTCAGGGGGTTGGTGGATGAGTTACATGTTGTGGTCATTGTGTCTCAAGTAATTTGTGTGTAAACAATTGAGAAAAACTGTAAAAAAACAGATTTCTCCTTCAGTGATTCGGCTTGTTAACATCAGGTGTCTTCAATAATGGTCAATCATCACTCAATGAATCACTTAATTATCTCATTAACTTTAACACACTTGACCACAGGAGAGTTCATTTAACACTGGAGTTTTTACTTTGTACCTTAACCTTTACAATA
>JAROOJ010000028.1:172500-220000 GCA_030578275.1 Meda fulgida
AAATACAGCTTTGATCACAGGAATAAATTACACTTTAACATATTCACATAGAAAACAGCTGATTTACATCATAATAATATTTCACTATTGTTACTGTTTTGATTAAATAAGTAATCTTAATGAGCAGAAAAGACTCTTTAAAAAACAAACTCTATTTATTAAAACTATTTATGTCTCATTAAATAATTACAGCAAGTATTTATGGGCAAGTGTCAGAAAATGCAACATTTGAAATAACTGATAATAAATGTCACAGAATTACATTGCGAACCGTGGTTTCCCCACATCTGTGGGTTTGTGGTCATCAGCTCTGCTTCTCTTCTCGTGAGTCAGACAAGAAGCTCCTGAGAAGCTGCGAGGAGATCTCATCATCATCATCATCGTGTGTGTGTGAGGAAGATCACAGCCTGGCTCTGAACGGACACGACATCCAGAGCCTGGCCATCACAACACAAGACCTGGAGCGGGTGAGTTTACTCCTCCCACACCTCCACACACACACACACACACACACACTCACACACACACTCACACACACACACTCACACACACACACTCACACACACACTCACACACACACACTCACACACACACACTCACACACACACTCACACACACACACTCACACACACACACTCACACACACACTCACACACACACACACACACACACACACTCACACACACACACACACACTCACACACACACACTCACTCACACACACACACACACTCGCACACACACACACACACACACACACACACACACACACACACACACACACACACACACACACACACACACACACACACACACACTCGCACACACACACACACTCGCACACACACTCGCACACACACACACTCGCACACACACACACACACACACACACACTCGCACGCACACACACACACACTCGCACACACACACTCGCGCACACACACACACACACACTCACTCGCACACACACACTCGCACTCGCACGCACACAAACACACTCACACGCACACACACACTCGCACACACACACACACACACACACACACACACACAGACACACACACTCGCGCACACACACACACACACACTCGCACACACACACAGACACACACACACACACTCGCACACACACACACACTCACACACACACACACACTCGCACACACACACACACTCGCACACACACTCGCACACACAGACACACACACCCACACACTCACACACACACACATACTCACATACACACACACACACACTCACTCACTCACTCATACACACACACGCACAGACACACACACACTCACACACACACACTCAATCACTCACACACACACACTCAATCACACACACACACACACACACACACACACACACACACAGACACACAGACAGACAGACACACACACTCACAGACACACACACACAGACAAACAGACACACACACACACACACACACACATACACTCACATACACACACACACACACACTCACTCACTCACTCATACACACACACACGCACAGACACACACACACACACACACACACACACACACACACACACACACACAACCAGCCACTAGTTTGGGATCGGGAAGATTGTTGTTGATGGCTGAAATATCAGCTTTGATCACAGGAATAAATTACACTTAACTGTATATTCACATAGAAAACAGCTGTTTTACATTGAAATAATACAGTATTTCACAATATTACTGTTTTTACTGTATTTTTAATCAAATAAATGTAGCCTTGGTGAGCAGAAGAGACATTAAAAATCATAAAAAATCTTGCTGATCCATAACTTTTGACTGGTAGTGTATAACATGTCTTGTTGCTTTATTCTGTGCAGCTGCGAGTCCCTAAACCACCTACTGATTCCCAGAAGCCCAAATCCATGACCCGCGTGTACGTGCGTAAGACACGCCCCCCAGACGAGGTCGGCAGAAAGGTCCGGGTTACCGTAGCGAGGCCCCTCCCACAAGATTACAAGACCCCGCCTCCCTCATTTGAATATGCAGGTGGGTGGGTGTGGCTTTGAACAGGAAGCTCAGTGTGATCGGTGTTTTTGACTCGCTCTCTGTGCCTGAAGGTCCCGGTGGGCCGCGGTTTGACGCACAGGGGATGGTGCTGCCGCACAGCATTCTGGGAAGCCTGGAGGATTTTAGGACAGAGATGCAGCTGCGAGGGGAGACGGAGGTGAGAGTCACGGAAAGCGGAAATGGCACTTCATTTTTCAAACAGGGCCTGACAGATGTTTGTGGTGTTTTAATAATCACTTTTCCCTGCATTATATTTGCTGAATGAAATCCAATATTTGTTTCTTAATCATTTCGGGGCGTTGATTCCAAAAATAGTGCTGTTTTGCTCCAGCACGTCACTTTTTCTCTCATGAGTTTTTTAACTCATCATCATAAAATTAGTTAATGCTAGAGGTTTTTTTCAAGATACAGGACTGTGTTAATCTTAAATGTTGTTCTCTTCAGCTTGTACAGCGGATTCCAGACGCACAGAAACTCCTCCCTGCAGTGCTGGAGACTGAGAGGGACAGCGATGATGAAGCCGGAGAGCTTCCAGAAACGGGGCGGAGCCACCAGAGCCACGCCCTCCAGCACTGGTACCGTCACATGACCGAGAGACGCAGACAGCAGGACTTCATTTCACGTGAGTCTGTCTGACGTGTTTCTCAGTAGTAGGGTACAAAATGTATTTTTGGCCTGTCAAAATTAATCTGCGGACTTAAGATATGAATGAAGTACATTTGAGTCTTTTAAATTAGCATTAACTAGCCTAAATTTGATAGTCCATTTAAATTCTGTTCTGCTTTCGAAAGAAATGAGATTTATAGTGATTATTAAAAAAAAACTGCATAAAGGTCATAAAGTTATCATAAAGTTAATTTAATAAAAAAAACTATTGTTTTGCGTTAATTAGTGCAGTTACTAATAATATTACATGTAAACTTTGATTAACTACAGTAATGTTCAAAAAACACATTTTTAAAGGGAGAATTTAGATATTGTTCTTTTATATTGTCAAGGTGTACTGACCAATAGCTTGAGTGATTATAAAAGGAGTAATTCAGTCACAATTTTGAAAATCCACCATCTACCGGTTATAGTATCATTTCATATATTTTTCAAAAAAGTGTTTTTTTTTGCCACAAAGTTTGTTTTCCTACATCTTTAAACTTTTAGTTTTACAAATCATCACAATAAAAATAAAGAGCTTTGAAGTGCTGGAAAAAGTGTGAATTCCTTTTGTGAATTTCACTCTCAAAAGGTTGTACAAACCCTAAGATGAATAATGTCAAAAAAACATTCTGCCACAATATGGTTAAAGTTAGCGATGCTATATTAAATCCATGGTGAATGTTTCTGATTTGTGGATTGAAAAGTCTTCTAGGGGTGTAACAATATATCGTGTCACAATATCGCATTACAAAAATGCAACCATATGTATCGTGGATAGTGACAATGTGTATTGTGTATAGTTCACCCAAAATAAAAATGACTGTGAGGAAAAAATTCAAGTTTTCAGAGTTTTAGTGTCAGTCCTACAATAAACTACTATATATAATGTTGAATATAATGTAAAATAATGCAATGGGGGAATATTTGTGGGTCCTGATAATGCCAAATGTCTGATGTTACCAGTAAAAAGTGGCTTACATTATTTTTAAATATATCTAGTCAGAGTGAAAGCATATTTGTGTAAAATTACTCTGTATTTTCAGCTTCAGAATCATGAATATTTTTATTCTGGTGTCTCTATTGTCCTGCGCATGAGGTTATCAGTACCAACTCCAAGCCTATTCATTTACACCCACAATGTAACATTTTATCGCAATAATATGGCATTGCGAGTTCAGTATCGTGATGTGTATCGAGTCATGACATGAGGGTTTGGTTACACCTCCCACTAGATCTCGTACTTTCACATATATGTTAGATGTGTTGAACTGCTCTCAGACCGCTGAAACAATGCACTTGACTCAAATGTGTCCAAAAAACACTGTATCTGACGGGATGCGGATCTTTCTATAACTAGTGCTGCAGTCTGGTGTCCATCTATGGAGAAGCTCTGCTGAAGTGATGAGTCAGTAAACCACTCCAGACCGCATCAAAGGCCGTTTCCTATTGCGCACCTTTATTATCCTTACATAAAGCACACAATCTGACTCCACAGGCGGGGGGTTTGTAACCGGATTATATCCTGTAATTGTGTGTGTTATGATGATATCCATCTGATCAAACGCTCAACACAAAGAGACAGTGCTCTCACACAGTGTGTTTCAGGGCTCCTGCAGAAGCCAGCGGCGTCTCTGCTGATGAACCGCTCCGGCAGATTCAGACAGATACAGGAACAGAGGGATCTGATACACAGAGGACATGTGAGGCTCTATACTGCGTTCATACATGTGTCAGGTCAGGTGTTAAATCTCATTTACAGAGGACACCGACACGCTTTCCCATGCATCTGTTTTATATTATATCGCCGCATGTGGGCTGAGATAAATCCTGTGGAACTGTTGAATCACTCACAGATTTCCCTGCTAATACTAATACCTGTTTCTAGGAAGGAGTTATCTGTGTTGCTTCTTATGTTTATTGCTGTTATAGTGCAGAGCTGTCCTGCAGTAGTTCATTTCACTTACACGCTGCAACAAAGCCAGAACAAAAATGCACTGAGATTTAAGTTTTGTGTGCAGTTTGTTCTTGTAATACATTTTTGATCTGATGTATTTCCTAAAATTTTGTATTTAGCTTTCAAAAGTTTCTGATGGGGAAGATTTTGTTTTTGAAAGAAGTCTCTTCTATACCAATTTGATCAAAAATACAGTAATGTTGAAAAATGTTTTTTTACAATTTAAAATAACAATTTTCTATTGTAATTGGTGCTGTTTTTTTGTCCTGAGATTCAAAGCTGAATTTTCAGCATCAAAAGGACGAGAAGATTGGGATCTATTTGCAGCAAAAGTAGTGTATTTTCAAAAATAAGTCAAATCAAGTCATTTTTATTTAAATAGTTCTTTATAGATTGTTTAAAAGCAGCTTTACAGTGATAATCAGGAAAATAGTGACTGGATGCAAACAGAGTTTTCAAACAGAGAAAAAGAAATCTGTAAAGAGTCATTATTCAGTTGAAGTCAGTTCAGTTCAATAACTGTGTAACGTCACACATAAAGACTAATATTACTCATTAACAAAATAAAGTTCATTTATAACAGCTAGATAATGCTAGTAATGATCATAGGGAGCGTCACACTGGCTGAATGTGTATCTTCAATGGATTGCAAGTCAGTTTGGATGAAAGCACATCCATATAAAGTCACAGTGTTTGATGGGCTGTCCTGCGTTCAGCATGTTGCTAACGCTCCAGGTGTGTTCCTGGTGTGTGTGTTTTCAGGGTCGGTGTGTGGGCCGTGAGTTCTGGAGTCTCCCACAGCGTTACGGAGACGAGATGAGCGGGATCACAGCCACTCTCACTCAGAGCGAGAGAGGAAACCCTCCAGAGGTCACACGCATCAGACACACGCGCACCACGCGCCTCGAGTCAGGTGAGCTTTCAGCACAACGTTTTTCCATTCCAATGCGCCGCTTTTCTATTGTTTTTCTATAGGCGGATGTGTTTGACCGTTGCGCTTGTGTCTTGCATCTTTTGCAGGATGAAACGGCGTTCTAAAAACACAGCGCTCAAGTTAAAATCAAATAAATTCAACTAAATAAAATCAATTAAATTCAACTTAAAAGTCTCGAGAGCTTGTGGTTTTTCCCCGTTCCTCTGCCCGTGTCTCTGTGTGAACCAGCTCTTAACTCGCTTTTGATTAACCGTTTTACTTCATCGGAATGGTTTGACACTTGGTGACTTTTGTGACACTCTTCGTGGTCCACTATAGAAATTAATGGGAGATTTAAAAAAAAAAAAAAAAAAAGAGAGAATTTTTTTTGGAGGCACGATCTACAAATCAGCCACGATGCAGAATGAAGGGGTTAATTGAAAAATATTTATATAATAGAAAAAAAAAACAGATGGAGTAATTAATTGTATTGTAAAAATTGTGGAAACAAATGGATCATAATTATTGCATTAATTTTATTGAGTACTATACAATTTTCTTCAAAATAAAAAATAAAAAATAGTGATTTTTACTGAGGAAAACAGTAACATTTGAGGTGTTTGGTGAGTGTGACCCCTGTTGAATGTTTTTTTAATTATTATTATTTATTAACCCTATAAAGCCTACTGTATCGTATCTGATACATGCATTTCTAAGGCCTCTAACCCTGTTGAAACGGTGTACTGCATGCTGTCGGCCGTCTGACTGATAGTTCACACTTTTTAACTAAAGTAAAAGGTCTTTTAATTGTAGAAACATCCATCTTCAGCTCGTGCCTCACGTGTCTTTTATTTTGATAAAGTACATGTAAGAATGAGTTTGATCTTGTTTGGAGATGAACACTTACTGGACTGAAGCAGCTGAGGTTTACTTGATTATCCATATACATCATTTTATAGAAACATCTGGAGTCGTCAAACATGATCCATCAGTCTTTCGAGGAAGGTTTATTTGTTCATCTCAATCATCTTAGTATTGCATTATGTTTTAAAACTAAAAAACTTATTGGCATATATAGAGATGGCTGATATTTATTATGATATTAATTCAATTTATGTAAGTACCTGCTGTACTGTTATAAATATCTTGTTTTTTTACATTTAATTTCACTTTTTGTCCATATAAATATCAGCATATGCACCAAATTGCGT
This sequence comes from Meda fulgida, assembly GCA_030578275.1. Taxonomy (NCBI): domain Eukaryota; kingdom Metazoa; phylum Chordata; class Actinopteri; order Cypriniformes; family Leuciscidae; genus Meda; species Meda fulgida. The sequence continues at coordinate 179,270 of JAROOJ010000028.1, forward strand.
ATTTTTGGTCAGTTTGCCATATTCTCACTATATCATACTTTATGAGCCATAAAAGCCTGATGTATCAAATATTATACTCAACAAAAAAAAACACATGCAACGTTTTTCTTTTTTATATTTTGTCTAAAGGTTCAACCTCTTCCATTTAACAAATTCGATTTTTCTGACTATTTCAAATGTCAGGCTTAATTAAATTTCACATTTAAAACCATTTTTATATTGTTTTCGAAACGACATTCAAGCAGTTTCACAGCCTGTTTTTGTTGTGCGACGCCACAAGCTCGACACACGTGACAGAATCAGGCTTCTCTCCTCGAGATCTCATCGACGTTACATAACTATAACAACAGCAACAGACGGCAAACGTGTGTCTTGAGAAAAGCAACATTTTTCACAGATGGATTTGTGGACAACAGCATAACTCGTGTAATCTGTTCTCTAAAGCAACAGTCTCTCATATTAATGCCTTTATTTTGAACCTATTGATCATGAGAATTGAATCCTGTGACGTTATAGGCTATTAAATGAATGATATGAGATCAGACTGTTGATTCCCCGTGACGCTTTGTAATGAATAGCAAGGTAATTTGCAGATTGATTCAGTCAAAGGAAAGGAAATCGGTTTGTCTGCCTTTTCGTCAATACACAATCGCCACATACTTAACACACAGATTGCAGGAGAGCTAGTGTAATTCTCTCTGAATGTGTTTGTGTGGTGTTTATAGGTAATGGTGTGTGTTTGTAGGTAATGTGGTGTGTGACAACAGTGGCTGGGATCAGAGTTTGTACCTTCAGCAGCGACTTCATCAACTCAAGGACACGCGGAGAGACTTCAGTCCTGTAAGACACACACACACGCGCACGCACACACACGCGCACACACGCGCTCACACATACGCACACACAAACGAATTTAGTCCAAGAACATAGGCAAAACCAGGGTTATTATCGTCAACTAAAACACTGAAATTTGAAATAAAGCAAAAAAAAACTAAAACAAACACATTTTTTGAAAAATTTAAACTAGAAATAAATAATAAAAGCGAAATAAAAATAAATGATTCCCAAATAGCAATATTTAAAAAAAACTGATAAAATGAAATTATACTTAATTAATGACAACATATGTTTTTAAATTTCTTTAACTCATCAAAATAAAATATTTTAAACAATTTCAACTGTTTTTATAAGTTATGAGATTCAACTAAATTTGATTGAAAAGCTCAAATAAAATACAAATATTAGCTTGAAAAGTTGAAAGCACTAAAAATAAACTGGAAATAAATAAAAACTAAAACTGAAATAAATATAAATAGACCTAAATAGCAATAAAAAATAAAAAAAACCTAATAAAATGACAAACAAAATACACTGTAAAAAATATGAGCAATGGCAACATGTTTTACATTACTTTAACTCATCAAAATAATTTAAGCAATTTCGACTCAAGTTATACGAGATTCAACTAAATTTTTTTAAGTACATTTTTTTTAAAGAATTTAAGTTGAAAATACTTTTACAGCCAATTAAAAAAAAAAAATAAGACCGGAACTGAACTTACGGATTTTAAGTTGAAATACTGTAGGTGGAGATTTTTTACATAGTAAACTAAAATTAACATAAAAACAAAACATAAAAATAACAGCTAATTCAAATGAGGATGAAACAAAAAAAACGCTGAAAACCAAACCAGTTAATGATCATCTTTTCATTTCCTGAGGGAGATCAAAGCGCTTGCGAGGCAGGGGAACATGTAGGTGATCTTCTGCTTCTGTGTGTCAAAAAAAAGATGTTCGAGCTTTAATGAAGCTAATAAAACGCACATGGAAAGCAGAAACTGAAGTATCTACAGAGTCTGAGTGGCATCTGTGCTTTAAGAGCTTCAGACTGAACTAGTCTCAGATGACTGCCGTTTTATACAGCGCTGCTCTGAAATCACTGAATACAGTGTGTGTGACAGACTGAACATGTGCATTAGTGGACGGATGCGGTGTGTGTGTGTGTGTGCTGTGAGAACACGTGTGAAACGTGCCGCCGGTAAAAGCCCGAACCCGAGCCGCTTAAAAGGCTTCAGCCTCAAACATTGTTCTTTCACCATGTGATTTCACTTCAAAACTAGACCAGCTTCTTCTGCAGGTGTAACACACACACACACACACACACACACACACACACACACACAGCCAGATCGGATGCTGTTGTTGTTGTTGTTACCGTGTGATGTGTATTAGTATTCAGCAGCACGTTCCCATCAGCCCCGGAGAGCAGATCCATGCATCTCCTGCAGTCATTATCACTGTCTCACACACACACACTCACTCACACACACACACACACACACACACACACACACACACACACACACACACACACACACACACACACACACACACACACACACACACACACACACAGCTCTTGTTTAAAAGCATGCTTTTTAGATGCACTGTTTTGCAGTGTTGCATGTATTGGGGAAAGGATTCCCAGAAGGCTTTGCAGTTCCGTGTCGAGAACAGGGACAGACCGTGATGATCTGTATAACAACTCATCCTGTAAAATACAACACACTCACTTTCAGATGAAATAATGAGAATAGTTACTCATGTAGATGATAATATCATAGATGTGTGTGTGTGTGTGTGTGTGTGTGTGTGTGTGTGTTTCTCTCTGTTTGTTCTCGTCGGACTCTCTGTTCTTTTCCGTGATCTCAATCATCAGATCTGGTTTCTAAAATTAAGCCTCTCAGATGATCATGATGTTCAGTGTTTGTGCTGAATCTCCTGAGCTCAACATCTGCTCGTCCATCAGTCTCTGATCTGAGTTATCCTCAGGTGTTTTCAGACCCAAGCGAGTCTCTCTGAGTCACACACACAGAATGTTAGAGAACGGCTGGAAATGATCCAGTTCATATTGACGTCTCTGACAGTTTGATCTTTTCTTTAGTTTTTCTCTGCAGATTCTTGTGTTTTCATTGGTGTGTGTGAGAGTCTGTTGAGATCCTGATCTGTGTGTGTGTGTGTGTGTGTGTGTGTTGGTGTTCTCAGGAGGTTGAGGCTCTAGAGGTGCTCGGCTCTGCGGCTCGTTCTCCCCCGCCGGACGAGAGAGAGGAAGAGGAGGATGATGAAGAAGAGCAGAAGGAAAACCAGTACGACTCTGTAACCTGTCGCTCTCCTCCTCCTGAAGTGACTGGATAACTCACATGTTTTCTCCTCCCTCTCTCTCTCTCTCTCTCTCTCTCTCTCGCTCGCTCAGAGACCCTCTGGCGCTGTTTGATGACGTCATCAGTGATGTGGATCTGCGCCCCGCTCTGAGGGTCAATGGAGATCTGGCGCTCTGGAGCCACATCACTTCCTCTCAGCAGGTGAAGAACAGATGAAGCTGAAGGGCTGATCCAGAGTCTGTGTGGATCACCATAACTATATATATCTCATAATACAGCGCAGATTCAGAGCGATAAATCAAATAATGAAAGCAAATGCTTATGCTTTGGAAGTTTAAACGTATGTGGATTTGGAATGTTGCGATGTTGGAATGTTGCGATGTTGGAATGTTGCGATGTTGTGATGTTGGAATGTTGCGATGTTGGAATGTTGCGATGTTGGAATGTTGCGATGTTGGAATGTTGCGATGTTGCTCGGCAACCATAGATAATGCAATTAAGCCTTGAACTTAACTGCTTAAAAAATTATTATTATTATTTTATTTTTTTAAAATTATGTGTGTGTGTTCAGGGGCAGGAGGGCATCTCTGCCCGGCTGATGTTCGAGACAGTCACGGGACAGAGTGTGAACGCTGATCTGGAGTTAAAGAATGAAGGAAGTACCGTGATTTACTACAGCTGGGAGAGACTGACACACACACGCACTCACACTCAACACTTCTACTTCAACAGCACTACAGGTACACACACACTCTCTCTCTCTCTCTCACACACACACACACACACACACACACACTGATGTGTTTGACTCTCTCTGTCAGCGGTGATCTTACCCGGCAGCACTAAACGCATCAGCTTCATCTTCAAGAGTGTGTGTGCGGGGATCATGACTGAGGTGTGGCGTCTGAACACACACCCGGTGCTGATGGGTGGAGCTTCACTGCTGGTCACTCTGAGGGGCGTGGCCTTAGATCAGGATAAGAGCGCACAGCAGAGAGCTGCACTCCAGGTGTGTGTGTGTGTGTGTGTGTGTGTGTGTGTGTGTGTACAGAGTGTGTGAGTGTGTACAGATGGGGTGTGTGTGTATAGATATTTTAGGGCTGTAACGGTACATCATGTATTTCCTCCTGAACTGGAAGCGGGAAAATTAAGTACAGGAGGATTGGGCTTTGAATGTTGACATATAGTTTAAGTGCAGCAAATTGTAACACTTTTAATGCACAAGTTTTATTTTTCTAAGGCTTAATTAATTAGGCTAATGCCTTATTCTGCATGATCATATTCTACATCTCTTAATCTACCCAATATCTAAACTTAACAACTACCTTATAAACTATTAATGAGCAGCAAATCAGGAGTTTATTGAGGAAAAAGTCATAGTTAATAGTGAGAATTGGCCCCTAAACTAAAGTGTGACCATTTTTCCTATTGTACCAAACTCATATCGAGTGACTTCTGTGTACCGTTACACCCCTAATATATATATATATATATATGCACATAATATTATGATATTGCTTGTTGAACTGACCCTGTGTGAGCAGAAGGAGCTGGAGAGGAAAGTATGCGTGTCGTTTTGTCGACGGATCCTCATGGATCTCCTGAGAGGAGTTCGTTCTCCAGAGCGTCCCGTCTCTCCTGATGATCTCTACATCACAGACCAGCAGCTGTTCCTCACACACAACCCTGGTGTACGTCATCACAGTAACACACACACAAGCCTGGTGTACGTCATCACAGTAACACACACACAACCCTGGTGTACGTCATCACAGAAACACACACACAACCCTGGTGTACGTCATCACAGAAACACACACACAACCCTGGTGTACGTCATCACAGAAACACACACACAACCCTGGTGTACGTCATCACAGTAACACACACACAACCCTGGTGTACGTCATCACAGTAACACACACACAACCCTGGTGTACGTCATCACAGTAACACACACACAACCCTGGTGTACGTCATCACAGAAACACACACACAACCCTGGTGTACGTCATCACAGAAACACACACACAACCCTGGTGTACGTCATCACAGAAACACACACACAACCCTGGTGTACGTCATCACAGTAACACAGACACAACCCTGGTGTACGTCATCACAGAAACACACACACAACCCTGGTGTACGTCATCACAGTAACACACACACAACCCTGGTGTACGTCATCACAGAAACACACACACAACCCTGGTGTACGTCATCACAGAAACACACACACAACCCTGGTGTACGTCATCACAGAAACACACACACAACCCTGGTGTACGTCATCACAGTAACACACACACAACCCTGGTGTACGTCATCACAGAAACACACACACAACCCTGGTGTACGTCATCACAGAAACACACACACAACCCTGGTGTACGTCATCACAGTAACACACACACAACCCTGGTGTACGTCATCACAGAAACACACACACAACCCTGGTGTACGTCATCACAGAAACACACACACAAGCCCTGGTGTACGTCATCACAGAAACACACACACAAGCCTGGTGTACGTCATCACAGAAACACACACACAACCCTGGTGTACGTCATCACAGTAAACACACACACAGCCTGGTGTACGTCATCACAGAAACACACACACAAGCCCTGGTGTACGTCATCACAGTAACACACACACAACCCTGGTGTACGTCATCACAGTAAACACCACACAACCCTGGTGTACGTCATCACAGAAACACACACACACAACCCTGGTGTACGTCATCACAGTAACACACACACAACCCTGGTGTACGTCATCACAGAAACACACACACAACCCTGGTGTACGTCATCACAGAAACACACACACAACCCTGGTGTACGTCATCACAGAAACACACACACACAACCCTGGTGTACGTCATCACAGTAACACACACACAACCCTGGTGTACCGTCATCACAGAAACACACACACAACCCTGGTGTACGTCATCACAGAAACACACACACAACCCTGGTGTACGTCATCACAGTAACACACACACAACCCTGGTGTACGTCATCACAGTAACACACACACAACCCTGGTGTACGTCATCACAGAAACACACACACAACCCTGGTGTACGTCATCACAGAAACACACACACAACCCTGGTGTACTTCATCACAGAACACACACACACAACCCTGGTGTACGTCATCACAGAAACACACACACAACCCTGGTGTACGTCATCACAGTAACACACACACAACCTGGTGTACGTCATCACAGTAACACACACACAACCCTGGTGTACGTCATCACAGTAACACACACACAACCCTGGTGTACGTCATCACAGAAACACACACACAACCCTGGTGTACGTCATCACAGTAACACACACACAACCCTGGTGTACGTCATCACAGTAACACACACACACAACCCTGGTGTACGTCATCACAGTAACACACACACAACCCTGGTGTACGTCATCACAGTAACACACACACAACCCTGGTGTACGTCATCACAGTACACACACACAACCCTGGTGTACGTCATCACAGAAACACACACACAAACCCTGGTGTACGTCATCACAGTAACACACACACAACCTGGTGTACGTCATCACAGTAACACACACACAACCCTGGTGTACGTCATCACAGAAACACACACACAACCCTGGTGTACGTCATCACAGTAACACACACACAACCCTGGTGTACGTCATCACAGTAACACACACACAACCCTGGTGTACGTCATCACAGTAACACACACACAACCCTGGTGTACGTCATCACAGAAACACACACGCAACCCTGGTGTACGTCATCACAGTAACACACACGCAACCCTGGTGTACATCATCACAGAAACACACACACACAACCCTGGTGTACGTCATCACAGAAACACACACACACAACCCTGGTGTACGTCATCACAGTAACACACACACAACCCTGGTGTACGTCATCACAGTAACACACACACAACCCTGGTGTACGTCATCACAGTAAACACACACACAACCCTGGTGTACGTCATCACAGAAACACACACACAACCCTGGTGTACGTCATCACAGTAACACACACACAACCCTGGTGTACGTCATCACAGAAACACACACACACAACCCTGGTGTACGTCATCACAGTAACACACACACACAACCCTGGTGTACGTCATCACAGTAACACACACACAACCCTGGTGTACGTCATCACAGAAACACACACACACAACCCTGGTGTACGTCATCACAGTAACACACACACACAACCTGGTGTACGTCATCACAGAAAACACACACACAACCCCTGGTGTACGTCATCACAGAAACACACACACAACCCTGGTGTACGTCATCACAGTAACACACACACAACCCTGGTGTACGTCATCACAGAAACACACACACACAACCCTGGTGTACGTCATCACAGTAACACACACACAACCCTGGTGTACGTCATCACAGAAACACACACACAACCCTGGTGTACGTCATCACAGTAACACACACACAACCCTGGTGTACATCATCACAGAAACACACACACACAACCCTGGTGTACGTCATCACAGAAACACACACACACAACCCTGGTGTACGTCATCACAGTAACACACACACAACCCTGGTGTACGTCATCACAGAAACACACACACAACCCTGGTGTACGTCATCACAGTAACACACACACACAACCCGGGTGTACGTCATCACAGTAACACACACACAACCCTGGTGTACGTCATCACAGAAACACACACACAACACTGGTGTACGTCATCATAGTAACACACACACAACCCTGGTGTACGTCATCACAGTAACACACACACAACCCTGGTGTACGTCATCACAGTAACACACACACAACCCTGGTGTACGTCATCACAGTAACACACACACAACCCTGGTGTAAGTCATCACACTAACACACACACATCCCTGGTGTACGTCATCACAGAAACACACACACACAACCCTGGTGTACGTCATCACAGAAACACACACACAACCCTGGTGTACGTCATCACAGAAACACACACACAACCCTGGTGTACGTCATCACAGAAACACACACACAACCCTGGTGTACGTCATCACAGTAACACACACACAACCCTGGTGTACGTCATCACAGTAACACACACACAACCCTGGTGTACGTCATCACAGTAACACACACACAACCCTGGTGTACGTCATCACAGAAACACACACACAACCCTGGTGTACGTCATCACAGTAACACACACACAACCCTGGTGTACGTCATCACAGAAACACACACACAACCTGGTGTACGTCATCACAGTAACACACACACAACCCTGGTGTACGTCATCACAGTAACACACACACAACCCTGGTGTACGTCATCACAGTAACACACACACACAACCCTGGTGTACGTCATCACAGTAACACACACACAACCCTGGTGTACGTCATCACAGTAACACACACACACAACCCTGGTGTACGTCATCACAGTAACACACACACAACCCTGGTGTACGTCATCACAGTAACACACACACACAACCCTGGTGTACGTCATCACAGTAACACACACACAACCCTGGTGTACGTCATCACAGTAAACACACACACAACCCTGGTGTACGTCATCACAGTAACACACACACAACCCTGGTGTACGTCATCACAGAAACACACACACAACCCTGGTGTACGTCATCACAGTAACACACACACAACCCTGGTGTACGTCATCACAGAAACACACACACCAACCCTGGTGTACGTCATCACAGTAACACACACACCAAACCCTGGTGTACGTCATCACAGAAACACACACACAACCCTGGTGTACGTCATCACAGAAACACACACACACCCTGGTGTACGTCATCACAGTAACACACACACAACCCCTGGTGTACGTCATCACAGAAACACACACACAACCCTGGTGTACGTCATCACAGTAACACACACAACAACCCCTGGTGTACGTCATCACAGAAAACACACACACAACCCTGGTGTACGTCATCACAGAAACACACACACAACCCTGGTGTACGTCATCACAGAAACACACACCACAACCCTGGTGTACGTCATCACAGTAACACACACACACAACCCTGGTGTACGTCATCACAGAAACACACACACAACCCTGGTGTACGTCATCACAGTAACACACACACACAACCCTGGTGTACGTCATCACAGTAACACACACACAAACCCTGGTGTACGTCATCACAGTAAACACACACACAACCCTGGTGTACGTCATCACAGAAACACACACACAACCCTGGTGTACGTCATCACAGTAACACACACACAACCCTGGTGTACGTCATCACAGAAACACACACACAACCCTGGTGTACGTCATCACAGAAACACACACACAACCCTGGTGTACGTCATCACAGTAACACACACACAACCCTGGTGTACGTCATCACAGTAACACACACACAACCCTGGTGTACGTCATCACAGAAAACACACACACAACCCTGGTGTACGTCATCACAGAAACACACACACAACCTGGTGTACGTCATCACAGAAACACAACACAACCCTGGTGTACGTCATCACAGAAACACACACACAACCCTGGTGTACGTCATCACAGTAACACACACACAACCCTGGTGTACGTCATCACAGAAACACACACACAACCCTGGTGTACGTCATCACAGTAACACACACACAACCCTGGTGTACGTCATCACAGAAACACACACACAACCCTGGTGTACGTCATCACAGTAACACACACACAAGCTTGGTGTACGTCATCACACACACACACACACACACACACACACACACACACACACACACACACACAACCCTGGTGTACGTCATCACAGTAACACACACACCTTTCTGCTGTAAGGACAGACCGTATAACTTCCTGATATAATATAACATGTTTATTTTTGTTTATAACTTCATGGTATATTCTTTAAAACCATCTCAATCCCCCTAAAATGCGTCATATCAAAGCTGGAATATACAAGCTTCCAAAGAAAACGATCTAGATGTCAAAAACAACATAATGTACACACATGAAGTGCTGCGCGATAAGAAACAGAAGCAGTGAGTCAGGCTCCTTCATAACAGCTCGATGAAAACATTCACATCATAATAAGCAGTTATAATTTCAAAACAGCGCTTGGGTGTATTTTAGCTCAAAAGATGATTACATTCAATAATCATAATGCAGTTTCCCATGTTATTTAGTCACAATCCTTGCTGTTCTATTGAGCAACATTTGCCTTACATAATCTTTGATATAAAAGGACATCATAATTACAGTCAGTTACTGTACAATAGAGTCAAATACTCGGGTGATTGTGTCTGTTTGGCAAAGTTTCATTATTTATTTCTGTTTGTACGAGGCAGTAAATGATGAGATCACATGTATATACACACACCCTTTCAGCTTAACGCTCATTTTGCAGACTTTTTTTGCTGTAATTGTTTGCTTGTTGTTCGGCCTTTACTCACGCAAGCTTGTAAACACACAGACACACACACACACACACACACACACACACACACACACAGAGAATAGCGGTGAGGATAATCATCTCCATTAGGCGTATAATTGCTTGAGTTGTGTGATTTAGTCAGGAACATGACTGAGGGTCTCGTACGGCTCAGCATGTCGGGTCCCTCGTGTTCCCACTGGAGAACAGCGTTATTGAACCCGGGAACTCGCAGATCATCCTCACATTATACATTTAGCCGAAACATGTTGTTCCTCTAAGCAGAGCTGACGGTTACAGTTGGGTTTTATTGACTTTGTGTGTGTGTGTGTGTGTGTGTGTGTTGTTCTGTCACAGTTGCAGTACCAGCGTGGGCCTGTGGATGCGCTGCGGGGATTATGGGAGCAGGTCAGCGGGTCAGCACACACACCTGTGTGGGATCTGTCACTAAACACACTCAGACAGGTACATATCAGCACACTGATGATTTCAGGATGAGTTTCGTCTGTTATATTTCACCATAAAATCCAAAGAAGATTTTTTTCATTTTTTTTTCAGGACCATTAAAAATATTTTTTGGCTATTATTTTCATGACATTTAAATCAATTTTCCCTCCAATTCTCATTAAAAAACATCATTAACTGATGTCAGTTAATGGTCACGTAACAAATAAATAATTTATCTTTTTTTTAATTTTTTTATTTTTAATTTTGGTTATTTATTAAATTTTTATTTGTATTTTTATGGTTTAGATATTAGCTTGTATCACCTCATGAACCTCAGTTTGGGAAACCCTGCTTTAACGAATAATAATAATAATATTAATAATAATAGCAATTTTAATTGTTATAATATGACAAAATAAAGAAAAATTAGTAATTGAATTTTACTTAAAGCCTATTTTTATTATCTGCATTGTGACATTCTTTTTTTTACATAAAGCACATTTATCTGGCAAATTCACATTTTCTTTAATAAAATTAAAAATATCTCAATACTTAAATGTATAATACACTGTAACACGGACACCTTAAAATAAAATATAACCATTTTTTATTCACCCATCATACACTCTATGTATATATATATTAGTACTGAATAACATAACACTCTGTAGTTCTTCTTCTTCTTCTTCTTCAAAAATGAAGTGCCCTCATCATATACTCCTGTCATGTCACTCCAAACTCGCATGTCTTTCTTTCTTCTGTGGGACACAATCTTCTTCAACACTTTTCAATACAGTGACTGGTCAAAGTGACCTTGAAGCTCAAGAATGACAAACATGCAGGCTAGTCTGTGTGAGATGTGTATCGTGTTCAAGCTGAATTATTGCTTTATGTGAGAATGAAACTAATATTTAAGCCATTGATTCACTGAAAATCCATTCGCTGTATGGAAATGAGCAGCGTGAACATTCTGCTGAACGTTTCAGTTTGTGTCTTACTGATGAAACAAAGTCCACATGTTTGGAGAATAAATGCTGAACTCAGTGTGTGTGTTTGTCGTCTAGGCTGTGCTGTCCGTTCCTGAGACACACAGTGCGATCAGAGAGACGTGTTTGAGTCAGTTTAACTCACTGATGCTGGAGCTGCAGCGGCCACAGACACACACACCAGCGGTGACCTCACACATCATCAGGTGACACACACACACACACTACACACCACCTGTCACATCATACATCATCAGGTGACACACACACACACACACACACACACACACACACACACTACACACCACCTGTCACATCACACATCATCAGGTGACACACACACACACACACACACACACACACACACACACTACACACCACCTGTCACATCACACATCATCAGGTGACACACACACACACACTACACTCCACCTGTCACATCACACATCATCAGGTGACACACACACACACACCACTTGTGACATCACACATCATCAGGTGCGAAACACACACACACACAATTTTACCTGGTTATTATTTTATAATCCATTTAAGTGAGCTAAATAATCGAATAACTGACCTTGGAATATCACAACTGACCAATCAGAATCAAGCATTCCAGAGAGCTGTGTAATAAGATGATGATTGTGTGTGTGTGTGTGTGTGTGTGTGTGTGTGTGTGTGTGTGTGTGTGTGTGTGTGTGTGTGTGTGTGTGTGCAGTCTGCAGTTATGGAGGGATCTGCTGGACGGTTTGGTCACAGAGTCTGTGAGATTGAGACACAAACTGGGGCTTCCAGAGCACAACACCTGGAGTGACACGACACACGACCTCCACATCTGTGAGTACACACACACACACTTACACACATGCAAGAAATGTTGAGGATGGTCTAATATTTAACATGATCCGCAGTGGAGCAAAAGGAAGAAGAGGAGAGGACAGAAGGAGACAAGCCGAGAAGAGCGAGAGCAGCAGCAGTGAGAGCAGAGGTGTGTGTGTGTGTGTGTGTGTGTGTGTGAGCTGTGATGAGTGCTGCTCACCAGCAGAGGACAGCAGATGCCATCAGACCTATAGCACTCAGTCTCCAGACATACTGTAAACACAAATAAGTTGGCAAAACTCAAAATAATTTGAGGTAATCAGTTACATCAATATTTGCAAGTTAAGAAATTCAAAGTTTAAGTTAACAAAACCGGCAGATTTTTATTTTGTACTCAAAAAATTTCAAGTTAAGAAATTAAAATGTATAAGTAAGTTAACTTATACTTTTAACTTTAAATGATCATGTAATCTCAACTTAGATATTTTAGTAGTAGAAACTTTAATTCAGTAAATGTTAACTTGCTAATTGGAAACGCAATGCTTTGATAGCATTAGTATAGCGTAGCAATTGCTGAATGAGTACGACAGTAAAACATTTCACACATATCTGTTCTCAAACTAAGCTCATGCTTCAGTCGTCACATGATGGTAAACCCAACAAAAAAAAAGCATAACAGAAAGTCTTCTAAACTAGCATTACAAAACATTAAAGAATCGCCCACTTAACATTAATCTTGCACACAAAAAAGTATATATCACATAATTTTAGCATTTACTCTCACTTTTGAGTGCCATGGCAAAGCATGCTGGGAAATAGAAATCCCAGCCCAGTTTCACTTACATTTAAGTTTGAGTAAATTAATACAAAGAAGTTCATAAAACTTATAAAACAATGAAACAATTCAGATTGCTTCAAATGTGTCAGTTTGGTGAATTTAAAAGAAAACAAAGATCTTAATAGATCATTTGATTGAACTTATTTGTTGAATTTAAGTTTGCCCTTCTCAAAAACAATAATTATTTTGAGCGTTAGGGTTTACAGCGCTTCACTAAAACACGCCTCGCTGGAACAACTCACACAAACACATCATTTCACCAACAAATGGAAGTTTTATCAGAAAACTAATCAGACGGAAATCTCTGGAAAAACGCACATGATAAAAGCGGCCGTTTGTTTACTTAAAGATTTAAAACCCAAGCAACCAATATTTTACCACAGGTTTACAATAAAAAGTGATGCATTGATCATAATTAATTAATTAGTGTCCAGATTGCACATTAGTCACACTGAAATAGTTATTTCACAAAAGAAAGAGGACACATACTTATTTCGTCACTCTGTTTCTGCTTATGTGTAGTCACAGGACAGTATGTTTACATCACATTTACAGAGAATGATAATTTCTACAAATATGCCTCCAAAAACACAACCTGAAACACTCTCTCCAGTGCCAGTCCCAATACAGTTATATTTTCAGTCAAGCTCTCGTAAAACCACAGTTGCTTTATTTTATGACATATGCGGAGCTAAATATGGATATCAGACAGTCTAGAATAAAGAGACGAGCACTGACAGATAAAATAAAAACACGATTGTGATAGCCTATATGATTTGTCTGATATTTTAAGCGGACATATTTACCATGTTTACTATGGTAATGTTTAGCACACCTTGTCTTTTGCATATACATATTTGTGCCTTATACGGTGTTCAGACTCCACATCAAGTCAAGTCAAGTGTATTTATATAGCGCGTTTCACAATATAAATTGCATCAAAGCAGCTTCACAGTATCAATCAAATAACATAACAATGTTTGTTTCTTAGTGGAAAAAACATCCACATTTGGTAGGGCTGATCAATGGTATTAATGCTTGGTTAATTAATTTGAATATCCCCAACTGAGCAAGCCAAAGGCAACAGTGGCAAGGAACCGAAAAACTCCATCAAGTGACCCACTGGTGTCCTAAAACTCCATCAGGGGACCTACTGGTGTCCTAAAACTCCATCAGGTGACCCACTGGTGTCCTAAAACTCCATCAGGTGACCCACTGGTGTCCTAAAACTCCATCAGGTGACCCACTGTTGTCCTAAAACTCCATCAGGTGACCCACTGGTGTCCTAAAACTCCATCAGGTGACCCACTGGTGTCCTAAAACTCCATCAGGTGACCCACTGGTGTCCTAAAACTCCATCAGGTGACCCACTGGTGTCCTAAAACTCCATCAGGTGACCCACTGGTGTCCTAAAACTCCATCAGGTGACCCACTGGTGTCCTAAAACTCCATCAGGTGACCCACTGGTGTCCTAAAACTCCATCAGGTGACCCACTGGTGTCCTAAAACTCCATCAGGTGACCCACTGGTGTCCTAAAACTCCATCAGGTGACCCACTGGTGTCCTAAAACTCCATCAGGGGACCTACTGGTGTCCTAAAACTCCATCAGGTGACCCACTGGTGTCCTAAAACTCCCATCAGGTGACCCACTGGTGTCCTAAAACTCCATCAGGTGACCCACTGGTGTCCTAAAACTCCATCAGGTGACCCACTGGTGTCCTAAAACTCCATCAGGTGACCCACTGGTGTCCTAAAACTCCATCAGGGGACCTACTGGTGTCCTAAAACTCCATCAGGTGACCCACTGGTGTCCTAAAACTCCCATCAGGTGACCCACTGGTGTCCTAAAACTCCATCAGGTGACCCACTGGTGTCCTAAAACTCCATCAGGTGACCCAATGGTGTCCTAAAACTCCATCAGGTGACCCACTGGTGTCCTAAAACTCCATCAGATGACCCACTGGTGTCCTAAAACTCCATCAAGTGACCCACTGGTGTCCTAAAACTCCATCAGGTGACCTACTGGTGTCCTAAAACTCCATCAGGTGACCCACTGGTGTCCTAAAACTCCCATCAGGTGACCCACTGGTGTCCTAAAACTCCATCAGGTGACCCACTGGTGTCCTAAAACTCCCATCAGGTGACCCACTGGTGTCCTAAAACTCCCATCAGGTGACCCCACTGGTGTCCTAAAACTCCATCAGGTGACCCACTGGTGTCCTAAAACTCCATCAGGGGACCTACTGGTGTCCTAAAACTCCATCAGGGGACCTACTGGTGTCCTAAAACTCCATCAGGTGACCCACTGGTGTCCTAAAACTCCATCAGGTGACCCACTGGTGTCCTAAAACTCCATCAGGGGACCTACTGGTGTCCTAAAACTCCATCAGGTGACCCACTGGTGTCCTAAAACTCCATCAGGTGACCCACTGGTGTCCTAAAACTCCATCAGGTGACCCACTGGTGTCCTAAAACTCCATCAGGTGACCCACTGGTGTCCTAAAACTCCATCAGGTGACCCACTGGTGTCCTAAAACTCCATCAGGTGACCCACTGGTGTCCTAAAACTCCATCAGGGGACCTACTGGTGTCCTAAAACTCCATCAGGTGACCCACTGGTGTCCTAAAACTCCATCAGGTGACCCACTGGTGTCCTAAAACTCCATCAGGGGACCTACTGGTGTCCTAAAACTCCATCAGGTGACCCACTGGTGTCCTAAAACTCCATCAGGTGACCCACTGGTGTCCTAAAACTCCATCAGGTGACCCACTGGTGTCCTAAAACTCCATCAGGTGACCCACTGGTGTCCTAAAACTCCATCAGGTGACCCACTGGTGTCCTAAAACTCCATCAGGTGACCCACTGGTGTCCTAAAACTCCATCAGGTGACCCACTGGTGTCCTAAAACTCCATCAGGTGACCCACTGGTGTCCTAAAACTCCATCAGGTGACCCACTGGTGTCCTAAAACTCCATCAGGTGAACTAATGGAGAGAAAAAAAACCTTGGGAGAACCCAGGCTTAGTCGGGGGCCAGTTCTCCTCTGGTGTTTATGAACTAGAGGCCGGATTTACAGTAACTGTAATTTGATACAGAATTTTGTTTTATTTTATCACTTCGGGGTGGGTACGCGAACCGGAATCACAAAACTTTATCTGTAGAGTGGGAAAGGGATCCTCCATAGGGAGAGGCTAGTTGACTTCAGCACTGCGTTGTCATCGGGTCCAGGCAAAGCTCCTAGTCAGATCTGGATACGGCCTGGATCCGGTAGGGCTGCGGGAAAACCTTGGGATAAATGAAGACACTAATATTAGCGTAGACGCCATTCTTCTTATGATGATGTAACGAGTACATCAGGATTTAAGGGAAGTGTTCCCAGTTCCGGCTCACCTTATCTATGCAGCCTAACATTGAATTATAGAAGTCTATAATGTATTATGTGTATGCTAGGTCAAAGAGATGTGTCTTTAATCTAGCTTTGAACTGACAGAGTGTGTCTGCTTCCCGGACAATGGTAGACATCACAGACAGAAGTTATCTCAAACACTCGCTGCTGTCTCTGAAAGCTGAAATGATTGTAAAAGTCGTTAATGCTGATGTTAGCTGTTATGGACTAATGCGGTGCTGGCGTCTGCAGACTCAGATAAACTCCTCCTGTGTTCATGAGCATCCACAAGCCTGAGCTGGCACGCTTTTGGCCCGACACTGGAAACATGGCTAAGGAATCTCGTGTGCTGGGGCTTCAGTGACCTAGAATAAAGCAATATAGCCTCTTGAAGCCGTGATTTACAGTGGATTTAGAACAGGCATGATGCGGAGCGGAGTTAAAACCCCCTTAGCTGTTCTAAATTCCCTGTAAAACACGGCTTTAAGCGGCTTATTGCTTTTAGAAAACAGTTACTCCATAAAATATTCATTTGAATATTAATTTTATTCATAAAATAAACACCAGCAACAAAAAATATTATGTTATAACACATTTATTCCTCCTCCAAAGCACAATGCATTGTGGGTAATATTAGCTGTTATAGTGAGCACGGATCCACACTTCCACCAGAAATCGTAGACCATCCGGGGACTTACACTCGTTTCAACATGCTGTGCGTTGGGACACACTCATTCTAATCGCACACACTGTTTGGGATGGATAATGTGGACATTGAGACGCAGGGAGAGAATCACAGTTGCACAGAAATACTAATGTAATGCTGTCACAGGTGTGTGTTTGTTGAGTAATCTACAATGGCGTCGAACGCGGCACAACCAATCAGAATCAAGAACTGTCCGTTATTGTGATGCTATTTTTTTCTGGAAACAAACTTTGTTGCATTATTTTCCTGTTATCTCTGTAAAGCTGCTTTGAAACACTCTGTATTGTAAAAAGCGCTGTATAAATAGAGGTGACTTGACTTGATGCCTGAGTGTGCAGCTCCCTGGAGTCTCTCGCTGACACACACTCTGCGGGCGTCACACTCTCAGGAGGAGGACAGGTGCAGCTTTCACATGTATTCAACCTCTCTCTCCCTCTCCTCTCTCTCTCTCTCTCTCTCTTCCTCTCTCTCCTCTCTCTCTCTCTCTCTCTCTCTCTCCCTCTCTCTCTCCTCTCTCTCTCCTCTCCTCTCTCTCTCTCTCTCTCCCTCTCCCTCCCTCTGCCTCTCTCTCTCCCTCTCTCTCTGTCTCTCCCCGTCTGTCTCTCGCTCCCCTCTCTCTCCCCTCTCTCTCTCTCCCTCCCTCTCTCTCTCTCCCTCCCTCCCTCTCGCTCCCTCTCTCTCCCTCTCTCTCTCTCCCTCCCTCTCTCTCTCTCCCCTCCCTCTCTCTCCTCTCCCTCCCTCTCTCTCTCTCTCTCTCTCTCTCTCTCCCTCTCTCTCCTCTCTCTCTCCCTCTCTCCTCTCTCTCTCCCTCCTCTCCCTCCCTCTCTCCCTCTCTCCCTCCTCTCCTCTCTCTCTCTCTCTCTCTCTCTCCCTCTCTCCCTCTCTCCTCTCCCTCCCTCTCTCTCTCTCTCTCTCTCTCCCCTCTCTCTCTCTCTCTCTCTCTCTCTCCCTCTCTCTCTCTCCCTCTCTCCCTCCCTCTCTCTCTCTCTCTCTCTCTCTCTCTCTCTCTCTCTCCCCTCTTCCCTCCCTCTCTCTCTCCCCCCCTCTCTCTCCCTCTCTCCCTCCCTCTCTCTCTCTCTCTCTCTCTCTCTCTCTCTCTCTCTCTCCCTGTCTGTCTATCGCTCACTCACTCACAGCGGGAGTTTAAACACTCAGACTGACGCTGTAGACTCTGACACTTACAAATATGTGCTTTTAAAACCGTGTGTGTGTGTGTGTGTGTTCAGGAACGCGGGAGCTTGAAGAAACTCGGGCCAGAAGAGAGGAAGACCGGATGCAGGAGAGAGAGACTCCAGCTTTACTACTGACTGTCCTGAACACACACACACACTGCAGGACAGATACAGACCGCTGCTGCACGCACAGGCAAGACACACACACACTCACTCACTCACTCACTCTCACACACACACACTCACTCACTCACTCACTCTCACACACACACACACACACACACACACACACACAACTTTGTGATGTGCCAGCACACATTCACACATCCAGTCATGGTTCATGCGGTCATTAGTCATAAGCTGATGATATGTGTGTTGTGTGTGTGTGTGTGTTTCAGGTGTGTGTGCTGATGGAGAGGATGGTGGATTCTCTGTGTGATTTACTCCACGACTCTCAGACGGCATATTAATACACCTTTATGTCTTTGTTTCTCTAGTCACATGTTGTCTAGTGTCAAATCTTGATTAATTTGTCGGTATATGTACTGTCCAGAAGAACATCTTTCCTGCAGTTGGAAATCCCTTTCCTGAACCTTTCCTGAAACGCTTGAAATGGTTGTTTAACTCTGAAATGAATCAGTAATATCATATGAAGGTTTAAGGCAGTTAATAATGAGCTTGGAGTGGCTGAAGGTGTAGCTGGTTATTGTCACTGATCTATGCTGTGGATTCTGATATTCTGATCAAAATAAACATGTTTGCAAGCAACATTTGAATTGCACTTCAGTATTTTATGAAAACTCTTTCCTTTCTGATTAGTGCTTATGCATTGTGTTTTTCTCTTTTATAGAGAGTTTATATAACAAATATGCAGAAAATAACTAAATATGTTAATCTTTATAATACAGTATAGCAGACCAAAACTTCATAAATAAGTGAAATGCACAGTAAAAAAAACAAATACATTTTTAACCCCAACCTGGGTTACACATATTGAGTCACTTTTTTTTTCTAATAAAAATAAAATAAAAATCTGTCATCAATCACTCACCCTCATGTCATGTCGTTTCAAGCCTGTATAAGACTTATGTTCATCTCCATTACACAAATGAAAGATTTTTGATGAAATCTACTACCACTTGCATAGACTGTCAGTGGAGGGTCAGAAATCTCTCGGATATCATCCAAAATATCTTCATTTATGTTCTGAAGATGAACGAAACTTACGGATATGAAACGACATGAGAGTAATGAATGACATAGTTTTAAATGTTGGGTGAATTAACCTTTAAATACTGTTCCCGCGGCTATGGTTTAAATTGTACCAGTCGAAGCTGCAGTCTGCAAGGTAAGTGGCTACAACTTCTATAACTATTATGTACTTACATTTTTATAAACGAAGTTGTATTTCCTTTTGACAGTTTTTAAAGGCCTAGAGATGAATAGCTAGCCATTCCAGTTATAGCTCGCTATCGATAAATGAATTAAACCATTATTCAGGTCACACATAACCTCTCTATTTTCACAATTTAGTCATAATTATATTTTTTTATTATTAATGTGTATATATTTTTTAAACCCTGTATTTATTTAATACCTATGTTAATACCAGATATGGTTTATTTCGTTGAGGGGACTCCGGCAGTGATGCGGTTAAATGCTGAGCGCAGAGCCTCTCTCTCTCGCTCTCTCTCTCTCTTCTCTCTCTCTCTCTCTCACTCCTCTCTCGCTCTCTTCTCTCTCTCTCTTCTCTCTCCATCTCTCTCTCTCTCTCTCTCTCTCTCTCTCCTCTCTCTCCTCTCTCTCATCTCTCTCTCTCTCTCCTCTCTCTCTCTCTCTCACTTCGCTCTCTCATCTCTCGCTCTCCGTGATGATGACGGCTCGTGCCTCCACACCGCATGCTTGAGTGTGTGTGTGTGTGTGTGTGTGTGTGTGTGTGTGTGTAGATGGATGGATCATTTCCTCTTCCACATCACACCGAAAACACTGCAGCATCCACGCGATTCTCCTCCGCAGATCGACGACAACACGAGCAGATCCATATTTATCCCTGTCTGTCAGTCAGTATCCCAGGATTCATGTCTGTATCCCCAGGATTCATGTCTGTATCCCAGGATTCATGGTCAGTGTATCGGATCGGATGCTGCAGGTAAGCGGGGTTCATTCATCTCCTCGTATCTTCCAGTGTGTTACTGTGCTTGTGTGATAGATTGTAGATGTTCAGTGCTTCTGTGATGCTCAGTGCACGAGCTGAAGGCCTACTGGAGCATTTACACAGTCTTGAGTCTATTTCTGGTGTTCATTCTGATGCTGTGTGTGGGATCTGGTCATGTTGGATGATTCTCTGGAGGGTTAAAAATCTTGATGTTACATATAGGTCAGATTAGTGCGTTTGTTATATTTCATCTTTCCCCACAGTAAAAGTGAAGCATATCTTCCTTCTTTAAAGCATCATGATTCTAATGAATCATAGAACACCAATAAGAATTCTTTATAGAAACTTGAGAATGTTCTACAATGACTTTATCAGAACTTTGATATGTTTTTATCATAGACATCACAGAATTCAAAAGGGGTTAAATGACATCACATATTAACAGGTTCACAAAAGGTTCAGTTTACATCATAGAAACTTGAAAAGGTTCTATTCTTTAGTTGGGGTTTTAAATGTTCTGTGATGCCATGGAACTCAAAATGACATCATATATGAGTGTTCTAATTAAGTAGAAACTTGAAAAGGTTCTACTCTTTAATTAAAAATGTTCTATGATGCCATGAAACTCAAAAGGACTAAACATTTACACATTTGGCTGACGCTTTAATCCAAAGCGACTTACATTGCATTTCAAGGTACACATTTATATTCTTATCAGTTCTTGCTTTCCCTGTGAAACGAACCCATGACCTTGGCGTTGCAAGCGCCAGCGCTTCTACTGTTTTAGCTACCGGAAGGCTATATAAACGATGACAATACTTTTGTAAGGTTCTACAATGATTTTATCAGAAAAGTGTAACTGAAACTGAACCGAAAACAGACTTATTTCCATGACATTCTAGGATTAATTTGTACAGAACATGCTGGTGGAAAAAACGTTGTGTTCGTTCGCAAAACCTTTTGAGCTCTTTGCGAGCAAACACAAAGTTTCTCGCATGTTAACTTGATAAATGATAAATATTACGAGAACTTCACTGTTTTTTAAATCGTTAAAAGAAACGTTCAAACAATATTATGCTAAAAACGTTGACATACTTAAAATGTTCTATAACATTGCAGAACTAAAAAAGGTTTCAATGACATCATGGCATCTCCTTAACGGGAGATGATACTTCAATATGGCTGCATCCAGTCCTCTCTCTCGGGTCTGCAACACAAGTGGAACTAGTACATGTGAATAATATTGGCTTTTTTTGTACAGTAATTATTTGATATACAAGTGAATCCAAACCTTCAAGTTATTCCGGAAGATCACGTCAGAAGTTTTCTCTCAGGACAGGAGACAAAATGACCGTCGATAAACCGATCCGGTTTAATCCAGTTTGGCAAACCAGTAGTGGGTAGTTTGTGAGGAGATGCATAATTTCAACTGTCAGAGAAATATAACCCAGCAGTGGGTTACACAACAATGTGAAAATGAACCCAACAGGCAGAACCCAGCAGGCTGGGTTAAAAAAAATTACCCAGCTAATTTTAGTGTATGAACTTGTTTATTAGGTGTTGTATTAGGGCTTAAAATGTTCAATGGACGTCATAGTGACTTAAGGTTCTGCTATAGGACTTTATTAGGGCTTAAAATGTTTAATGACGTCATAGTGACTTAAGGTTCTGCTATAGGACTTTATTAGGGCTTAAAATGTTCAATGACGTCATAGTGACTTAAGGTTCTGCTATAGGACTTTATTAGGGCTTAAAATGTTTATTGACGTCATAGTGACTTAAGGTTCTGCTATAGGACTTTATTAGGGCTTAAAATGTTCAATGACGTCATAGTGACTTAAGGTTCTGCTATAGGACTTTATTAGGGCTTAAAATGTTGCAATGACGTCATAGTGGCTTAAAATTCTGCTATAGGACTTTATTAGGGCTTAAAATGTTCAATGGCGTCATAGTGACTTAAAGTTCTGCTATAGGACTTTATTAGGCTTAAAATGTTCAATGACGTCATAGTGACTTAAAGTTCTGCTATAGGACCTTTTATTAGGGCTTAAAATGTTCAATGGCGTCATAGTGACTTAAGGTTCTGCTATAGGACTTTATTAGGGCTTAAAATGTTCAATGACGTCATAGTGACTTAAGGTTCTGCTATATGACTTTATTAGGGCTTACAATGTTCAATGACGTCATAGTGACTAAGGTTCCTGCTATATGACTTTATTAGGGCTTAAAATGTTCAATGGCGTCATAGTGACTTAAGGTTCTGCTATATGACTTTATTAGGGCTTAAAATGTTTAATGGACGTCATAGTGGGCCTTTAGGTTCTGCTATATGACTTTATTAGGGCTTAAAATGTTCACTGACGTCATAGTGGCTTAAGGTTCTGCTATAGGACTTTATTAGGACATAAAATGTTAATGACGTCATAGTGACTTAAGGTTCTGCTATAGGACTTTATTAGGGCTTAAAATGTTTAATGACGTCCATAGTGGCTTAAGGTTCTGCTATAGAACTTTATTAGGGCTTAAATGTTCAATGACATCATAGTGACTTAAGGTTCTGCTATATGACTTTATTAGGGCTTAAAATGTTTAATGACGTCATAGTGACTTAAGGTTCTGCTATAGAACTTTTATTAGGCTTAAAATGTTTAATGACGTCATAGTGACTTAAGGTTCTGCTATATGACTTATTAGGGCTTAAAATGTTTAATGACGTCATAGTGACTTAAGGGTTCTGCTATATGACTTTTATTGGACATAAAATGTTTAATGACGTCATAGTGACTTAAGGTTCTGCTATAGAACTTTATTAGGGGCTAAAAAGGTTCAATGACGTCATAGTGACTTAAGGTTCTGCTATATGACTTTATTAGGGCTTAAAATGTTTAATGACGTCATAGTGACTTAAGGTTCTGCTATATGACTTTATTTGGACATAAAAATGTTTAATGACGTCATAGTGACTTAAGGTTCTGCTATATGACTTTATTAGGGCTTAAAATGTTCAATGACGTCATAGTGGCTTACGGTTCTGCTATAGAACATTATTAGGGCTAAAAGATTCAATGACGTCAAAGTGACTTAAGGTTCTGCTATATGAGCTTTATTAGGACATAAAATGTTTAATGACGTCATAGTGACTTAAGGTTCTGCTATATGACTTTATTAGGGCTTAAAATGTTCAATGACGTCATAGTGACTTAAGGTTCTGCTATATGACTTTATTAGGGCTTAACATGGTTCAATGACGTCATAGTGACTTAAGGTTCTGCAATATGACTTTATTAGGGCTTAAAATGTTCAATGACGTCATAGTGGCCTTAAGGTTCTGCTATAGGACTTTTTAAGGACATGTTCTGTGCATCACAGAGCACAAAAAAAGGTTCAATGACTTAGAATATTAATAGTTCTATGGCCTCTTTGAAGCCACAAGGTTTTCTTGTGGCATCACGGTAGCTTTAAAATGCTCTATGACATCACAGGAGAATGCTGTCAACATCAGGAACCGGTAAAGGGTCTTCTGTGGAATCAGGCTGAACGGTATCTTTGGCCCTTTAATGTGAGTGAGAAGAATCTGTGATCACCGCAGGAACATGGCGTGGAATAATTCAATAAGCAAAGCATTAAAAGGCCGTTGCCAGAATGAAGCGCCTCCGTGGGGATGTTCTTGATGAAAGTGTGTCGTGTTGTGGAGCAGATGTCTCCGCTGAGATCACACTCATCTGTGCTCAGATACTCATATCACTGCCTCACACACACACTACTCCAGTGTGTGTGTGTGTTTCTGGACCTGCTGCTGTGTTTATGTCGTGACAATGGCCTGCAGGTCAACCAGGTCAAGCCAAATAGATCCGCACCATCAACTTGCATCATTAATGTTCTAACAAGGTTTCATTTAGGTTGAAACGCACATTTTTTTATATTGTAAGTAGGAGGCATTAATGGGTAACTAAGATAATTATCAGTAACACTTTACAATAAAGTTCATTAGTTAACTACATAAGTTAACATGAACTAAGAATGAACAATACTTCTACAGCATTTACTACTTAATATTAATTTCAACATTTACTAATACGTTATTAAAATCGAAGGTTGTATTTGTTAACATTAGTTAATGCACTGTGAACTAACATAAACAATGAACAGCTGTAATTTTATTCACTAATATGAACAAAGATTAATAAATACTGTAACAGATGTATTTGTTCATTGTTAGTTCATGTTAGTTTATACATTAACTAATGTTAACTAATGAACCTTATTGTAAAGTGTTACCGGATTATCAATGGCTGAAATTTAGAGAGCAGGATGACTGATGATGAAAATACTGGTAATAATAAACTCTCAAAAATAGGTTCTTTATTGGCATTGATGGTTCCATAAATAATCTTTAACTTCCATTGAACTTTCTGAACAAAAGGTACTTTAGATTATTAAAATGCTCTTTTTTTAAAAGAACGGTTCACTGAAAGGTTCTTCTATGGCATCACCCTTTTGAAAGCTTTATTTTTAAGATTGTATTACAGTTTAATGATAGTAAATGAGTCATAAACAAGCACAATATATACTCAAAATTCATAAAAAGGCCAAACTCAAACTTTCATTGCCCAAGTGAACATGGTTAATTGCTGATGCCGGTCATAAATAAAAAAAATTGGCAAATATCAGCTCATTATCCGCCCTGGCTGATATATCAGTGAGAGTGAAAACATTATTTGAACTTTTTCACATAACGTCCTAGGAATAGTACATCATGTTGTTGGAACTGCATAATTACTGCTTCATCTAGACTAGATTGTCCTCTTTATTTAAACATTGAAAACATTTGGAAACTGTACAAAAAATTTTTCCCACACTTATGATGGTGTTCTTTAAAGGGAGAAGATTTCTCCAAAAACTTCTAATATAAATTGTTATTCTCAGATATTAATAATAATGTCATAAAAAAATGCAGGTTCTTTATTGGCATTGATGGTTCCATAAAGAGCTTTTAACTTCCATGGAACTTTCCATTGAACAAAAGGTTCTTTAGATTATTAAATGCTCTATTTTTTAAGAACGGTTCACTAAAAGGTTTTCTATCAATGGCATCAGTACAAAAACCCTTTTGAAACCTTTATTAATGCTAGTAAATAAAACATAAACAAGAACAATATACTCAAAATTCACAAAAAAGGCAAACAAAACATTGAAACATTTGGAAACATATGGTGTTCTTTAAAGGGAGCAAAAAACTTCAAAATCTGAACGTTACTCTTAATATTGTTAGAACCATTCTCAGGTATATTAATAATAACATCATGAGGATGTTTTACCAAAATGTAACATTCCCTGTTAGGGGATAATGTACCTCGAGTTATTAAAATATTGAAAGAATAAGTTATCCATTCACATGTGAAACTTTAAATAAAAGCATTTAATTTTAGATGATCAACTGAAAGTGTGTTGTATTTGTTCACACCGAAGCCCATCTTCATTAATCCCAATGATCTAGTTCTGAAAAGTGCTGATATTAGCGGCTCCTGGACTAGCAGTTTTTCCTTCTTTGGAAACGTGTGGACGGGATGCAGAAGGTGTTTTGAAGACTCGTGGGTAAATAACGCGAGCTGATGATCCTTCACAGAGAGGAGCGCTGTGTTTAGGGGAGGAGGACAGGACAGGATTAGGTTTTGCCACACACACAGAAATGCAAAGTCAGGAGCGCAGCCGTGAAGGGCAGAGATGTGCCGTCAGGTCCGCTGACACTACAGTTTACTGCTAAACACTGTTACTGTAAAAACCTGGTGATTGGTTAACGGTACGGTCGCTTACTCTATATGGGATTCATGGTATTTTACAGTAAAATACTGTTAATGTAACATTTTAGAAGTAAAAAAAATAACAAATCATCTTATAGTTTACAGCGAAAAAACACTTGCCATTGACTAACTTTCTTCATAGTTTTTTCTTATCGATTAGGCTATGTGCATCATGGATCTTATGATGTTAACTCTTCATCGGCAGTGTTTATTTTATTTTTTTTAAAGTTGCCAGCCACCGCCAGCATTTTTATCATTTTCACAAAAGTTTCATGACCCTCAGAATATTTTTTTAATGAATATCTGAACCTGAAATATCAAAAGAAAGAACAGAGCCTCTGCGTTTAAACAACAACAACAACACAAAAACTATTCTAGCTTCATACATTCCTTTTTAGCAACACTTGAATGTGGGTAAGTTTCATAAAAAAGCAATAAGCTGAGAAAATCGTTTTTTTGTCAAAGACTTCGTCCCGATGGTGTCTCTCCCCGTCCTGTCTCTCGCTCCTCTCTCCTCCCTCTCTCTCTCTCCCCTCCCTCTCTCTCATCCCTCCCTCCCTCTCCTCGTTCCTCTCTCTCCCTCCTCTCTCCTCTCTCCCCTCCCTCTCACTCTCTCGTCCTCCCCTCTCTCTCTCGTCCCTCCCTCTCTCTTCTCTCTTCCTCTCTCTCACCCTCAGCTTCTCCGCTTCTCAACCCACTCTCTCTCTCTCTCTCTCCCTCCTCCACCTCTCTCTCCTCTCTCTCCCTCTCTACTCCCCTCCCTCTCTCACTCTCTCCCTCTCTCCTCCCTCTCTCTCTCTCATCCTACTCTCTCTCCCCTCTCTTTTCCCTCCCTCTCTCCATCCCTTCCCCCGCGGCCCTCCTCTATCCCCTCACTTCCCCTCCCTCCTCTCTCTCCTCCTCTCTCACCCCTCCTCACCTCGTCTCTCTCTCCTCCTCTCCCTCTCTCTCGGCTCCTCCGTCTCTCCCTCTTCTATCCCATCCTCTTCCTCTCTCCCTCTCGTTCCCTCTGATTCTCCCTCTCCTCCCCACACCCACCCTCTCCTCTCTCTCTCTCCTCCTCTCTCTCTCCCGCATCTCTCTCGGCTCCTCTCTGTCTCCCTTCTCCCTCTCCCCACTCTCCCTCTCTTCCCCCCTCCCTCCTCCCCCACCCCCCTCCCCTCTCTCCCTTCCCCCCGAGGTATGCTCCCCTCTCTCATCTCCTCCCTCCATCTCCTCCTCATCGACGTCCTCTCTCACATCTCCTCTCTCACCTCTCTCTCTCCCTCTCTCTCTCTCTCTCCCTCGCTCCATCCCTCCTCTCTCCCCCCCTCTCTCTCCCCTCCTCCTCGTCCTCCTCCTCTCTCTCTCTCCGCTCTCCTCACGTCTCTCTCTCTCTCTCTCCCTGTCTGTCTATCGCTCACTCACTCACAGCGGGAGTTTAAACACTCAGACCTGACGCCTGTAGACTCTGACACTTACAAATACGTGCTTTTAAAAACCGTGTGTGTGGTGTGTTTGTTTTTTGTGTTCAGGAACGCGGGAGCTTTAAGAAACTCGGGCCAGAAGAGAGGTAGACGATGCAGGAGAGAGAGACTCCAGCTATTACTACTGACTGTCCTGAACACACACAACACACAGGCGAGGACAGATACAGACCGCTGCAAGCACGTCACCGGCAAGACCCACACACACTCACTCTCACCACTCACTCACTCTCACACACACACACACTCACTCACTCACATCTCACACACACCGACACAGCCCACACACAACCCAGCAACAACTTTGTGATTTGCCAGCACACATTCACACATCCAGCATGGTTCAATGCGTCATTAGTCATAAGCCCTGATGATAATGTGTGATGGTGTGTGTGTGTGTGTTTTCCAGGTGTGAGTGCTGATGGAAGAGGAGGTGGATTCCCTGTGTGATTTTACTCCACGTCTCTCATAACGTGCATAATAATACACCTTTAAGTCTTTGTTTCTCTAATCACATGTTTGTCAGTGTCAAATCTTGATTATATTTGTATCGGTATATGTCCTGTCCAGAAGACCATCTTTCCTGCAGTTGGAAATCCCTTTCCCTGAACCTTTCCTGAAACGCTTGAAAATGAGATTGATTAACTCTGAAAATGATCAGTAATATCATATGAAGGTTTTAAGGCAGATATATAAAGCTTGGAGTGGCTGAAGTGATAGCAGGTTCATGTCACTGATCTATGCTGTGGATTCTGATATTCTGACAAAATAACATTTGGCAAGCAACATTTGAATTGCACTTCAGTATTTTTTGAAAACTCTTCCTTCTGATATAGTGCATATGCATATGTGTTTTCCTCTGTTAATAGAGATTATATAACAAATAAGCAGAAAATAACTAATATTGTTAATCTTTAGAACTACATATAGCAGAAGAACCAAAACATGCATAAATACGTGAAATGCACAGTAAAAAAACACAAACATTTTTAACACCAACCTGGGTTACACATAATGATCACTTTTTTTTCTAATAAAACTAAAATAAAAATCTGTCATCAATCACTCACCCTCATGTCAGTCTTTCAATCATCAAGCCCTGTATACAACTTATGTTCATCTCCATACACAAATGAAGATTTTGATGAAATCTACTACCACTTGCATAGACTGTCAGTGGAGGGTCAGAACATCTCCCCGGATACATCCAAATATCTTCATTTATGGTCTAAGAAGAACGAAACATACGATATGAAAACGACATGAGAGTAATGATGACATATTTTTTAAATGTTGGGTGAATTAACCCTTTAAATATATTACTGTTTCCCCGCGGCTCATGGTTTAAATTGTACCAGTCGAAGCTGCAGTCTGCAAGGTAAAGTGGCTACAACTTCTATAACTTAATTTAAGTACATACAATTTTAAAACGCAGTATTTGTATTTCCTTATTTTGACAGTTTTAAAAGCCTATAGATGAATACTAGCCATTCCAGTTATAGCCGCGCTATCGATAAATGAATAAACCATTATCAGTTGACGCAATCTCATCATAACCTCTCTATTTTCACAATTTAGTCCATAATTATATTTTTTTTATTATTAATAGTGTATATATTATATTTTAAACCCGTTTATTTAATACCTAATGATAATACCAATATGTTTTAATATCTTCGTTGAGGGACTCCGCAGTGATGCGTTAAAAGCAGAGTCTGCAGAGCCTCTCTCATCTCGCTCCTCTCTCTCTCCCATCCGCCTCTCACTCTCTTCCCCTCCTCTCTTCCCTCTCTAGTCTCCTCTCCTCTCTCTCTCGCTCCTCTCTCTCTCTCTCTCTCTCGCTCTCTCTCTCTCTCTCTCTCTCTCTCTTCTCTCTCTCTCTCTCTCTCTCTCTCTCTCTCTCTCTCTCTCTCTCTCTCTCTCTCTCTCTCGCTCTCTCTCTCGTGTGATGATGACGGCTCGTGCCTCCACACCGCATGCTTGAGTGTGTGTGTGTGTGTGTGTGTGTGTGTGTGTGTGTGTAGATGGATGGATCATTTCTCTTCCACATCACACCGAAAACACTGCAGCATCCACGCGATTCTCCTCCGCAGATCGACGACAACACGAGCAGATCCATATTTATCCCTGTCTGTCAGTCAGTATCCCAGGATTCATGTCTGTATCCCAGGATTCATGTCTGTATCCCAGGATTCATGTCAGTGTATCGGATCGGATGCTGCAGGTAAGCGGGGTTCATTCATCTCCTCGTATCCTCCAGTGTGTTACTGTGCTTGTGTGATAGATTGTAGATGTTCAGTGCTTCTGTGATGCTCAGTGCACGAGCTGAAGGCCTACTGGAGCATTTACACAGTCTTGAGTCTATTTCTGGTGTTCATTCTGATGCTGTGTGTGGGATCTGGTCATGTTGGATGATTCTCTGGAGGGTTAAAAATCTTGATGTTACATTATAGGTCAGATTAGTGCGTTTGTTATATTTCATCTTTCCCCACAGTAAAAGTGAAGCATATCTTCCTTCTTTAAAGCATCATGATTCTAATGAATCATAGAACACCAATAAGATTCTTTATAGAAACTTGAGAATGTTCTACAATGACTTTATCAGAACTTTGAAATGTTTTATCATAGACATCACAGAATTCAAAAGGGTTAAATGACATCACATATTAACAGTTCACAAAAGGTTCAGTTACATCATAGAAACTTGAAAAGGTTCTATTCTTTAGTTGGGGTTTTAAATGTTCTGTGATGCCATGGAACTCAAAATGACATCATATATGAAGTGTTCTAATTAAGTAGAAACTTGAAAAGGTTCTACTCTTTAATTAAAATGTTCTATGATGCCATGAAACTCAAAAGGACTAAACATTTACACATTTGGCTGACGCTTTAATCCAAAGCGACTTACATTGCATTTCAAGGTACACATTTATATTCTTATCAGTTCTTGCTTTCCCTGTGAAACGAACCCATGACCTTGGCGTTGCAAGCGCCAGTGCTCTACTGTTTTAGCTACAGGAAGGCTATATAAACGATGACAATACTTTTGTAAAGGTTCTACAATGATTTTATCAGAAAAGTGTAACTGAAACTGAACCGAAAACAGACTTATTTCATGACATTCTAGGATTAATTTGTACAGAACATGCTGGTGGAAAAAACGTTGTGTTCGTTCGCAAAACCTTTTGAGCTCTTTGCGAGCAAACACAAAGTTTCTCGCATGTTAACTTGATAAATGATAAATATTACGAGAACTTCACTGTTTTAAAATCGTTTAAAAGAACGTTCAAAACAATATTATGCTAAAAACGTTGACATACTTAAAAATGTTCTATAACATTGCAGAACTAAAAAAGGTTCAATGACATCATGCATCTCTTAACGGGAGATGATACTTCAATATGGCTGCATCCAGTCTCTCTCTCGGTCTGCAACACAAGTGGAACTAGTACATGTGAAATAATATTGGCTTTTTTTGTACAGTAATTATTTGATATACAAGTGAATCCAAACCTTCAAGTTATTCCGGAAGATCACGTCAGGAAGTTTTCTCTCAGGACAGGAGACAAAATGACCGTCGATAAACCGATCCGGTTTAATCCAGTTTGGCAAACCAGTAGTGGGTAGTTTGTGAGGAGATGCATAATTTCAACTGTCAGAGAATATAACCCAGCAGTGGGTTACACAACAATGTGAAAATGACCCAACAGGCAGAACCCAGCAGGCTGGGTTAAAAAAAATTACCCAGCTAATTTTAGTGTATGAACTTGTTTATTAGGTGTGTATTAGGGCTTAAAATGTTCAATGACGTCATAGTGACTTAAGGTTCTGCTATAGGACTTTATTAGGGCTTAAAATGTTTAATGACGTCATAGTGACTTAAGGTTCTGCTATAGGACTTTATTAGGCTTAAAATGTTCAATGACGTCATAGTGACTTAAGGTTCTGCTATAGGACTTTATTAGGGCTTAAAATGTTTAATGACGTCATAGTGACTTAAGGTTCTGCTATAGGACTTTATTAGGGCTTAAAATGTTCAATGACGTCATAGTGACTTAAGGTTCTGCTATAGGACTTTATTAGGGCTTAAAATGTTCAATGACGTCATAGTGGCTTAAAATTCTGCTATAGGACTTTATTAGGGCTTAAAATGTTCAATGGCGTCATAGTGACTTAAAGTTCTGCTATAGGACTTTATTAGGGCTTAAAATGTTCAATGACGTCATAGTGACTTAAAGTTCTGCTATAGGACTTTATTAGGGCTTAAAATGTTCAATGGCGTCATAGTGACTTAAGGTTCTGCTATAGGACTTTATTAGGGCTTAAAATGTTCAATGACGTCATAGTGACTTAAGGTTCTGCTATATGACTTTATTAGGGCTTAAAATGTTCAATGACGTCATAGTGACTTAAGGTTCTGCTATATGACTTTATTAGGGCTTAAAATGTTCAATGGCGTCATAGTGACTTAAGGTTCTGCTATATGACTTTATTAGGGCTTAAAATGTTTAATGACGTCATAGTGGCTTAAGGTTCTGCTATATGACTTTATTAGGGCTTAAAATGTTCAGTGACGTCATAGTGGCTTAAGGTTCTGCTATAGGACTTTATTAGGACATAAAATGTTTAATGACGTCATAGTGACTTAAGGTTCTGCTATAGGACTTTATTAGGGCTTAAAATGTTTAATGACGTCATAGTGGCTTAAGGTTCTGCTATAGAACTTTATTAGGGCTTAAAATGTTCAATGACATCATAGTGACTTAAGGTTCTGCTATATGACTTTATTAGGGCTTAAATGTTTAATGACGTCATAGTGACTTAAGGTTCTGCTATAGAACTTTATTAGGGCTTAAAATGTTTAATGACGTCATAGTGACTTAAGGTTCTGCTATATGACTTTATTAGGGCTTAAAATGTTTAATGACGTCATAGTGACTTAAGGTTCTGCTATATGACTTTATTTGGACATAAAATGTTTAATGACGTCATAGTGACTTAAGGTTCTGCTATAGAACTTTATTAGGGCTAAAAAGGTTCAATGACGTCATAGTGACTTAAGGTTCTGCTATATGACTTTATTAGGGCTTAAAATGTTTAATGACGTCATAGTGACTTAAGGTTCTGCTATATGACTTTATTTGGACATAAAATGTTTAATGACGTCATAGTGACTAAGGTTCTGCTATATGACTTTATTAGGGCTTAAAATGTTCAATGACGTCATAGTGGCTTAAGGTTCTGCTATAGAACTTTATTAGGGCTAAAAAGATTCAATGACGTCAAAGTGACTTAAGGTTCTGCTATATGACTTTATTAGGACATAAAATGTTTAATGACGTCATAGTGACTTAAGGTTCTGCTATATGACTTTATTAGGGCTTAAAATGTTCAATGACGTCATAGTGACTTAAGGTTCTGCTATATGACTTTATTAGGGCTTAACATGTTCAATGACGTCATAGTGACTTAAGGTTCTGCTATATGACTTTATTAGGGCTTAAAATGTTCAATGACGTCATAGTGGCTTAAGGTTCTGCTATAGGACTTTTTAAGGACATGTTCTGTGCATCACAGAGCACAAAAAAAGGTTCAATGACTTATGAATATTAATAGTTCTATGGCCTCTTTGAAGCACAAGGTTTTCTTGTGGCATCACGGTAGCTTTAAAATGCTCTATGACATCACAGGAGAATGCTGTCAAGTTCATATTACATCACTGGAACCGGTAAAGGGTCTTCTGTGGAATCAGGCTGAACGGTAT
Source organism: Meda fulgida (assembly GCA_030578275.1). Taxonomy (NCBI): domain Eukaryota; kingdom Metazoa; phylum Chordata; class Actinopteri; order Cypriniformes; family Leuciscidae; genus Meda; species Meda fulgida. Next base: position 213,458 of record JAROOJ010000028.1, read on the forward strand.
CTTTGGCCCTTTAATGTGAGTGAGAAGAATCTGTGATCACCGCAGGAACATGGCGTGGAATAATTCAATAAGCAAAGCATTAAAAGGCCGTTGCCAGAATGAAGCGCCTCCGTGGGGATGTTCTTGATGAAAGTGTGTCGTGTTGTGGAGCAGATGTCTCCGCTGAGATCACACTCATCTGTGCTCAGATACTCATATCACTGCCTCACACACACACTACTCCAGTGTGTGTGTGTGTTTCTGGACCTGCTGCTGTGTTTATGTCGTGACAATGGCCTGCAGGTCAACCAGGTCAAGCCAAATAGATCCGCACCATCAACTTGCATCATTAATGTTCTAACAAGGTTTCATTTAGGTTGAAACTACACATTTTTTTATATTGTAAGTAGGAGGCATTAATGGGTAACTAAGATAATTATCAGTAACACTTTACAATAAAGTTCATTAGTTAACTACATAAGTTAACATGAACTAAGAATGAACAATACTTCTACAGCATTTACTACTTAATATTAATTTCAACATTTACTAATACGTTATTAAAATCGAAGGTTGTATTTGTTAACATTAGTTAATGCACTGTGAACTAACATAAACAATGAACAGCTGTAATTTTATTCACTAATATGAACAAAGATTAATAAATACTGTAACAGATGTATTTGTTCATTGTTAGTTCATGTTAGTTTATACATTAACTAATGTTAACTAATGAACCTTATTGTAAAGTGTTACCGGATTATCAATGGCTGAAATTTAGAGAGCAGGATGACTGATGATGAAAATACTGGTAATAATAAACTCTCTTAAAAATAGGTTCTTTATTGGCATTGATGGTTCCATAAATAATCTTTAACTTCCATTGAACTTTCCTCTGAACAAAAGGTACTTTAGATTATTAAAATGCTCTTTTTTTAAAAGAACGGTTCACTGAAAGGTTCTTCTATGGCATCACCCTTTTGAAAGCTTTATTTTTAAGATTGTATTACAGTTTAATGATAGTAAATGAGTCATAAACAAGCACAATATATACTCAAAATTCATAAAAAGGCCAAACTCAAACTTTCATTGCCCAAGTGAACATGGTTAATTGCTGATGCCGGTCATAAATAAAAAAAATTGGCAAATATCAGCTCATTATCCGCCCTGGCTGATATATCAGTGAGAGTGAAAACATTATTTGAACTTTTTCACATAACGTCCTAGGAATAGTACATCATGTTGTTGGAACTGCATAATTACTGCTTCATCTAGACTAGATTGTCCTCTTTATTTAAACATTGAAAACATTTGGAAACTGTACAAAAAATTTTTCCCACACTTATGATGGTGTTCTTTAAAGGGAGAAGATTTCTCCAAAAACTTCTAATATAATATTGTTATTCTCAGATATTAATAATAATGTCATAAAAAAATGCAGGTTCTTTATTGGCATTGATGGTTCCATAAAGAGCTTTTAACTTCCATGGAACTTTCCATTGAACAAAAGGTTCTTTAGATTATTAGAATGCTCTATTTTTTAAGAACGGTTCACTAAAAGGTTCTTCTATCAATGGCATCAGTACAAAAACCCTTTTGAAACCTTTATTAATGCTAGTAAATAAAACATAAACAAGAACAATATACTCAAAATTCACAAAAAAGGCAAACAAAACATTGAAACATTTGGAAACATATGATGGTGTTCTTTAAAGGGAGCAAAAAACTTCAAAATCTGAACGTTACTCTTAATATTGTTAGAACCATTCTCAGGTATATTAATAATAACATCATGAGGATGTTTTACCAAAATGTAACATTCCCTGTTAGGGGATAATGTACCTCGAGTTATTAAAATATTGAAAGAATAAGTTATCCATTCACATGTGAAACTTTAAATAAAAGCATTTAATTTTAGATGATCAACTGAAAGTGTGTTGTATTTGTTCACACCGAAGCCCATCTTCATTAATCCCAATGATCTAGTTCTGAAAAGTGCTGATATTAGCGGCTCCTGGACTAGCAGTTTTTCCTTCTTTGGAAACGTGTGGACGGGATGCAGAAGGTGTTTTGAAGACTCGTGGGTAAATAACGCGAGCTGATGAGCTCTTCACAGAGAGGAGCGCTGTGTTTAGGGGAGGAGGACAGGACAGGATTAGGTTTTGCCACACACACAGAAATGCAAAGTCAGGAGCGCAGCCGTGAAGGGCAGAGATGTGCCGTCAGGTCCGCTGACACTACAGTTTACTGCTAAACACTGTTACTGTAAAAACCTGGTGATTGGTTAACGGTACGGTCGCTTACTCTATATGGGATTCATGGTATTTTACAGTAAAATACTGTTAAATGTAACATTTTAGAAGTAAAAAAAATAACAAATCATCTTATAGTTTACAGCGAAAAAACACTTGCCATTGACTAACTTTCTTCATAGTTTTTTCTTATCGATTAGGCTATGTGCATCATGGATCTTATGATGTTAACTCTTTCATCGGCAGTGTTTATTTTATTTTTTTTAAAGTTGCCAGCCACCGCCAGCATTTTTTATCATTTTCACAAAAGTTTCATGACCCTCAGAATATTTTATTTAATGAATATCTGAACCTGAAATATCAAAAGAAAGAACAGAGCCTCTGCGTTTAAACAACAACAACAACAACAACTATTCTAGCTTCATACATTCCTTTTTTAGCAACACTTGAATGTGGGTAAGTTTCATAAAAAAGCAATAAGCTGAGAAAATCGTATTTTTGTCAAAGACTTCGTCCCGATGGGATTGAGAACGATGATCAAGTCCATCAACACCCCCAAAACTTTACAGTCCAATAGCTCGTCCTGGGTCGACACTTCATTCAGTAACGGTTCTTACGGAATTAAATTTAATACATTTTACCAGTTTTTTTCCCCCAGTGACCTGTCCATCAAACATTCAATTATTTAATTGAATTTTAGTAAATTATACGACTATGAGATGTTTTAAGATACTCACTCAGTCGCAAACTCACGACTCACGATAGTTAACCCCTCAGATTAAGTGTAGTTAACCCTCAGATTAAGTGTAGTTAACCCTCAGATTAAGTGTAGTTAACCCTTCAGATTAAGTGTAGTTTTAACGCTTCAGATTAAGTGTAGTTAACCATTCAGATTAAGTGTAGTTTTAACGCTTCAGATTAAGTGTAGTTTTAACGCTTCAGATTAAGTGTAGTTTTAACGCTTCAGATTAAGTGTAGTTTTAACGCTTCAGATTAAGTGTGGTTAACCCTTCAGATCAAGTGTAGTCAACCCCTTCAGATTAAGCGTAGTTACCCCCTCAGATTAAGTGTAGTTACCCCCTCATATTAAGTGTAGTTACCCCCTCATATTAAGTGTAGTTAATCCTTCAGATTAAGTGTAGTTACCCCCTCATATTAAGTGTAGTTAACCCTTCAGATTAAGTGTAGTTACCCCCTCATATTAAGTGTAGTTACCCCCTCATATTAAGTGTAGTTACCCCCTCATATTAAGTGTAGTTAATCCTTCAGATTAAGTGTAGTTACCCCCTCATATTAAGTGTAGTTACCCCTCAGATTAAGTGTAGTTACCCCCTCATATTAAGTGTAGTTACCCCTTCAGATTAAGTGTAGTTAACCCCTCAGATTAAGTGTAGTTAGCCCCTCAGATTAAGTGTAGTTACCCCCTCATATTAAGTGTAGTTACCCCTTCAGATTAAGTGTAGTTACCCCTTCAGATTAAGTGTAGTTAACCCCTCAGATTAAGTGTAGTTACCCCCGTCAGATTAAGTGTAGTTAACCCCTCATATTAAGTGTAGTTACCCCCTCGATTAAGTGTAGTTACCCCTTCAGATTAAGTGTAGTTAACCCCTCAGATTAAGTGTAGTTACCCCCGTCAGATTAAGTGTAGTTAACCCCTCATATTAAGTGTAGTTACCCCCTCGATTAAGTGTAGTTACCCCCTCAGATTAAGTGTAGTTACCCCTTCAGATTAAGTGTAGTTAGCCCCTCAGATTAAGTGTAGTTACCCCCTCGATTAAGTGTAGTTACCCCCTCAGATTAAGTGTAGTTAACCTCTCAGATTAAGTGTAGTTAGCCCCTCAGATTAAGTGTAGTTACCCCCTTGATTAAGTGTAGTTACCCCCTCAGATTAGGTGTAGTTACCCCTTCAGATTAAGTGTAGTTACCCCCTCATATTAAGTGTAGTTACCCCCTCATATTAAGTGTAGTTAACCCATCAGATTAAGTGTAGTTAACTCGTCAGATTAAGTGTAGTTACCCCTCAGATTAAGTGTAGTTACCCCCTCATATTAAGTGTAGTTACCCCTTCAGATTAAGTGTAGTTAACCCTTCAGATTAAGTGTAGTTACCCCTCAGATTAAGTGTAGTTAACCCCTCAGATTAAGTGTAGTTACCCCCTCATATTAAGTGTAGTTACCCCTTCAGATTAAGTGTAGTTACCCCTCAGATTAAGTGTAGTTACCCCCTCATATTAAGTGTAGTTAACCCTTCAGATTAAGTGTAGTTAACCCTTCAGATTAAGTGTAGTTAACCCTTCGCTAACCCTCCAGTGTCGTCTGAATGAAAGAAACACGGCTCCTGCCGACGGTGACATGAGTCAGAGCGTGCCGCTGTCATCTGCTGGTCTCGGGAAGCCCGTGGGCTGATGGGTAACAGCGTGAGTCGGCTCTTTGGGGGCGTTTGTGACTCATGCATGACACATTTATTTGTTAGCAGATGCTTTCAGGCAGCATTTCAGATGCTTTAATCAGTGGGTCTGTAATCTGGGAATCGAACCCTTCACCTGAAGTAGATGAAGTATACGGTCCGTCTGAAGGACGATTGTTTTGGAGCCTGAAGGACTGATAATGCCGACTCACTTTCTGTGCCCGTGTTTTTTAAGATAAGTGCTAACTGGAGAGCCGAGCTGAATTATTGATGATCCTGAAAATGGTAATCGCTCTGGTCTCGCTGCAAATGAAGAGGGAGGGGGCATTTTTAATTAGCTCAACTGTGTCCACTAATGTGTTCAAAAGCTTGTTAACCCTCTATGGACCACATGATGAACAAAAACTACAATAAACCCTGTTTAGGAAATTACTTTTGACCTTTGATCCAGGGAACTCTTTTTCATACTTGACAATGGACTATAAAATGTAACATTTGAAAGCACATTTCATTTGTAAATGGAAAAATTAACTGTAAACCTCTTAAAAATAAATTTTATATAAAAACATGACATTTTATTTATTCACCAACAATAAAACAATATTTTGAATTAGCTTTTATTTCTGTCATCTTTTTTTTATCTTGTTATCATACTTTTTTTAGTGATTTTATAATTTTTAATTAGGTACATTTAAATTTTAGTTAAGATTTAATTCATTTTTTCAAATGTATTTTTTAGTAATTTTAGTACCTCAACTATTGCAAATGTAATTTCTTATTTTCAATCTCTTATTTTCGTTATTTTTCTAAGTTTAAGTTTTTATCTAAAGTTTTTTTTTATCTCAGGTTTATTTCAATAAATCGATTTGTAATAGTTTTAATGAGCAATAACAACCGTGATTCTGATGTAGATTAGAGTTCCATGATGCGTGTAGTTGGAGGTTTTTGTGTGTTTTCAAGAAGTTTCTGAACGCATTATAGTCATGTTTCACCTGCACATGATACCAATATTGATATATTAATATGTTCATAATCATATCAATACACTATAAACATGCTAATTTCATACTAAATATTCCATTCAGACCGTTTACATGTTAAACAATTTTGAGGAGAAAAAATATCAAGACAAAAAAATATTGTCTATCAGATTTTTGGTGAAGACAAAAATATCTACTTAGGTTTGTTGCCTTGGCAACTAAAATACTCTATCCCTCTACAGATAACAAAACTAGCATTCCATAAAACAATGAGTCAATATGACTTCATAAAGCCGAGAAGCATTCAATTATAATTTTTGAAGTGTAAAACCACCTGTTTTTTTTTTTATGCGTGTGATTTATAAATGTCGTGTTAATGTGTGTGTGTCTCTCTCACAGCTCTGGCTCTCTTTAGCGTGAGCGCCTGCCTCGTCCCACACACACCGTCGCCATGACGACCTCGGCCCTGCGCCGGCAGGTGAAGAACATCGTGCACAACTACTCGGATGCGGAGATCAAGGTGCGGGAGGCGACCTCCAACGACCCCTGGGGCCCGTCCAGCTCGCTGATGTCGGAGATCGCAGAGCTGACCTTCAGCGTCGGGGCCTTCAGCGAGGTCATGGCCATGGTGTGGAAACGCCTCAACGACCACGGCAAGAACTGGAGACACGTCTACAAGGTGCCCGAGTCTGGCCTCCAGTTCACTCAAAAATGAAAATTAGCCCATGATTTACTCACCCTGAAGCCGTCCGAGGTGTATATGACATTCTTCGTTCAGACGTTAAATCCAGGCTCTTCCAAGCTTTATAATGGGAGTAGGGATGGTTTCACTATAACTGGGTTTAACTTGGAGAATTAACTTCTCCGCAATGTTGCCTGCCATTTTAAAAGCAAGAGACCTTTAGATTCTGATTGGCTGTCAGTGT
>JAROOJ010000028.1:227500-232500 GCA_030578275.1 Meda fulgida
GTATACTATAGAATAAAGTGTCGTATAAACGAGTGTCCCGTCTTTCTATAATCCTCTTTCACTGCGTGTGTGAAGTGGAGCAGGACAACGGCCCGCCAGCGCTCGCTTCAGACTCGCATCCACAGGCCACTGGTTTTGGGCAGTTTTGTGTGTGATCAATATAAGCAGAATGGCATAAATTACGACCAGAAATGGATAAATATTAAGTCTGCTGTTTAAAACAAATGAAGAGCCGATGTAGGAGAATAGTGTGCAGTGTGCGCATGTCAAAAAACAATCCCGATTTAAAGCTTGTGACATATAAACGCGCACATCAACCCGATCACATGTTCAGCGTTCATAAACACTACGTCCAGATTCATCAATCGGAATTAATTCAGTGCGATTGAAATAAAAGTTGTGCATGTACACGTATCCACTAGCCTGGATGCCAGCCCGAACCCCCCCACAACATTTTTAGGTCGGGAAGTTCGGTCTGGACCAATCGGCAACATTTTAATCTGAAAAATGAAGCCTACCCGGAAGCACGTAAAACTGCACTACATGTAAACTCCACTAGGGGCCGGTCCCAGAAGGGAGCAAATGTCCATAGACCCCCATGTTAAAATGTCCGCTTTCACAGCATAAATTCATGTTTTTACAGGTTGGTCCCATGGACTTTTATTGTATTTTTCGATAAGTTCCGAGGTTCAGGGTGATATTTTTTTCTAACTCGTTAGTTTAGATCGTATTTAGATATCAAATGTATGACAAATAAGGGCAGAGTTAACGTTGATGGACAGCTTGATTGACAGCTGATAACGGGCAGCGCCGAGTGGAATTCCTGAAATGTGACGTCTCGGCCATGATCTGACACGACACATCACACCACCTCTGTATTCTTCCTTTCATTTTGAACAAGATTTTCCAAGATGGCGCCGCCCATACCCCCCATAAACGGCCTCAAAACCGTTCTTCAGAAAGTCTATGGGTGACGTCACAGACGCTTTGTCCATATCTTTTACAGTCTATGATCTGGACTCGATCCGTTGAGGAGCTATTATGCCCGAACAAAAAATAGTTTGGACCAATCAGATGCGGGCGGGCTTTATACGATGATGGACAGATGAGCAACGAACGATAACGTAACCATCCACGTCACCAAAGAGCGCTTGGGTTGAGTTCATGGCTGCCGCTGGAGAACTGAGTTGTGTATATTCCGCTATTGCGTGTGTTATAGAAGATATAGACAGCGCATTCATTTTAAAAGAGGAACGGAGAACCACGATCAAGGCATTTGTCGATGGGAAAGATGTTTTTGCCGTCCTTCCTACGGGATTCGGAAAAAGTTTAATCTAGCAGCTGGTCCCGATGGTCACTAATAAGATGAAGTAAGTACTCCGTGTAATATTGTTACAACGCCGGCAAAGATCATTTACTCATCTTCTTCTAGCGTGCGTGCAGTTGAGTTCTGTTGACAACTATGCTTCGCTCAACATACGTCACTTACTCCGTTGCTCTGATTGGTTGTAGGTCTATCCAATTGAGTGCAGAGGCATTTTATTTCCTGGTTCGGTTGAAACGCCCCATAATCACAGCCCAGTGGAGCAGTATCTCTCACACTCTGACTAGAATCTGAGTATGACGACGTCAGGCTGCGTATCCCCTGAACACCAGCATGATCTGCTGACGCTTGCTTTCCTCTTACAGTCGGCCATCATCGATCTGGTGGATGTATTCGGTCCCGCGCCGCTGAGCGACGACCCCTGGGACGCTCCCCCCACCTGCTCCGTGACCTCTGACCCCTGGGAGTCTGCCGGTCAGTCATCAGTGCCCTAGTTGCATTCACACATTCGTTTTTAATAATAGTTGGCAAATTAGATCAACATTCATTACCATTGATCTTTTTCGTATAGATCTTGTTAAAATTTCAATGTTGGTTGATCAGTATTTTGTTAACCTTTTAAAACTATTCAGCAGTAAATGTTGTTTCAACGTTATTGTAACATTTTTATCAATGCTGAAACAACAACTGACATTATTTCAACCACATTTAAACATAGAAGGGCAGTTACGTGAAAATATCTAAAAACAATATAGCATTGCCGTAATTCTATGACGGTCACTGATTTCATTCTATAGTAACAAAAAAAAAAACATTTGTGGATGTTGTTTCTGCTTCAGCTGTAGTGAAGTCCAGTAACCCTGTGGTTGGTAGTCCCTGGACGGCCCGCCCCCCCTCGAGTAGCCCCGCCCACCCCTGGGGAACCAACCAATCACCTCCTGACCCCTGGGATGCCCCGCCTTCAAACTCCACCTCTAATATGGATGGAAAAGCCTGGAGGAGCCCAGCGCGACAAAGTGAGACAAGTTTAAACAAGTTTTTACAGTGACGTCCCTGTAAATTAAAATAATGCATTTTTTAGAGAATAAAGATTGGATCTCGATAATACCAGGTGCAAAAAATTAATTTTCATTTCATTTGAAACAGTTTGTGGCATAGAAACAATACCAGACGTCCTTTATGTTATAACTCAGCCTTTCACTTTACATTAGTGCAAATAAACATAAAATAAAAGTTTGTGTTTACATAATATATGTGTGTGCACAGTGTATAATTATTTTGTATATATAAATACACACACATGCATGTATATATTTAAGAAAAATGTGTTATGTATAGAATATTTATATTTATATATAATTTAAATTATGTATAAATATACAGTATATACATGCATATATTTATTAAATATATACATGCATGTGTGTGTATTTATATGTACAAAATAATTATACACCGTACACACATATATTATGTAAACACAAACTTTTATGTTGGATGCGATTAATCGTTGTCCAGCACTAATTTAAATATAACAAAAGTTTGTTTCTCTCTAGAGATCCATCTCTATATTCTCTGCTCTTCATTCTAGTTGCGAGTGGGAAGGACCCGTTTTCCATTCCAGAGGAGGAGGAGCTTACTGTGGAGGGGGAGGGGCCTACAGTGGAAGGGGAGGGGCCTATCCAAGTGTTCAGCCCTCGCTGTGAGAGTCCTGCAGGTCCTCATCACACCGTCCTCACACTCGTTTCTGTCTCTGAGTTGAGTTGAAGCTCATTCGCATCTCTCGTTCCAGATGCCGATCAGTTCGGCGAGTTGGTGGCGGGCGTTCAAGTGAACGGGTGGGGAAGTGACAGCCCGGAGACCTTTGACCTCTCTCGTCTCGGGCCTCCCCTCGACGCGGTGACCCCTCGACAGTGCCGGACCCCTGAAGCGTTCCTCGGCCCCACCGCTGCCTCCCTCGTCAACCTGGACACACTGATCCCAGCCAACCCGCCGGCCAAGAGCAAAAACCCCTTTCTGTCAGGTAGGAACACTTCATTCACACTCCTTGGGGGTGTAAATATATCTTGTTTTAAAGCAGTAGTTCACTTCAAAATTAAAATCTCCTGATAATTTACTCACACCCACGTCATCTAAGATGTTCGTGTCTTTCTTTCTTCAGACGAAAAGAAATGAAGGTTTTTGAGAAAAACATTCCAGGATTTTTCTCCATATTGTGACTTCAATGGGGTCCAACAGTTGAAGGTCCAGATGTGACTTTCAGTGCAGCTTCAAAGCCGAGGAATAAGAGTCTTATCTAGACAAACCATCGGTCATTTTATAACTAAAATAAACATTTATATACTTTTTAACCACAAATGCTCGTCTTAGCTCTGAGATGCGCCACACATTACGTAACCACGTTGAAAGGTCATAAAATGTCCGCTGGTTTGTCTAGATGAGACTCTTATTCCTTGCCTGTGAAGCTGCACTGAAACCCACATCTGGACCTTCAACTGTTGGACCCCATTGAAGTCACTATATGGAGAAAATCCTGCAATGTTTTCCTCAAAACCCTTAATTTCTTTTCGACTGAAGAAAGAAAGACATGAACATCTTGGATGGCGTGAGTAAATGATCAGGACATTTTAATTCTGAAGTGAACTAATCCTTGAGGAAATGACTGGCTGATTGTGTGTCTCAGGTCTGAGCTCTCCGTCTCCCACAAACCCTTTCCACTGTGAGCCGCCCAGACTGACCCTGAATCAGATGCGTCCTCACTCCACCTCTCCGCTGCCGGCTCCCGCTCTGTCCTACAGCGCTTCTCTTCCTCAGCCCCTCCTGCAGCAGAAGCCCCAGACTCTGCCCTCGTCCCACACACAGCCGCCCCACGGCTTGCTGGATCTGCCCAGCAACCTCCCGCTGCCACTGCTGCCACTCACACCCTCCAGCCGACACACACACCCGCAGAGCCACAACCCCTTCCTCTGAGGAACCGCTCCGGTTCACAACCCCAAACCGGATTACAGAGATTCAGTGTCAGTGTGAACGGACTGAAGCGCTGATTTGAAGTCTGCAGTCTTACAGTGACACTACCTTTCCAACGATGCGACACACATTTAAAGACTTAAAGCATTTGTTCGTCTGTATTCTGCGTGATAATTAAAGCGCGAGATCTGGATTATCACATTTATATCGAGCTTAAAGTCAACATGAACTCAAGTCAGACTCCGTTTTCTTTCCTTATACACCATCCTGATCTTATTGTGTCGTCAGTGCATGTTATATTCCAAAAAACATTTGGTTATAATCACAATATTTCGTCAGAGCTCTGTCCCTTTATTGTCTGACATCATCTAGGTCAGGAGTTTTCAATCTTTCCATGGACCCTCATCCTAAAAAAGGCAGATATATATTTGACCCAAATTATTAAATTGAAATTTAATTAAATATTAAATATAAGGTAATACTATAATTTTGTGTAAAATATTATTTGGAAAATATTTAAAAATATTTATTTTTATTATTATTATTATTTATTTATGTATTTATTATTATTATATTTCCATGTAAAGACTAGGGCTGCACTGTATTGAAAAAAAAAAGGTCTTGTGATGTTTTGCTTTTCTGCGATATATAGTGAAATGACTTGAATAGCTCTATTTGCAAAGAAATAATCATCCTAGATTGATTGGGC
>JAROOJ010000028.1:237500-250000 GCA_030578275.1 Meda fulgida
TAAATGTACTTTGGATGTTCTGACCTCTCAGGAAGAGATTTTTTATTTTAATTTAATAATTTGTAAAATTAGACATAATTTGTAGAGTTATAAATTATTTAATTTAATCAGTAATTAATTTGTTGCAGATCTGTCCTCAGAAATACAGTTATTTTTGCTCAACTTATGGATGTTCTGACCTCCTGTCCTCCTGCGTCTGTGTGGCCACGCCCCTCTCCTCTGATTGGCTGGCAGGAGCCTCATCATGTAGTGGGAATGTCTGGGAATGATCGAACCCGTCGGGTCTGTCCGGTGATCCAGCAGCGGGTCGTCCCGTCTCCGGACTCGTCTGAACCTCCTTCCCCGTCAGATTGACCACGAGCGTGTGCGGATCATAGGGGATCCGGAACGAGTATGAGCCGGGAGTCGGGATCGTGCAGCAGTTCCTGAAACACTCCTCTGGGAACGCCATGGGGAACAGTGTCTGTGGGAAGAGTCCACGAGTGACGTACGGATGAGCGACCGGCTCGTAGATGTACGGGTTGTAATGAGCATGGAACGGGAATGGGAACGGGAAATGAAACCCCGGATGATACGGGAAATCTTCGGCTCGCTCCTGAAGGAGAGGCTTGTTTAGGAGGTTCGGAGCGCCGGGAGTGAACGACACCGGAGGCCTCCAGACGGACACGGCAGTGAGAGGATGAATCGGCTCCGGTTTGAACACGGTCCAGGGAGTTTCCTTGGATGAGGACACCATTTGAGGATCTGAGGGATCCACTGGGATCTCCTGTGACGGCTCCACTGGGATCTCCAGGTCCTCCTCGTCTTCATCCGTGTGTGTGGAGGGGTTGTTTTCCTCGCGTCGGCCGGGTCGGGAGCTCACGGACACGGACACGTCACACAGGTTGTACTTCATGTGGTTGAACAGGTGGGATTTCTGGTTGCAGGTGAAGGGACACTGGAAACACTGGTATCGGAAGGGTTTTCCGGCGGGACGAGGGATGTAGTGAGGCTTCTTCGGCTTACGCTCCTTCACTTGCATCGGGGCCATTTAGGGTGATCCTACGAGGATCTTGTTTGCAGAGGATAATGCTCGTTTTTAACCCATAAACACCCTGTAAAGAGAGGGATTTAGGCCATTAATGGACACTGAGGTGAAAACAACAAAAAACAGGTGACCACAATAAACTACCTTTGCTCTGTTAAATCCTCTTCCAAATGGGTAAGATTAGTAAAAGCATTCTTCTCAATTCTGCTTAGACATTCATTATTTACACGGAAAGAAACGTTTTTTGCGTCTCTTTTAATGATGTGTTGAGTCTTTATACGCAACTACAGATTGCTAATTTTGTTCCAGAAACATTTTTTGTTATGCTAGTTGGAAGTTTCTTCTTTGGAGACTTGTTTCCATCACAGAATAGAACAAAAAGATAATTGCGACTTTTTGTCTCACAATTCTGACTTTTATGTTTATAATCTGCCTTTAATTCGTCCAGAAAACACCACCTGTGTGCTTTATCGGCTCATTTGAATAAAAGCTGTCCTGTCTTTAATGCTCAGTCTGGTGTTTGAATAAACGCTTAGCATTAATGAACTGATGCAGTGAATGTGAATCCACTATGGAAATGAAGAGCGATGCTAGTTTGCATGAGCTTTAGTCACTGGACTCAGGACACTTTATTTTACTTTTCAGTCTTATCTAACCAGGGGTTTTCCTCTTTTAAACCATATTTTATTTGCAAAAAACCCTCCTTTGGTCCCTCCTGTGTGTCGCAACATGTCGTCGTTCAGGTTTCGCTGGTTGTGCGAGTCGATGTCACTCATTTTCAGATAAAACCCCTCTTTTACAAAACTACTGCACTCTTAAAAATAAAGGTTCCTAAATAGGGGTCATAGAAGAACCCTTTTGGTTCCCAAAAAACCTTTTAGTGAATCGTTCTAAAAAGAACAATTTTTTGAACATATTAATAATCTAAAGAACCTTTTTCCACTATAAATAAACTTTTGTGGAACAAAATGGTTCTTTATGGAGTCAATGATGCAGATAAAGAACCATTACATTAAATTTAACAGAATTATTATTTATCTTACACAAACCTTTCTCAAAGTTAATAAAACATTGACTTTTGGATGTTTGAACTGACACTAGGTGGAATGAGGCCAAATCATCTCAGAAAATGGTTATTTTAGAACGATACACTAAAAGGTTTTTTGGGAACCAAAAGGGTTCTTCTATGACCCCTATTTTGGAACCTTTATTTTTAAGAGTGTACATTGCTTAAAGGGATAGTTCACCCAAAAATGCAAATTCTGTCAGTATTTACTCACCCTCATGTCACGAATTAAGATATTTGTGATGAAATCTGAGCGCTGGACCACTCCTCCACACTAGTCCATAGGCTTCTTCAGGGAGTGAAACTTGCCGGCCTCGAAAACTGTCCATGTCCTTCTCGTGGGCCTCTAGTCAGTTAAACTAGTGTGTTTGCATAGAGCTACGTCACACGCAGGCTCGCTATTGGCCGACGCTGGTCATGTGTGTGATGCGGGTGACGTACAGCAACAGAAGCTTACGCTGTTACACTAGTGAACTGACTCAGAAGGAAATGAAGAGTTGAAATAAAGTTGTTATTTTTGTTTGTTTTTGCGCACAGAAACTATTCTCGTCGCTTGATAAACTTTAGATTGAGTCACTGTAGTCTGACTATTTTAACTGTGTTTTTAATAACTTTTCGAGGCCGGCAAGTTTCAATTCCTGAAGAAGCCTATGGAGGAGTGATCCAGCGCTCAGATTTCATCAAAAATATCTTAATTCGTGTTTTAAAGATGAACGTGTCTTACGGGGTTGAACAACATGAGGGTGAGTAAATACTGACAGAGTTTTCATTTTTGGGTGAACTATCCCTTTAAATTTAGGATGATTTACCATGGTAATCCTTATTTACACCATAATTTTAATTATAATATATAGACAAATAATACAGGATCTTCATGAAACAATGTCCCAAACTTTCTGTCATTTTGTTTATTTATTTATGACAGCGATTGATGGTTCACGTATTAGAAATATTAATTGAACTACTTGTACTAGGCTACTGCTTAAACTTAGGATGTTACACTTATATAAGTGTGTGATTGTCTGAATCTAACCTAATTTACACCTATATTTAATTTAGCCTGCAGTTACTGTGGTAAAATCAGGATATAGACTAATAATACGGGTCATTTTGTTTGTTTGTTTATACATTTAATTTTTATTACAATGGTGGATAGGTAGGCTATGATTGATTTCGTATTAGAAACATGCACAACTCCACTTATTGTAAAGTTTAATTGTTGCTTAGTTCTGTTTTGTTTATATAAATAGTTGTTTTTTATTTGCAGTGTGATAAAGCACTGAAACTAATTTGTTTATCTTATTTTGACTGATAAATGTTTGATTTTGTTCTTACCTCGCACGCGTCCAGCAGCAGAAGCTCGTGTCCTGTAACAGGTGTTTGTTTGAGGCGTGTGAGCTTCTGTCTGTTACACACACACACACACACACACACACACACACACACACACACACACACACACACACACACACACACACACACACGCACAGAGACCGGCTCGACCCGTCGCGCGGGGTCACATGTTTAGGGGGCGGGGCTTGAGGAGCCCCGAGGATACGACAACACTCACGCGCCTGCAGCTACTCGGAAAACACTCGGGGTTTCGCACAGACATTGCTAGTGAATTTCACTAACCATTACAAAGAAACGACAAGAAACACGTTAAATTGAGCGTGACATTATGAAGTTGCAGTATATATAGTTTTATTAAAGGTAAACGCAGAGAGAGTGAGTTGTTAGCGTGTGACTGACAGGCATGATCAGAATGTGGTTGATTGAGATCTTTCTCTGTCTGTAGGGCACAGACATCAGTGTATGACCGCAGGTGCTGTTCTCTCTCTCTCTCTCTCTCTCTCTCTCTCTCTCTCTCTCTCTCTCTCTCTCTCTCTCTCTCTCTCTCTGTGTGTGTGTGCCGCTCCCTCAGCGGTGACGATCAGTCGGATTTATCACAGGCAGTTTTACTGAACATCCAACCCACACGACACACACACACATGTGACAACATGCAGGTTTCTGCATATGATTATTGTTTTTTGTATTAATATAATATGTATTTATTCTTTTACTTAATATTTATTTATTTATTATATGGTTTTATTAGTTACTTTTTTATTCGGGTTAATTAGTAATTATTATTTGTATGTAGCTACTTTTGATGACTTGTCGAGATGGTCACGTGTGGTGTTGCCGACTCACTCGTCCAATCACAGCTGCGCTCGCTGAGTGACAGTGGTTCAGTCCAATCAATTGCCCGTCCGCGTTTTCTCTCGGCCAATCATTTCGCCGCTCCCGCACTGACGAGGAAGTGATCTGTGCGCATGCGCGCATCAACACAGGCGAGAGAGAGTGAAGAACCAAACGGAGTGTATTACGGGGATATTAAACACTGAGAGCGGAATGAGCCCAGATTGAAGATCATCAGTGTGAGCACAGACACTCATGTTTGTGTTTGTGTGTGTGTGAGAGATGAGCGGCACTCAGGGGTCCAGTGGTGAGTCCGAGCACGAGGCAAAGCGGCCGTGCACGCGCACAGAGTCACGTGACCGCAGTGAACCAGCAGAGGGCGACAGTGTTGCAGTGGTGAGTTACTCGAGGACAGCAAAATATCAATAATATCAATCACAAGCAGCAATAAACTAATATCAAGCAATGTCATTTACTGTAATATGTGTCTGTGCATGCAAACCATTTCACACAGTGCGGTTTGTTAGTATTTAAGGAACCTTAAAATATTAAAACAAAACATCTGGTATTGAACTAAAATGCTTATACATGTCAGAAATAATACAATTATATTCCATTGTGTTCTGTTATATTCTGATGTGCTCTATTTTGTTCCATTATATACTGTTGTTTTCTATATTTCAGTTGTAATCAAAATTACCCCCATTGCAAATCATGTTTATTGACAACATGTACAGACTTTCAGATGTTTGCAAAAAACAAATCATATAAAAACTAATTAAAATAGCTCAACTCATCAAATGTTTCAAGTGGTTTCCACTTCAAGTGTAACTGAAGATGCAACTTTTAATGACTCTCAGATTGATTCACCGCCTGAATAGAACCCCTCACTAGTCAAGGGCTTCATTAGCCGCACCAGGTGTGCTTGAGCTACAACACACGAAATACATGAACTGAACATGTTTGTTGAGTGTCATGTTTGACTGCATGTGTTAGAGATATGGCTAAGTCGTGTGTGTGTGTGTGTGTGTTTCAGTCAGTGATCATGCCCGTGTATAATGCGTCTGATTGGCTGGACGAGTGTCTGCAGGCGATACTGGAGCAGGATTTTCAAGGCCGTATGGAGCTGTCCGTGTATGACGACGGCAGTACGGTACACACACACACACACACACACTGAATATGAGTATCAGTCTGAAGAATATGTTGGAACAGCGTCTCGTGTGTGTGTCAGGATAACTCCAGAGAACTGATCGAGGGATGGAGGCAGAGGTTCGAGGACAGAGGCGTTTCACTGGTGATCTCAGGACACAACGCATCCAGCCCACGAGGAGGTGTGTGTGTGTGTGTGTGTATGTGTATGAGAGTGTGAGTGTGTTTGTGTGTTTATATGTGTTTGTGAGAGCGTGTGTGTCTGAGAGTGTTTGTGTATGAGAGTGTGAGTGTGTTTATATGTGTTTGTGAGAGCAAGTGTGTGTGCGTGTCTGTGTGTGTGTATCTGCACTTATTCCTGGAGAGCTCAAGGACTCTACATGTTTATCTTGACACGCGTGTGTGATGCTCACGCGACATTAAACAGACACACACACTCTGTTCATGTGCTTCAAAAATCAAAAGAAGTTTCTTATCAGTGTTTAGTTGGTGTCAGTATCTTAAAACATCTCCATGTTCGGCATACCGAGCTTTCAGCATCTCACACATACACACACACACACACACACACACACACACACACACACACACACACACCTGTAGACGAACATGTCAAACACACACTGAGATCTGTGTGAGAGAGCGCAGGCCGTCTCAACCGGATTAACTTCAGTAATGTAACCGATCTGAAGCAGAAACAGACGATAAGTGTGACACGTGTGTGTGTGTGTGTGTGTGTGTGTGTGTATTTGTGTGTGTGTAGTTTGGGTTGACAGCCAGACAATTATTTCAAAATTCATTAATTGGTATTCATGTTGATTGACAGTCAGATTGAACACTGATCTGTAACTGTTTCAAATGCATTGATAGTAAAATACTTCACAGAAAGTCTCAGAAATGGTAAAGAAAAATATTATTTTCTATATTTTTTTGTTTTGAGATGAAATCCCCCATTTGTGTTATACACAATATTTAGATGACACCTCTAGTGGACTAAAGTCAAATATGTATGTGTTTATTTTTTTTGTAGTTGGATTTGCTAAAAACCAGGCGGTGTGTCAGAGCTCTGGACGATTCCTCTGCTTTCAAGATGCGGTGAGTGTGTGTGTGTGTGTGTGTGAGGAAGTAAGTGTGTGTGTGTGTGTGTGTGTAACATGTACCACCTGTGATGTAAATACGCTCCCAGCATCCGTGTGTTTGACAGGCCTGTCAGAGGAACTCAACTAATGACTGAACCGTGTGTGTGTGTGTGTGTGTGTGTGTGTGTGTGTCTGTGTGTGTCTGTGTGTGAAGGTGAGATAAGTTCATGAATGCATGTAAATCAAGTCCAGCTTGTGTTTGGGCTCCTCCAGTGTGTGTTAAAGATCTCAGCATCATGATATTCACCACAGAAACACATGCTTCAGATTCAGTGACTGTAAAACCTTCCCCGCGGCATGTGCAAGAAACACACACACACACACACACACACACACACACACACACACACACACACACGTCTGTTTTTCTGTCATAATGGAGACTTTTTTCCACTGCCTTGTGTTGTTTTTACACTGAGGCTTTCTCTGCCAGGCCAGGTTTTAATAATGAACTGGAGCTCAGATCTGTAGGGTTGTGTGTTGTAATATCCTGCAGTGTCATGGCCTCTGGCTCAGCGTGTGTGTATCTCACACTGATGTTGTGTAATCAGATCAGATCTGTGATGCAGAAGCTGATGTTTCTGTGAGAGTCTCTCCTGCAGAGCCGCTGGAGTCCAAGTGTGTCGCAAGAAAGAGCGTGAGACCCAAACGCTGCTCACGATCTACAACTAAACTGAACTAAACCTGTGTTATTATATAGAAGATATTCAGTTCAATGTTCAAGCTGCTCGTTTCCATTTAACAGTAGTACAAAAAAGTCTAAAAAGCACCATAAAAGTAGTTGAAATGGAAATTGGAAAAACACAATTTCCTAAATAATTTAACATTGTGTTGTCAAAGTTGATATTGTGGACAGTTAGTTGCATGTGTCATTTTTATAACATTTTACTAAAATCAAGCTCAAATGAAGTTACAAGGATTTTGACCATGAATGTTTTTTCATGTGCATCACATTATGTTTTCACCAACTTCAGGTTATATAGTTTAAAGTAGCTATGTGACTCTCCAAACTGTGCAGGACTTCATTCATGATAAAGGTGGGTGGAGTTATGAGGTTTGATTGACAGTTCGAGGAGCCAATGGAGTTACGAGGTTTAGACACACGCTTTTTTTAATGCTTCTCATTGGCTAAATATTTGCAAAACCCACAGACAGACATAGAGGGTGGCCAATAGTATTGATTTATGGAAAAAAGATGAAATATGGAAATATGAGGTTTCTAGCCAACAGTGATAAATAACACGGAATAAATACACTCGTAACAACTAAAGAGTGTTTTTTTTTTCTCTCTCACAGTGATGCCATAGAAGAACCATTTTGGTTCCCCGAAGAAGATTTGCATAACAAATGAAGAACATTGTAATGATCTAAAGAACCGTTTTTGACTATAAAGATTTTTGTGGAATGAAAAAAGTGGAATTCAAAGGTTCCTCATGGAACCATCAGTTCCAATAAAGAATCTGTATTTTTAAGAATGTAGGAATAAATCGGGACAGAATATTCTACTCCTTTAATAACAAATGAAAAAAGTGCAGGTTTTTTTCTACTTCTGACTGTTTGTGTGTGTTTGTGACGCCCTCACACACTCCTCGTGTAACTGCAGTTCTGCGTCTGCGGGGGGGTTTCGTGACTCCGCTGGAGGTTTGCAGGAGATCGGGACGCTGCCGGGGCTGTAAACACAGACTCGAATGATCGAATGCTGATGGAGATTGTTTTATGATTGCGTATGAACCGAATGTGTTTCTCTGCTGTGGAAACACTGAATGTTGAGATGTGAGGAAGAACAAGCATCTGATCACTACACAAATAGCTTGATGAATATATTCATGTAATGTGCCAGAAACATATTTAGGTCGTTAAACTGAAGTAGGGTTTAATTCTCATTTGTGATGTTTTGACTAAAAGAAAAGGTGTGATGATGTCGTGTGTGTTTCGTGATGATGTCATGTGTGTTGTCATGTGTGTTTCATGATGTCGTGTGTTTTTCAGGATGATGTTGTGTGTGTTTCGTGATGATGTTGTGTGTGTTTCAGGATGATGTCGTGTGTGTTTCTTGATGATGATGTGTGTTTCGTGATGATGTTGTGTGTGTTTCAGGATGATGTCGTGTGTGTTTCTTGATGATGATGTGTGTTTCGTGATGATGTTGTGTGTGTTTCAGGATGATGTCGTGTGTTTCAGGATGATGTCGTGTGTTTCGTGATGATGTCGTGTGTTTCTTGATGATGTTGTGTGTGTTTCAGGATGATGTCGTGTGTTTCAGGATGATGTCGTGTGTTTCAGGATGATGTCGTGTGTTTCAGGATGATGTCGTGTGTTTCAGGATGATGTCGTGTGTTTCAGGATGATGTCGTGTGTTTCAGGATGATGTCGTGTGTTTCAGGATGATGTTGTGTGTTTCAGGATGATGTCGTGTGTTTCAGGATGATGTCGTGTGTTTCAGGATGATGTCGTGTGTTTCAGGATGATGTCGTGTGTTTCAGGATGATGTCGTGTGTTTCAGGATGATGTCATGTTTCTTGATGATGTTGTGTGTGTTTCAGGATGATGTCGTGTGTGTTTCAGGATGATGTTGTGTGTGTTTCGTGATGATGTCGTGTGTGTTTCTTGATGATGTTGTGTGTGTTTCAGGATGATGTCGTGTGTGTTTCTTGATGATGATGTGTGTTTCGTGATGATGTCGTGTGTTTCTTGATGATGTGTGTGTTTCAGGATGATGTCGTGTGTTTCAGGATGATGTCGTGTGTTTCAGGATGATGTCGTGTGTTTCAGGATGATGTCGTGTGTTTCAGGATGATGTCGTGTGTTTCAGGATGATGTCGTGTGTTTCAGGATGATGTCGTGTGTTTCAGGATGATGTCGTGTGTTTCAGGATGATGTCGTGTGTTTCAGGATGATGTCGTGTGTTTCAGGATGATGTCGTGTGTTTCAGGATGATGTCGTGTGTTTCAGGATGATGTTGTGTGTTTCAGGATGATGTCGTGTGTTTCAGGATGATGTCGTGTGTTTCAGGATGATGTCGTGTGTTTCAGGATGATGTCGTGTGTTTCAGGATGATGTCTTGTGTTTCAGGATGATGTCATGTTTCTTGATGATGTTGTGTGTGTTTCAGGATGATGTCGTGTGTGTTTCAGGATGATGTTGTGTGTGTTTCGTGATGATGTCGTGTGTGTTTCTTGATGATGTTGTGTGTGTTTCAGGATGATGTCGTGTGTGTTTCTTGATGATGATGTGTGTTTCGTGATGATGTCGTGTGTTTCTTGATGATGTGTGTGTTTCAGGATGATGTCTTGTGTTTCAGGATGATGTCATGTTTCGTGATAATGTCTTGTGTGTTTCGTGATGATGTCATGTGTGTTTCATGATGTGTGTTTTTCAGGATGATGTCGTGTGTTTTTCAGGATGATGTCTTGTGTGTTTCGTGATGATGTCATGTGTGTTTCAGGATGATGTTGTGTGTGTTTCAGGATGATGTTGTGTGTGTTTCATGATGTCGTGTGTTTTTCAGGATGATGTTGTGTGTGTTTCGTGATGATGTCGTGTGTGTTTCAGGATGATGTTGTGTGTGTTTCAGGATGATGTCGTGTGTGTTTCTTGATGATGATGTGTGTGTTTCAGGATGATGTCGTGTGTGTTTCTTGATGATGATGTGTGTTTCGTGATAATGTCTTGTGTGTTTCTTGATGATGTGTGTGTTTCAGGATGATGTCATGTTTCGTGATAATGTCTTGTGTGTTTCGTGATGATGTCATGTTTGTTGTCATGTGTGTTTCATGATGTCGTGTGTTTTTCAGGATGATGTCATGTGTGTTGTCATGTGTGTTTCATGATGTCGTGTGTTTTTCAGGATGATGTTGTGTGTGTTTCATGATGTCGTGTGTTTTTCAGGATGATGTTGTGTGTGTTTCGTGATGATGTCGTGTGTGTTTCTTGATGATGTTGTGTGTGTTTCAGGATGATGTCGTGTGTGTTTCTTGATGATGATGTGTGTTTCGTGATAATGTCTTGTGTGTTTCTTGATGATGTGTGTGTTTCAGGATGATGTCATGTTTCGTGATAATGTCTTGTGTGTTTCGTGATGATGTCATGTTTGTTGTCATGTGTGTTTCATGATGTCGTGTGTTTTTCAGGATGATGTCGTGTGTTTTTCAGGATGATGTTGTGTGTGTTTCGTGATGATGTCGTGTGTGTTTCTTGATGATGTTGTGTGTGTTTCAGGATGATGTCGTGTGTTTCTTGATGATGTGTGTGTTTCAGGATGATGTCATGTTTCGTGATAATGTCTTGTGTGTTTCGTGATGATGTTGTGTGTTTCGTGATGATGTCGTGTGTTTCGTGACGATGTCGTGTGTGTTTCGGGATGATGTCTTGTGTGTTTCGTGATGATGTTGTGTGTTTCGTGATGATGTTGTGTGTTTCAGGATGATGTCGTGTGTTTCAGGATGATGTCGTGTTTTCGTGATGATGTTGTGTGTGTTTCAGGATGATGTTGTGTGTTTCTTGATGATGTTGTGTGTGTTTCAGGATGATGTCGTGTGTGTTTCGGGATGATGTCGTGTGTGTTTCAGGATGATGTTGTGTGTTTCGTGATGATGTCGTGTGTTTCGTGACGATGTCGTGTGTGTTTCGGGATGATGTCGTGTGTGTTTCAGGATGATGTTGTGTGTTTCGTGATGATGTCGTGTGTGTTTCGGGATGATGTCGTGTGTGTTTCAGGATGATGTCGTGTGTGTTTCTTGATGATGTCGTGTGTGTTTCAGGATGATGTCGTGTGTGTTTCAGGATGATGTCGTGTGTGTTTCGTGATGATGTTGTGTGTTTTAGGATGATGTTGTGTGTTTCAGGATGATGTTGTGTGTTTCGTGATGTCGTGTGTTTCGTGATGATGTTGTGTGTTTCGTGATGATGTCGTGTGTTTCAGGATGATGTTGTGTGTTTCTTGATGATGTTGTGTGTGTTTCAGGATGATGTCGTGTGTGTTTCGGGATGATGTTGTGTGTTTCGTGATGATGTCGTGTGTGTTTCGGGATGATGTTGTGTGTGTTTCAGGATGATGTTGTGTGTTTCGTGACGATGTCGTGTGTGTTTCGGGATGATGTCGTGTGTGTTTCAGGATGATGTTGTGTGTTTCGTGATGATGTCGTGTATGTTTCGGGATGATGTCGTGTGTGTTTCAGGATGATGTCGTGTGTGTTTCTTGATGATGTTGTGTGTGTTTCTTGATGATGTGTGTGTTTCTTGATGATGTCATGTGTTTCGTGATGATGTTGTGTGTTTCAGGATGATGTCGTGTGTGTTTCGTGATGATGTTGTGTGTTTTAGGATGATGTTGTGTGTGTTTCAGGATGATGTTGTGTGTTTCGTGATGTCGTGTGTTTCGTGATGATGTTGTGTGTTTCGTGATGATGTCGTGTTTTTCAGGATGATGTTGTGTGTTTCAGGATGATGTCGTGTATTTTTCAGGATGATGTCATGTGTTTCTTGATGATGTCATGTGTTTCGTGATGATGTCGTGTGTGTTTCGGGATGATGTCGTGTGTTTCAGGATGATGTTGTGTGTTTTAGGATGATGTCATGCGTTTCGTGATGATGTCGTGTGTGTTTCAGGATGATGTCATGAGGCCTCAGAGAGTTCGGTTACAGTATGAAGCTGCTGAAGTCAATCCCACCGCTGTGAGTTTCAAAAAAAAAATTGTTATATACTTTATATTCATCAAAGAATTTTTTTTCAACATTGATAATAATCATAAATGTTTTTTGAGCATCAAATCATCATATTAGAATGATTTCTGAAAGATAATGTGACACTGAAGACTGGAGTAATGATGTTGAATATTCAGCTTTGCATGAAATTATACATAGAAACAGCTTTTTTACATTGTAATAATATTTCACATTTATTTGAAATATACCACATTCTTATTCCATGACA